>CM048052.1:1190207-1555207 GCA_026259375.1 Verasper variegatus | reverse complement strand
CTTAATGCGAGCGTCTCCTCAGGCTGCACGTTATCGATGATCGATCTGTCCAAGGCTGCACATAGAGGAGTGTGTGTGATCTGGTGTTGTGTGAAGAAGACTGTGTTTGTGTGCAGTTATAAATACACAATGTACAGACAGTCTTTATTCCTGCAGACTGTCCTTTGACCGTTTACTGAGCCGTCGCCTTGAGATTTCTCCTCTGTCAACAGACTCATTTTCTCTTCTCTCGTCAGGACAGATTGTTTCTTCTGCCTTTAAAGTTCTACTTCAGTTGCTATGACTCAAACTTCCAATTACAACAAACTCGTGAACCATTGGCAAACTGTCTAGTGGTCACAAGGGGGCAGTGTCGTCTGTTCCAAATGAATTACTGCACCCGAGGAGCTTGTGTTCTCACCCATTTCTGTTTGTTTGTACGCAAAGTTACACAATCTGTTCATAAGAACACACCTCGTGCAGCTTGATTGAATTTCAGTGGAATTTGGGGCATTTTAGTTTCAATTCTAAATATTTGAATTGTGAATTCCGAGGAGATTTGAGTGATCCCACAAACTCACGTCAGCCCCGTGTCCGTCTCGCAGGTTGTACGTGAGGTCGTGTTGTATCTCGCTGATGAACTTCTGGGCGTACTCGGGGTAGAGCCTCAGGACCTCGCGGAGGCCCTTCAGGCTGATGTACTGCAGGTCGCAGTACGTCAGCGCCTTGACGTTGGCGTTGGTCTTGATCACCTGCTCCTTGGTGAGGGAGTCCGAGCCAATCAGATCTCCTTTACCTGGACACACACACAGACACACAAACACGTTGTTTATTTCTCAAAAACCATCGTTTCCAGTGAGAGTATTTTCACGAGCTGTATTTAAAGTAAGGAAACAAACTGTCTGAGCTGCAGACGATGAAAGGTCTGAACCTGCAAAGTCATTTCAGCAGCAGCAGCAGCAGGAGGAGAGAGTTTAATGTAGAACTCATCTTGAGAAACACACAACCTGCACAAAGCAGCACTGAACAGAGGCACTAATATATCATTTTTGTGAATGTCAGAGTTAACGAGCTGCTTGTTTTTCATGCATTACAGTTTTCTCACGTTCCCTCAGCTGAATTATTATTTTTCAGCACAAATCATGGCCACCGTCCACTAATTGTTCAGAGATAATCACATTTGAGTGGATTGGTTTTAAAGACCCTGACGAGCAGAGTTTTCATCACAGCTCGCAGAGCGATGGAAACACAGAAGAGAAACGTACCACAGTGTATCAGACTTAATTTGAGAGGCTTTTGACAGACACAGCCCCCTGCAAAGCTCTGTAAAAAGAGAGAGAGTCATACAAAGACTGTTTCAGGGCTGAGAACAGAGCGGAGAGGAAAAGAAAAGACAGGCGGAGGCGGAGGGAGGAGGTGTCGGAGGAGAAAAACACGCCAAAAGTGAACAGAGGCAAGGTGGAGGGAGGAAGGGTGAGGGTGAGACGAGCAGGGACCTAAGATGGGTGATGGGAGTGTGGAGGATGTGAAGATGAAAAATACAAGGGGGAGGAAGATGAAGATGGGGAGCTGAGGAGAGAGAGAGAGAGGGGGGGGGGGGGGGCTGCAGATTGGCATCGGCTGATTGAGGAGAAATCGATAGGAGGGGTGAGAAAGAGGAGAGGCATATGTTCTTCTTCTTAGTCTGCTCCCCCGTCTTTTTCACATCACTTGAATTTCCACTCCTCCCTTTTCCCTTCCAGCCGTCAGAGCGACGTTTCCCTCGTAATCACCGCGAAATGTTTAACTGAGCAGGAGATGAGCACTTGGAAGTGACATTTAGGAGTGTGTATCTGTCGAGTGTGTGTGTGTGTGTGTGTGTGTGTGTCAAGATGAAGAAGACGAGAACATCAAGTCATCTGTCCTTGAACTTTTCAAGTGTAAAAGCTCAGCCTCTCGGTTCCTTCAGGACGATGTGATCACAGCAGTTAACCCACTGGTTCTGCTCGACGATAGTCCCAGAGTTTGGTTTAAACTTGGTTTTAATCGGGGTCTGAAACGTTTATACAACATTTGTTTGACTGTTTTCACTCGCTCCTGAAATTTAATTCTAAAAAATCCAACATGGAGGAGCTGCAGGGTAAAGGTCACGAGGGGCGGAGCTTCCTGAGCGCTGCAGGCTCCATCCACACTTCAGCATTAATAATCAAACTGCTTTAATAATGTACAATATATTTATTATTGATACCAGCACAGCACCCAGTCCACACACACACACACACACACACATCGATACAGGTGCACAAGCACAAAACCATTAATACAATACGTGACCTTTGCAGAAAGTGACTTTTGAGACGGGGACATCTGTTCTTGTCACAAAGCAGAGGAATCCTCCCCCCCGTCCCCCCCCCGTCCCCCCCGTCCCCCCTGTCTCCCCCTCTATCACGCCGTCTATTATCCACTCCCACCGACACACCTCAGAGGAGCTCGACCCGCTCGTATAGGATTAGTTGTTGAAAAGGCTCTGAAGCACATCCAGAGGAAATTAGATTTCGTCCTGTGAAAGAAAAGCTGTTGTCACAGATGCAGCGATTTGTCCGACTACTCAATTTCCAATTTGAATTTGAATGACAACGCTCACCACTAAAGGTTCAATGTTTTTTCTTAATGGATGTCGTATTTAGACACAGAAATGAAGTTCTGACGTAACCAGACGGATGTTGACTCGACTGGCTCTTCAGAACCAGGAGGGTTTGAGTTCAGCCTCAAACATTTACACCAGAGTCAGATCTTTATTAAAAACTCAGCGAACATCAGTCAATGTCAGAACAGTCAGTTTCTACTGAGAGGCCAGTTTATTAGGTACACGTAGAGAAATCCAGCAGGTCCCAGTAGAGTTCAAACGACCCATCACTTCCCTGAGATTCAATCAGGCCGAAGTCCCCTAAACATGTCTGATGAATTTCATCAAGATCCATGAATTATTTCCTGGGAAATCAGTGAAAATGATTCACACCAAAAATTGAAGGAAGTAAGTCTTGACCTGCGCCCGTCATTTAAGAGTCGTACTTTAGATTGATCCTGCTGACGACCTAACAAACTGCAATGGGTACAGCTCACAACCAACACTCCTTTCAATCCAATCAGGCTTCACCAAACCACAAACACTCATCATCTCCCTGAATACGATTCGTTTCATCAAGATTCATGAATTATTCTCTGGGAGAAATGTGAAAATGTTGAAAAATGTTCTATCGGCACCAAAGTTTAATGAGTCTTTGCACCAAGTTCAAACCAACAGAGGTGAAATCAGAAGTTCCACAGCAGAGGTCATCATTCAGAATGTAACAACCACGTCTAACTCATCTAACGTCGCTTAGCTTTCATGTAATCACCATCAAACCATCCATCTGTACACATCTGTGAAGCAGCCGTCACATGACTCAGATAAACGATGTTCCACTTGTTGAACTGTTCAGTTTCATCCTCTGGATCATCCCTGAGAGTGTGAAGTACTACATGAAGTGTGTGAGGTGTAAAAGCAACAGAAATCACACGTGATGTGAAGGTTGTGATTCTTCTGTGTAAAAGCAGCCGAGTGGATCAAGACTCTGTGGCTCTTCACTCCCACTCTGTCTGAGAATCGGTCTAATATTAGACTTCAACTCCGCTCCGCCTTCACGTCCCCAGAGACGAAGTGAGCACGGACATGATCACACCGTCTCACAAATGTCAACGTACACACACACGCACACACACACACACACACACACACACACACACACACACACACACACACACACACACACACACACACACACACACACACACACACACTTCTGTGTTTGGCTCCATCAAGCTCACTGATATTTTCCTCACTGAAAACAAAATTGGAATTGCACCATCAATGATTTCATTGAATGATTTTATTCATATATGACAATGTGTGTGTGTGTGTGTGTGTGTGTGTGTGTGTGTGCGTGTGTGTGTGTGTGTGTGTGTGTGTGTGTGTGTGCGTGTGTGTCTGTTGATAACTCTTTAAAGCAGCAGGGCACAAACAGCAGCTCTTTAATCAATGCTCCTTCAGCCCGCCTGTCCTTGTTGTCTGATTGATACACACACACGTGTCCTCCTCCTCTTCCTCCTCTTCATCTCATCAAGCTAATTTCCACTCAAACCTCACTTCAGGTCTGATTGGATGAAATCAAACCCACCACTGTGGAATTATCTGAACAGTGATCACCGAGCTGAGAGATGATCTCTCTCTGTTTAAAAGGTCCATACTTCATTAGCAGCAGTTATTATCAAACAGAGGCATTCCCCCCTCGTCTGTGAATGGACCATTCCCTCCTTCATTAACTATGCAGCTACAGTCCTGCAGATCAGGATCATCTCACTGAGGCTGACAGGTAATTCTCTGCTGCAGCTCTAATGTGAACTCTTCATCCACGTCTGTGTCACAAATTCATCATTTCCTTTGAATAACAAACCGCCCTTGTTGTGTCTTAGTCTCATTAGTTAACCGGGACAAATCGAATCTCACACTTCATATTCAGCGGAAGATTTTTCATTAACATTTGTTAAATCCAGTTTCTTCAATAATTTGAAAATAGACTCAGGGAATGATTTTGTCCTTTTTTGGTAATTTGGGCGAAACAAATGGGAAAATAACCTGAATATTGAAGCTATTATATTATAAATAGAATAATAAATAGAATAATAAATAGAAAATGCTAAATCTGCCTGTTTTTACACGGACCAACATCTTACCAAATAGCTGCTGTGTTCCTGTTCAGACTTGTGTTTTATCTCTATAGGACGCTGAAGAGGGAACATGGTTATTCACTTGACTCCTCTGTGGACCTCCTGCTCCTCGGACTCACCCAGGATGGCCAGCACCGTGTTGTCCTTCAGGACCTCCATGGAGCCCGAGCAGACGAAGTAGATGGCCTGCAGGGCGTCTCCCTGTCGGATGAGGAACTCGCCTGGAGCGCAGAAGGACGTCTTGATGATGAGGGAGAGCGAGCGCAGACAGCCTCTGCTGGCCGACTCGAACAGCGGCAGCTGCAGCAGCTCCTTGTTCAGGTGCATGGCGATGTCGGCCCGCAGCTCGTCCGGGAAGTCCTTCAGCAGCTGAGGAGCGAGAAAGAGTTTTCACTGGGAACTAGTTTCTACTTAACTAGAACAATAAAAACCAGAAAGGTCTCTGGATTCTCTTCTTCTACTTTGTCTCTTTCTGCTGAATCTTTCAAACGTCCATCAACAAGAAGCACGACCAACGATTCACCTCCATCTTGTTGGTGCTGGAGTAGAACTCTCAGAATCTGATCATATGAAACTGAAACATTTTGAAACAACCCTTTAACATGAATGCTTCTCTTCCCTCACCTCATTGACGTCTATCCCGTTGTTGACCGACCACGTGGTCTGGAAACACTCCAGCATGCGCTGCTCAAGGGCTTTGGGCAGTCGATGGACCCTGATGAAGTCCTTCAGGTCCTTGGTGCGCGTGTGGTAGAGCGAGCGGCGAGAGTACATCCTCTGGATGATGGCCGTCACGTTACCAAACACCACTGCATGCATCAGTGCTGGAAGACAGAAGGAAGGTTTATTCACTCTGTTAATATGAATCATAGGTAATGACAGAGTGATCTGATTGGTTTCCATCGAGAGTGACCCTCAGGAAAATCCCACAATGCACCTGCACAGCAGGAAGCTTCACATGACGTCTTCATAAGACCCAAGAAGTTAAAAGGCAAACGGCTTAAAACGACTTAGCTGCTCTGAAATCAGTGGAAAGCAGCGGCTGAGGTGGATTAAAGCTCCACAACAGATCAGTAACACACTGCGTTAAATAAAACCTTTATTTCAAGTGGAAAAAACACTTACACTCAACAGCACCATTATTTAAAAGTCAAAAACAGCTCCAGTATGAGAACTGTGTAGTATTAATACTTTCTAAATACTTCACCAGTCACTTGCTTGGTGTGAGTGTAACCACAGAGAAGCAGCATCGACCCAGCGAGAAGCAGAAGTGTTTTATGATCTTCTGTTGTGAGTGGATTTCACAGCAGATTCTCTCACTAACTCTGATTCATGCCTGAACAGAGAAGCTGCTGAAACAGCGTTCAGACCTCCGGACACGTCCACAGTCCACTGACACACAGACTAATGACTTGTCCTGCAGGCACAGTGACCCGCCGCACAAAAAATAAAAATGTCTAAATGTCTTTCAGGTGCAGCTGAAGGGCAGAACACCAGGACACAGACCTGGACTCAGAGAAAGTACTGAAGCTGCTCTCTTTCCTCTCTGACGCTCTCACTTCAATTCAGTACAAATAAAGTGTTCACAGCTCGTGTACGTGAGACTGAACCAGTAACAGAAACACAACTTACAGAGTATTAGTGTCATGAAATTAAAATTCAAGAGGACACAACACACATTTCAGATAAATCATAAACCTGGATCCTGTGTTTTAAAATGTGGGCGTAGATCAGCTAGTATGATGTAAAGTTATGGGGCAACTGCGACAGCCCATGAAATGTGTAATTAAAGTTCTTTATAACCAAAAAAAGGTCCAATAGGTTATTTATATACATTTTGAATAATGTTACACAACATTTCACACGTCTCCCTCAACGAGGAGTCAAATTCTAACTCTGACAACATGAGGAGTTTGGATTTTATTGAGAGAAACTGTTATGGCTGAATGTTTTTCTGATGTGAACAATGTGAAGCCTGATGTGCTGAATTGTGTGTGTGTGTGTGTGTCTGTGTCCATTAACAGCCCACTTAATGTTCACCCTGGCTGATCGTAAATCTCAACATTTTTCTCAGCAAACAACTTTCACAGTTCCTCCATCGTACGTTTCTTCATTTATCACTTTACTTCAGATGAAACCGCAGCAAACAAGGAAGCAACAACTTTATGGGAAACAGGAAAGAATTTACACTGGTGTTGTTTTCAGAAACACTGAGCACAGCACAGGGAGACAGCTTTAAAAACCTTTTACTGTGCAATTAATAAGTAAGAAGGAGAGAACAGCCACATTTTATATCACAGCTCGGAAACCTGCTTCCTGGGAGAAAATATCACATAAAAGAATTAATAACAATAATGTAAAAGACTAAGATTTCCCTGTTGTGCCTCCTGCAATGACTCCTCATTAACACATCGTTTACTTCACTGCAGGAGTTCATATCATAAGAACTATATATATGTAAAAATAATAAGGAGAAGTTGAGAAATGGTTCTGTTCTTTTGAAAATCAGCTCCCAGCCGACATGTTTGTATCATCATGCAAAGTCAAGAAATATATTATTTTATGAGCCAGAAACTAAGCGCTTGCTTTTTGATTTGAGTCCAAAGTTTTACATAACCTGATAAAGACAAAACCGATGAAAGCCCAACATGTTCCTGAACCTCTGAGACTAATGAGATCGTGAATGTGTGTGTTTGCATCTATTGTTTGTCCCAAATATGAAAAGGATGAATTTTAAAGAAGGAGACAGAAGGAAAAGAGCTCAGCTGTGTTGACGCACCAGATGAAGAGAGGACACTTCAGGCTGAGAGCAGACGACTCAGGTTGATACAAAGTGGATGAATATAAACAAAGAGGCAGAGTTGTGTTACCTCCGATGAGCATCGTGCAGATGGAGAAGATCTTCTCCGAGTCCGTGTTGGCCGACACGTTTCCAAACCCCACGCTGGTCAAACTGCTCAGAGCGAAGTACAGAGACGTCACGTAGCTGCTTCGCATGGACGGGCCGCCGCCCAGCAGCACAAGACCCGCAGCGCCGGCGGCCGTCCCCGACACGGCCTCGCCCCCCGACATGTTTCCGTAATACTGGCTCGAGTTCCAGGAGGCCTGGCCCCCGACCTCTGACCCCAACGCGCTCCAGTGGCTGCTGCTGCCGCTGCTGTTGCTGCTGTTGGCCGGGAGGCTGCCGACTGCAGAGGGGACCAGCGCCGTCAGCGGGGACAGGAAGTAAGGGGTACCCAGACGCTTGGCCAGCTCGTGGAGCCAACCTGAGGGAGAGAGAGATAAAAAGTGGAAGACATTAATATAGAAAATCCTTTTTTTATTTCCCCTGCACTGAGGCATGTTATCACCTGGGCACAGAACTTCTCCTGGAGACCATTTATAGCTGAAGTATGTTCTGCTCCGTTCACCTCCTGGTGAAATATCGAGGGTTTTACTCCTCTTCCGTTCTTCAGCAGCTATACATTCTATTATATCTGAAGAATAAAAGTTTTGGACGTACTAAGATCCGAGTTTTGAGACTTTACTCATTCTGCTCATCCATATTGTCAGTTTAACAAACCAGATAATAATTTCCCTGGATCATTCTCATCTTAAACAAAGATTCCTGATGTTCCTCCATCCCGAGAAACCTCGACTCTAAAAGTGTAAACGAGTCCGTGCATCCAGATTAAGAGATAAAATAAAAGTCTCACTGAGTACCAAGTACCAAGACAGCAGCTCAGCTCTAGAGGAAGGGAGGAAGGAACACAAGGAGGGAGGACATAAGGAGGCAGGGCGGAGAGGAGGAAGTGAGGGATGAAGGATGAAATGAGAAAGATGAAGTGAGGAGACGAGTGGAGAAGTGAAGCCCAGAAGAGCCACCGGAGGCAGAGTCAGGAAAAGAAAGACGGCAAGACTGGGGAGTATGAATAATACAATATGGATGCGTCTGCTCATTGATCCCTGGCATCACACATTCCAGCTCTGACCTTGTGTGTGTGTCTGTGTCTGTGTCTGTGTCTGTGTGTGTCTGTGTCTGTGTGTGTGTGTCTGTGTCTGTGTGTGTCTGTGTGTGTGTCTGTGTGTGTCTGTGTGTCTGTGTCTGTGTCTGTGTGTGTCTGTGTGTCTGTGTCTGTGTCTGTGTGTGTCTGTGTGTCTGTGTGTCTGTGTGTGTCTGTGTGTCTGTGTGTGTCTGTGTGTGTGTTCTCAGTACAGACCAGCCTGGCAGTCTAAATAAGCAGAAGTGACAGTGGAGCTGCGAGCAGAGTCCCACTCCAGCAGCTAAACCAACAACATTAGAGGATTTAACACCTGAGTAGTTTCCTAATTACTTTGTCATTAGCACAACTTAACCTCCGTCACCCACAGGAAATGTGGAGCCGACTTCACAACACACAACATGAAATACATGAGGGGACGTGGAGGGAATCACTGATGAGGGGACACGTTCAACTTGGAAATCTTGAGTTTTTTCCCAGAATATTTTATAATAAATCAAATTTTTATTTACCTACAATGACAATACATTTTATAAAGAAGCTATTCTCTGAAATTCACCTGCACACACAGAAAAAAAAGATTTAAATGTATGTTGAGGTACTGTGCAGCTCACCCTGCGTCAAATTGTCAACTATGATTTTAACTCATTAATGGTCTTTCTTAAATGTTAGTGTTTTTATTCTTTCTTTTATTCTTATGTTTAAATCTTACCTTGTGTGTATTTTATTGAGAAGAGCTTCATAAATACAGATATACTAATACTAAAGACATTATTATTATTTTCTCTGTCCAAGGTGCTGATGTCTCAGTGGAGCAGGGCTGACTGAATTCGTAGGAGCTCTCCATGGTCCTGATCATCATGTTGGACCTCACACCACTGTCACACCAGGATTTAGCAACAAAACCAGTTTGTGTTGGAGTTTAATTCACATTTTCCCATAAAACAAATCCACTACAGATTAAACATGAACATCGTCGTTACATCAAATAATTGGATCCATTTTTTGAATCTTACTCATAAGATATATTTTGTGTACTGTTTGCCCTTGTGTTAGTTTTCAAAAATCTGGATATTAAAAATGAAAGATGTGGACTGTATATTTGTTTTTGCTCTGCAGCCGGCTCCTGTAACACCTCCTGAAGACTAAGGGTCAAATGCTTCACGTGGAAACCTGCAGTCTGTACAACAGCATACACGTCTCTGTCCTCTTCTTCTGTCCACTCCAGTCCACTGTGGCTCGTATAACAACCACAGCTCCATCAGGGGCAGTAACGAGGACCATGTTTCCACTGAATCTCTGACAGACAGAGCAGTTAAACGTATGGAGATGCCGATATCAGAGCTGTGTTGTTAATCACAGCTGTTAAGGTCAGTTAAGGTCAGACTGTCTCGTCCTCCCCTGGATTCCTCTCATCTCTCTAAATGTTAAATTGAGGGACATGAATTGACTCCTGTCGTTATGTGGTTTGCTGAAAGGATAACGATAGGTAGCTCTGGACGGATCGATGAGGGAGACGGAGGGAGGATGACTCAGTGAGGAAGAGTAAACAAAGAGGAACACATGGAAAAATAGACGTAACAGTGGATCTCAACACGGGAGCAGGATAGTTACAAAAAAACAAAACTGTAAAATAAAAGCTCTTCACCCAGAGGAAATGGAACATGATGCTTCTTCTGCAATACATAACCTGGGTACAGGATTTTAAAAACACTTCACTCTGTTCCCTTATGAAATCACCAGTGAAACAACGACACGTCGCTTCTATAAAGTTTTGGATTGTATAAAAGTAGAAGAATTGAAAAGCACAGTTGTGTAGTACACAAGTACAGTTACTTCAGCAGCTGAGTAAAAGTACTAACGCTGTGTCTGGTTGAAGAAAGGTTCTTACTGACCGATATCCCAGGAGCCCGGACTCTCGATCTCCTTGCGGCCGATGAAGTACCAGACGCAGGCCATCCAGTGGGCGAGCAGGGCGAACATGGACATGAGCAGCGTCAGGACCACGGCGCTGTACTGAGAGTAGCGCTCCAGCTTCTGCAGCAGCCGCAGCAGCCGCAGCAGCCGCACCGTCTTCAGCAGGTGGACCCCGAAGTACTGCACGGACAGATGTAGAGACACAACACATCTGGTCACACACACACATGCAGCATTGAACACGTCATCTATGAAACATGGCTCCGAACTAGAATTTAAAAACCAGTGATTTTACGCAGCAGGATCCTGAGAAAGACAAAGACCTGCAGCAGCATGTGCACTAACATCATATTAGCTGAGCATCATTTGTTTGTCTGAGGAGCAACAGTTGATGTAATGAATCCACACGAGAGTCTGCGACATTAAACATTCATTTCTCTTCCTGGGAGTTCGGCTCACTGGCCTGTTCGCGTGGAACAGCCGGAGACAGAGGGTTTCTCTCTCTTGGAAGAAACAAGGATATGAGGTGAATTCAGTAGCTTGATTGGTCACAAACTCTTCAATCTGTCGCACGTTGTTTGTCTGTGATAATGCAAACAGATGTGCACACACACACACACACACACAGAGAGGAGACTCACCACGCTGACGTTGAAAGCATACAGCAGGTCAAAGGGCAGGGCGGCAATGAGATCGACAAAGAGCCAGGTGGTGACGTAGTGAACGCAGATGGAGCGGGCGTCGTACACTACCTGACCCGACGTGCTCACAAAAGTGGTTCGAAAGTTCAGCACAATGTCTGCAGAGGACGACAACAACAGCAGGGGGCGACAGCAGGAGTTAGCGCCACCACAGGAAGTGATTAGTGTCACATGGTCATCGCACGGCGACGAAGAACACGGACACAATGGATTCTAAACCAGTCACTTCACAACTGGACAGTTACAGTGTCAGAATATGCAGATGAACATTCAGGCTTGATTTGAGACGACAACAAATGAAATAAGTAAAAGTTCCATCTCAGGCTGGTTTTATGTCTCACATGTTAAATGGTCCCAACACACCTCTGAGCTTCTTACTCCCTTTTCTCCTGCCTTTCGAGAACTTGTCTGTTGGTTTGTTTGTTTGTCAGCAGGATTCTGTGAAAACTACCTTTTCCAGGTTTTAATAAAAGTCTTAAGGTTGTAATTAATTCATTAAAAGCAGCGTATCAACAGACATTAATGAAGAATCGGACCTGACACCAGGTTTAAATCCACTATTGAACGTATTGATGAACCCACCGGCCTGTTTACTTCTAACAAATGAAATATCGACTGTCGGGAGTCGGCCTTTTGGCTGCGTTGGGCTCATATAATTTCATTGCAGAAGCTTATTGATGGCGAGCTTGTGTTCACTGTTTTCCATTAAGGGAAATTGTCCAGTGACGAGCGCTCATCCAAGTTTCCTACAGACGGGAACAATGAGACCTGTTGAGCTCAAATGACTCAAATCGGTTCACCGTCATTAAAAACTTCAACCGAACTTTCATTGCGAGCGATGATAAAGGCTTTTTATTGAGTTTCCGTCAGGGAAGGTGGACGAGGAACAAAGGGACGAATGTCTCAGTCACTAAGTCGTGTTAATTACTGACGTTGGAAAAAGGAAAAACTCGTCAAACAGAAGGTAACAGCAGCTTGAATAAGTGTTCAACCACGAGAGGATTTTAAAACCTCGGCCGAGCAGCTCGTGTTTTCCACCGTTTGTTTGTTTGATAAAAAAAAAACGACTTGATGGAAAAACACGAAACTTGGAGGAAGGGTCGGGACAGAATCACTTTCTTTAACATTGTGATTAGTTAAAGGAATTTGGTGAAGAGTCTAAAATCAGGATCTAGTGATTTTAAAGCTGCTTTCAGACCTGAACTGGACTGAACAATCTCCTGACTTTCTCCTGAGGGGGGAGTGAGAACTTAAAGTCTGCCCCCCCCCCCCGAGTGCTCCAGATGTTCTTTCTGTGTTGTTACACATCTGTTGTTCATGTGTGAACCTCATGATGGGACCTTTGGGTTCAGCTGTAGAAACTCTCACCTAAAATAAACAGGATCTCCACGAGGATGTCGCTGACGCTGGGCGGGCTTCGAGGGAAGCTGCTGCTGCCGCTGCTGCCGCCGTCGTCCCGCCCCCCCACCACTGTGAAGCACACGTTGTAGGGCACGGTGACGGCCACGTAGAAGGTCGCCAGCAGAATCAACCAATCCCAGCCGGCCTTGAAGGTTCCGTAGTGGAGGAGGATGAAGCGGGATTTCTGAATGGCTGCTACTTTGTACTCTGGGATCGGAGGTTTGTCCCCGAACATGTTCTACGACAGGGATGAAATTACAGGGTGAATAAAATCGACATAAATAAATACCTATTCACTAGCTAATCATTTTTGTTTCATTTGATTTAATGAAGCAGCCATGGAAACTGGGTCTCACACATTTTAACTTCTTTATTTTGCACAGTTTTAATGAAATAGCAGCAGAAGCAGATAGAGAACGATGTGGGGAAATGTTTTTAAGACTCAGGAGATTTCTTCTGCATAGATTTAATGAGTCAATCTGGGAAAATAGTTTAAATGGATAATTAGGTTCCTGTTTGCACGTAGCTCAGCGTTAATGCAGTCGAATACATCAGTTGTGTAGTTAATCCTTTAATGATAATGCCCAGTTTCTTGTTATTTTCACACTGTTTATATCAGTGAGCGTCGACTAAATAACTCAAATGCTGTAATTTAACATCATCACAAAAATGATCCGACACTTCAGAACGACCGTGACATTGAATCAACGCTGAACATTACGACCTTGATGATTTATTCCAGGATTTTATGTGAGTGAAACAAATAAACTCATTATCTGTCAGTTTTCACCTGTTTTTAAAGAAGGGAACAGAAGATATTTAATGTCCTCATCAGTCATAAACGTATCCTGTAAAAAAAGCTTCCGTTTAAACTGAACGTGAAGAGAAACACAAACGAGCTGCTCATTAAAAAAGACGAACACGCAGACACTCACGTTGTTGATCTTCAGTTTGCTCTTGTCTTGTTTCTGCAGGTGTCCTGACAGGTGGTAGAGCACGGCTCTGCTGCGGCGCCGGTTGGTGTTGAAGCCTGGAGGGCGAGTCACCTGGTGCACCTCCAGCCCCGTCTCCTCGTCTGTGGGGGGGAAGGAAACTGAGCTGAGACACAACTCAAACTACAACATCACAGGGTTAGAAACCAGAGTCGGCCTCTCATCAAACACCAGCTTCTCTCAACCTGGAGACTCTGACAGGTGAGCGTTGAAGGTCGAGCAGAGAAAACACGACATGCACCTTGTTCCACATCATTAAAATCAAGTCTGAGCATCATGTGTCTCAGTGAGAAAACACACGTGATGTCAGCTCTTTGTTAACACGTTGGACTGTTTCTCTGTGTGACATCCTCACGTGCACATGTTGATCCACGTTTAGGTTGAAATATTTGATTCTGATCTGCCCTTTGTGTTTCTTTAGGATCTACGTTGCCACAACTGCTGCGACATCTCACTCCTGTCCTATAATGAAGATTAATTATCTTAATTAATTAAGTTAAGTCATCAACATGCAGGCGAGACACAAACTGAAATCTCTGCAGGCTCAGAAAGAGAGAAGGTAGATTCCAGAAGTCGTGGAACCAGACTTTCCCTATCAAGACTGTTTCTGTCTCTGTCAGTAACATGATGTCACTAAAATGACTTCCAACATTTAACCGTCTGTCAAACACCAGAGAAGAGCATCGTGCTCAACAGGATATAACCCTGTTGTTGTTTCTGGTGCACGTTCTCTGCACAAACCAACAGTGAGCATGTTGTGAAGTAAGACTCAAGTTAAAGAGTTGAATCTGCATTTTAAAAATCTGTTTTTGAAGTGAATCGCAGTCTGATTCTAAAAGCATTGTTTATCTTGACAGTTCCTTTGTTTGAGCAGAATTAAACAGTCAGATCCTCACTGAGCTGGATCCTGAACGAGTCGTCAGCCTCTTCACTCCGAGTCAATCTCACCAACCTGTTCTGCATTTCAACAACAAAAAAACTCACAAGTGCCAGAAGTGAGACGCGAAGCCGGTCGACAGCTTAATGAGTTTGTTTGTGTCGAACCCGTCTCCCCAGAAATGTCAAAGTCTTTCCTTTCCCTCATTTTCTACCTGTCACTTTTTCCCTCTTTCATTTTCTTCTCACGGTTCCTTCGCTGAGATGTGGACATGAACAGTTATCGTCATGTCACAGCTGGAACCCTCTTTTTGTCCGTCGCCCTCTCGGCTTTACTTTCCGTCTGTTGCATTGTTCGTCTCCGCTGCGCACAGAACTCAATGTGATGTGAAATGTAATAACTCGTTCGGTTTGTGAAACGCAGCGAATGAAAGACGGCTTCAATCATTTCCACAGTAGAGCGATAAGACAGTCGAGCCAAATGAGAGACCTGAGGGGCAAGTGGGGGGCAATTGGATAAGTGATTTCCCACAGACAGCAAATCTAAAAATACTAAAGATTTAAACACCCTGCTTGATCCAAAGAGACTTGATTACTCGGCTTCGCCCCCTGGAGGGAGATGTGTTGTGTTGCAACGGGATCGTGAGGTTTAACAACAGGAAGTGAATGTTAAACACAAACCTTCTGTGACACGTGCGAATCGGATCCTTCGGCTTCGCATGAGGCAGTTATTTAAAAATCTGTTCTCACCAGAGTGTGAAAACAACTCCAGGCAACACATTGTTGATGGAGAATCAAATCAATAATTTGTGCAGAAAGGAGAAAAATACAGCAACAGATTCATGAGGTAAATATGTTTCTGTTGGTCAGATTGGATTAAAAATTTATATCAGGCAACAGGCAAAAAAACAACGATTGTGAATTTGTCTCAGTAGTTTCAGAATCGACTGTGACGCCTGGAGCCGATTCTCTCTGAGCTCATGAATCCAAAAGGCCGATTGCTTCGGGCTGACGATGTTTGTAACGTCACGAACTTTGTCACTTGAACACAAACGTCTTGTTTTGGGAAACTGAAGCTGTCGCTCTTTGGATTAAAGTCTGAGATTGAACTGATGTTTTCATTTGTCGTAACGATGACAACGTTTCACAAGATGTATTTTTACGTCCTAAAGTCTGAGAGACAACATCTGTATATTTGCATATTTCCAGCATCAATTAATTCCTCGATGCCTCTAATTAACTCACAGAGACATCTTCCCTCAAGTATCTGCACATTTCACAGCGGATGATGAAACGTGTGTTTATCTCTGACAGACTCTTTATGTGTCGCCACGTGCACTTTATTCGAGGCACTCATTCATATCAATATAATTTTCAAACAGGCATTTATTTAATCAGGCTGAGATTTACTCTGGGGAGAAGACACAAGATGAATGATGGAAAAGATAAGAGCTATTATTAAAATTATTAATAGATGCTTAATTGTCGTTTGCCAGAAACAAAGAAAGCTGTTGTGACTCTTCACAGCTGAAGACAAAACCTTACACGTGGAATTCTTCAGTGATAAAAATCAGGTTCCGACTCTCCGGCGAAGATGAGTCACGAGACAGATGATGATTTTATTTGAGTGTAACATGGAAACTACAGCAGCTGCCATGATACATAATAAACTGTGGTCGGCAGGTGTTAGAGAAAATTGTGCCTTTGTTCAAGGAGCTTTTGACAGTTTAGAGTCGAGTATTTCATCTTTTTCCTTTTAACATTTCAGTTATTAGTTAATATATATCAACAGCCTCAGTCTCACCACCTTCTGGGACTGTGCATCTGGAATTCAGCTCTCGACTTCTTCAGAAATCGAGCTGTGACATCGACGTGTTCATGGCCTTTGTTTGATTGTATGTGCTAACAATATTAATCATAAATAATCAAAACAAGTGGCCCTCCAAATAAGTATGGTACGTTATTTATAATACATCCATTGATATGATTGAAGGTTTCTAGAAGTTCCCCTGAGGCTCCGTGGTGACTTGGTGAGTTTGGCGTTTGGACAAACCTCAGAGAGCGAGTTCAGGACTTTCAGGTGAGTAAAGTTTATAAGTTCAATAAGCCTGAAGACGTTTGGATCATCTTCCAGCAGCAGAACTGTGAGCAGGACGATGTGGTGTCTTTAAACTCACCGGTGTCGGGTCCGTGTTCTGGATCATGGTCCTTCTTCTTGTCGGAGATGTCTTTGTGGGACACGAGGTACAGAACCACTTCACCCTTTTCATTCTTGATGGGCACGATGTCCAGGAGACACCAGAACTGTGAACCTGCAGAGACACACACAGACAAACATGGTCTCTGTCTCTCTGGACTCACTGTTCTCTACATTTCAATGCTACAGTGACACTAATGAATGAATCCAATATAAATAAAAACCTCAATCCTCTGCTTTGACAATGTGGTGACAACTGGTTTCATCTATCACCAACAACCAGTGATGGAAACATCATACGTGTTCATAATTAGATGAGATGTGTTACGTCCTAATGGATTTTAACAGACTAACACAATGTGACACTAATTAACTCATAATTAGAAACTGTTGATTGTCCTTCAGTGACAGAGGAAAGAGAACGAGCCGCCTGCAGCTGATACCTCGACTCTGACGATGTGACAAGTTCCATGAGAATCCATTTCATTAGGTTTTGAGACATTTCACTCAAAACCAGAAATGTGAAAGTCACCGTGGTGACAGAGGAGAACGGTGTTTGATGGATGAGGATTCATTATCTGAGTCTGTACACGTTTCAAAGAAGTTCATCCAGCATCCAAACATCCAAACATCCAATAATACAAACATCCAAACATCCAACCAAAGGTTTTTCATTGTGGATCAGAGATGTGGACAAACAGTGGACGTTCTTCTTGACTGTTTTCTGTGTCACTGCAGCCTCTCATGTTTGTTTCTGGCCGACAGGAGCAGAACCTGACGTGGAACCTGACGTGGAACCTGACGTGGAACCTGATGTTGTCTTCACCTTTCGTCTGTGACTCGTCTGTGACTCTGTCCAAAGCTCATTTATTCCTATTCCTGAACAAGATGTTTGCAAAGTCTGTGATTTTCTGGAGCAGATGTGTCCAGATGTTTTTAACATCACTCAAACGTCTGCATTTGTCTGGGACTATTTCCAGCTGTGTCTTTCTTTGACTGGTGTCAGTGAGGTCAGTGTGTGTGGACACGACTCACGTGTCCATGTTCACTGTGATGAGGGATCAAGTCTCTCAGTGGAACACATGAATAAATGTGTTAAACTTTGTGAGCAGAGCTGATTCCTTGTTATTTGGTCTTTTCTCTGCTGCCGGTACAAAGACAAACACGGGACTCATAAATATGATGACTGAATCAGAACCAGTGACCCCTGCTGGCTGCTACATAAACACATGAAATCCCACTGAAACAAGCTGCTTTGGTTTCCTGTTACTCAGCTTTAATCTCCGACCCGTGACACCATGAGCTGCGTTTCGTACACGGCCGACAGTTTCCTGGGACTCGAGCCCGGCGGCGGATCATGTATGTTCACGATGCGTTTCGAGAAGCAGGCGGAGGATTAGCTCAATAAAAACATCCAGGCTCATATTGAGGCTGGATTTGTCCCTTTGACTGGAACCTGGTGGAAAACAGAGACAGTTCAAAGTCGTCTGTTCTGCCTCCACATGAATAACTGAGGGAAACCTGTTGATTATTATTCATTCATTGGAGCATATTGTTATTAATGTAATATGGATATTTAATTTCACCAGTAACTCTGAACAGGAACAGACACGTTGTCACTTTCCCTGGATTTCACCTCTGTGTCGTTTGTAGTTGGACGGAGAAAGTTTAACAGTACAGACAAAACGAAGCATCAGCACAGACATCTGTGTGGTGTGATGACAATGTGAACAACAAGAAGCTAATTCCTTAACAAGACTAAATTTAAATTAAGACCATATGTTTTATTTAATACTCTTGATACACGCTCTCCTTAATATCCCATATAAACCTTAATAAACTTTATAAACAACACAGTTTATCATAATATTAGCTTAAAAAGTACTTGTAACAATGCAGTCCAATTGCATTTGACTGACTTTAATAACCAAAACACTCTCAGTACTTGATTCAGTACTTTTCAGAGTGTGTATTAATCGGCCTCGTTATGAAAAGAGCAGCTGAAGCCAAATGTCTTGTGTTGTACAGTAAATCCTGTTGATATGAATATGAGGGTCGACTCTAAATGCAATTTAAAAACTGAGCCCGAGGCGTCAGTGAGAACTGGATATGAATGTGTTTATTCTTTCTCCTTCTTCCCCTGAGAAAAGCTCTAATGCCAACGCGAGCGCACGGAGAGTCGACAGGAGCACGAACCCTTCTCCTTTGTAATCTGTGTTTGTTTTATGACCGTCTGCAGAACAGGCTTCTATCTCAGGTCACATGTGACTCCTCTTCACCTCCTCACTCCTCGTTCTCCACATACATCATTCATCACAGCTTTCACTTATCAATAATTAAAAAAGAGCGGATGAATGAGAGTTTCTTCTTCTTTCATCTCTTTATTCACTCTCCTCCTTCAAGATTTCTCCTTTTCCATGTTTTCACTTCACTCCTCTTGAAGATCTGAACAAACCCCAGAGAGGGAACTTCTCCTGCAGCGTCTGAGCTTCATTCCTGTTTTCTACCATTTAGAATTCTTTGTTCTGCTGAATGTCGACGGCTGAAACATGTGATTAACTGTGTTGAAATGCATGAAGCTGCCATTGTGAGAAAAAAGCTCCTTCAACTGTGCACGTTAAAGAACCACAGTCAAATGTGAACACGTGAATTATCTCCACCAAGAAGCTGTTTGTCCGTTAGCAGAGTTAAATATTGGAGCAGGTTTTTAATTGTTTATAGATGGATTATAGATTTATAATTTGTGTTGTTTTTAATGTCCCTGTGCACCATGAATTTATTACTGTGTATCAAATGTGCTTTATAAATAAAACACACACTCACGAGTAACAGATACAAGAGTGAAAGATAAGTTCTCACATGAGAGAGAATTACATAACAGGTCACCTGCAGGTTCCTGCTCAGCTGCAGCTGAAACGATGAGGTTTGACTGTCTGCATGGACAGTGAATACATTATGGGTCACATGCATGAGTGCGTGAGCTGGAAATGTCGTACACGGTTACACAACGCAGCAACGGTGCAGTACACATTCTACATCCACACTAAATAAACACCTTTCTGTTTCTGCTGCAAAACATAAAGTAACAGCAGATCCACACACGAGCACTTTGACTTCTTCTCGTCTCACCTTCCTTCTTGTAGAACACCAGCTCGGTCTTGAACTCCTTCCTCTCGTCCAGGGCTCCTTGGATCTGAGCCGTCGACCGGTCGCTGGTTTCCGGGCCGTACAGGAAGTGACACGCGCAGCTCTTCTGCATGAGCTCGGCGCGGGCGTAGCCGGTGAGCTCGCAGAACCCGTCCGAGCAGTAGACGATGGGGTAGAGGGACTGGACCTGGGCGTTCCCCAGAACAAAGTTACTGTCTGTGAGGAGAGAGAAGAGAAAAGAGATCAATTAAAATTATACTCTGATTGTTTGTTGAAAAGCACTTTGTTAATTTGTATTATTATTAATAATAATGGGACTGAAAGGAAGACAAGTTGATTTCACTTGTGATTTCGTCTCTTTGACATTCTATTCTATTTGTAAAGTGCCCCATAGTGGGACTAATAAAGGATCAGAGACAACCTTGTCGATGGCAGATAAAAGTTAATGCTGTTTGTTATTGTGTTATTTCTATTTCTCGTCTTGTATCTTGTATTTCGTTTCTATTTCACCGTGATCTTTATGTCCCAGAGACTTTTATCGTCCAGCGAAGAGTAAACCTCCGAGGACCAAACAGAGAATCTTCAAAGACATTTTCAATTTAATACACTGATGAGTATTTGTACAACACGTCTCACATCTGCAG
The DNA here is from genome assembly GCA_026259375.1 of Verasper variegatus. Taxonomy (NCBI): domain Eukaryota; kingdom Metazoa; phylum Chordata; class Actinopteri; order Pleuronectiformes; family Pleuronectidae; genus Verasper; species Verasper variegatus. The sequence goes on along the minus strand of CM048052.1, from coordinate 1,534,627 downwards.
TTCGGATCCCGAAAATAATCCAATGTCAACATGTAACCCGTCAAAAGGAAGAGTCACGACGTGTTTGCAAGGATTCTACGTTAATTTATTTAAAAAATAATCAAACTGTTACTCATGAAAACTGCCTGAGTGTGAGAGAGAGAGAGAGAGAGAGAGAGAGAGAGACACAGAGAGAGAGAGAGAGAGAGACAGAGAGAGAGAGAGAGAGAGAGAGAGAGAGAGACAGAGAGAGAGAGAGAGACAGAGAGAGAGAGAGAGAGCGACAGAGAGAGAGAGAGAGAGAGAGAGAGAGAGAGAGAGCGACAGAGAGACAGAGAGAGAGAGAGAGAGAGAGAGAGAGAGAGAGACAGAGAGAGAGAGAGAGAGAGAGAGACAGAGGGAAGGGGGAGAGCGGAGGATCGGTAACAGGAATCGAACGGGTGAGGTAAACACTGTCAGGAGTCATCGCAGAAGCTTGCGTTGTGTAAAGGAACATGATCCTCTGTTTACCTGCTTCACGAACACAGACACACTCTCAGGCTGTGCATCAGTGTGTGTGTGTGTGTGTGTGTGTGTGTGTGTGTGTGTGTGTGTGTGTGTGTGCATAAATAACAAGTGGAAAATACTGCCGGTGCATATTCAGTTAATGGGCCCGGGCACGTAGATGGGTGAAGGCTCTAAAATGGACTATTTATTACTTTGTGCTCAGACGTTCTCATTGATTCATCAGTTCTGGGAGCCTGCGAGGCCCCTGCATTAAATATTTCATGGCCTAATAATGATGCATGCGTGTGTGTGTGTGTGTGTGTGTGTGTGTGTGTGTGTGTGTGTGTGTGTGTGTGTGTGTGTGTGTGTTGTTTGAAAGTCTCTGTTGCTTTGAGCTCATTTAAAATGTGAAAACAAGGAACTTTTGCAATCAGAGAGAAAGGAGCAGCAGCGATTAGGATCCATGTTTCTGTGACCGACCAGTGGAGTCTGTCACTCACACACACAGAGATCCTTCTCATTAGCTAATTACTCCCTTGTCTGACACATTTACACACTTCCTGTCTCCGGCGATGCTAATGACAACACCACCTCACAGAGAGCTGAAGACCGTGCACCTTCCTGAAAGTCCCACCGGCTCCAGACGCTCCGAGGCCGAAGCTTCCAGAGACGACTGCAGTAATTACCCAACAAGATTAATACGCTGTTCAACCACGTTAATTAATACATTTACAATCGTACGGACTTTGTCTCCGGTGGGTTTTTAACTCCGATTGCATTTTAACATTTCATACTTTTGTGTCAATGTTTGACTTTCAGACTTGTAATTACTAAATAATAAGTCCGGCACATTCAGACTCAACAAATCCCACGAAAAGACCAAAATTAACAAAACATTAATCAAAGCTTCGATATCGACCGACAGCTCCGACTCTTTCCGAGGCTCTGAGCCTGCAGCTACTTCCTCACTCAGCAGGTCAATCTTTAAACAACCAGCCGCACAGTGAACAGACAGATGAGCCCTGCGTGGACGAGTCATTCTGCAGGAACCCTGGAGACGATGGGTCGTTGTGACCCAGTGTTGCTGAGTGAACAGGAGAATTCTGCTTCAGCTCACGGAACAAGTTCTTCTGTGTTCAGAACAACAACCTAGAGATTATTCAAATATAACAAATAACCTGTTATATGGATCTGATTAGATGGTGATTCACTGATTTCCACATGATAAGGTATCGATCCACATTTATCAGAAATCTCACTTATTTCATTAAACAAAATATATAATAACCTTCTGACCAAAGCCAAAGGCAATTCAGATATTAAGGAGTAAAATAAATGAATTCTGTCAAATAGAAGTTGTCATATCTGTGTAATTCTGATGACATAAAGGCAGATACTTATATGTTTATATAAAAGACTCATATTAACTGATTTATTGATCAGGTTGTCACCATCATAATATTTTATTTTTAAATGGTAATTAATTTAAATTAAATAGTTTATTTTCATTTAAATTAAATTTAGAAACATGACATTTTAAGCTCTAGCTCTATTTAGAGCCTCAGGACAGAGAATCTTACACCAACGGTGGTTTTAATTCAACGTGAACCAAATCCAGAGCAACAGTGAAGATGAAGACATCGAATCCTCGGAGACACGAGTTCTGCTCGTTTGATGAGTTTCGTTGGCAGCGACGGAGAGAAATCATTTTCCTTCTGGACCAGATTATTTATACCTGTGGTGTTAATTAATATTAATATTACAGCAACACAGGAATCAGAGCAGAGGAGGGATAACAGTAATAAAAACTACGTCAACAAAGCTTCTTCCACGATGAACTACGTGTCCGACCACAATCTAATAAGATCAAGCAGAATGATGAAGACTTAGATCTTCTCCGTCTTCGTCTGCGTTGCCAGGAAACAGGTTTGATGTTGGTCTTCTCTGAACGACTTCTCTGATCCACGTCTCTTTCTCCAGCTCGTGGTCTCCAGCAGATCAACCGAGGTTCAGCATCGTCAGCTCTGAGGAGCTGCTTGTCATGAACGTCTCCGTCAGTAACGTCCCTTTCTGTGTCTGTCATTATGAGAAGGGCTGAAACCGACCATGTGCAAGGATGGGGAGTGATTTTATAAAGGCTTCACATCTGTAATTTATTTAATCTAATACTGTTAATGGTTATTAATGCGTCTCTTTATCTCTTTAACTGGTCAAGGGGCCGTCACCCATCCACCGTCTGTCCTGTTATCTTAAGAGCTGCAGGACATTCTGACCAAAATCCACCAATGAACCTTTTACAACCAATAACTACTGCAGACTTAAAACCCTGTTTGAACAAATTATAGCATTTATCACTGCAAGGAACAGATTAAATCTAGTAAATGTTAAGGTCTCACTATTACATCAGTATGTCCAGTTTAAAGCAATTGATGAATGAATGGCGAACACATTGTTCGTGCTACTTATCCTCACATATCCCATCAACACCTCAGAGAGAAGGTTTTAATCAGGCTCCGTCTTTCTGCTGCTTTGCATAGGGTTTGATTTGATTTCGAGCCAGAGGAGGTTAGAGGATGAATCAGGCGTCATAGAAAACCAAATAAAAGCCACGAGAGACGTTCAACATCTCCATGAAGCCACGATCAGACACAGAGGCCTGGTGACCGCTGGTTTAATGACATACGCTTCCTTGTGAAATGAAGAATAGAGGAATAAAGCTGCTCAAAATAGAAATGAAATAACCTCGGGATTCTTCTTGCTGGGCCTTTTGTTGGAGGTCACATCCTCTCTCTACGCTCCCTGTCAGAAAGTAAAGGTCCTCAATATGTTCCACTATCTGAGTAAACGTACTTCTGAGACAAACTGAACTTTGACGACGTCGGCTGCTGCTCACTTTGTCTCCTTAGCAACAGCAGGAGTCTGAGCTAATGTCAGGGGCGAGATCACAGGTGGCCGGTGACTCACTCCTGCCACCTTCCTGTCTCCTGACGTCATGAGAATCTAAATCAATGGCCCTCAACACAAGAAATGAGCAGTCACAGCAGAAAACTCAAATCCTGCCCATGTAATGACGTAAGGATCCATGTCCAGTGTAGCCTGTGATATCATGGAGGGGCTCAAACCAACAGCTGGATGCACATGAACCCAGAGAAATGTTGCCCCACGGCCACGACTGCACGTAATGTGTCTCTAACGCTCAGATCTCATCAACCTGTCAGCAGCGTGATGCACGTCCCTCGCTGGAAAACATCTGACGAGGCCACAAACCACATCACAAACGTCAAGCTGCTGAAGTTATTGTCCGTTTGTCCGTTTTATTGTTACAATAAGAGCCAGTGGAGGAAAGATGAGCTGTGATGTTGGTCTTCATGCTCCGTGGGTACGTTCACAGCAAAGGTTCTGTCCCACTGACTTCAAACATATTTAATGGTCACATAGCAGAATTCATTCAGATCACTTCTCAACAAAGCTGGAGAATATCATGTCCTATAGAGGACATGGACTTCCAGTAAATACACAACAACAATACCTCCAATACGCATTTATATAATATTACATTCAAAACACGAGCGGCACCAATGGATGAGGTTTTTAGGGCAGAACATGAATTTCTAATGAAATCACAAACTCAGAGTGAAAGTCACAGTGGAATCTGGATCCTGGACCAGAGACTGGGACAATGTGATGTGTTCACCTCAGCAGAATAATATATTTTATCTCTCTCTCCCTCCCTCCCTCTCTCTGCCCTGTGGCTCTCACTCACCAGTGTCATGAAGTGGTTTTATTTAGAGAAACCAGTTCTGCTGCACATCAGAAGATGCTCCTGCAGCCAGACTGGATCCCCAGCATGTCTGAGTTCCCTGCCAACACAGGCACAGAGGACGCCGTCTCTGCCGCGCTCCGTTCAGCCCTCACACACTTTGACAATAACAAAACATCAGGTTGTTGGTTTCAGCCCCCCCCCCCCCCCCCCCAGCCCCCACCCCCCCTCTGGAAGGAGTTGGCCAGCTCAGCAGCAGCTTGAGCTCGAGTGCAACCGTCTGCATCAACACACTCCAGACTGGATACCTCCGGCACATGGGTTGTGTAACACGAGTGCCCCCCCCCCGAGGCCGCGTCTCCTCCTTGTTTACCCTGGACATGCACCTCCCCCCCCCAACGTGAACCGAACTCTGCACAGAGAGCGACCTGTTGCTCAGCACCAGCGAGAGTGAGATACTGTGAGGAAGCTAAAGGAGGAAGCTGATTGATGCACTTGAATCAGACGTGCACTGAGCTTCCTTCTGTGGCTGCATTCGAACACTGATTGCATCACAGTGGAGCGACTAGACGTTTACAATTCAAAGGCTCCTTCCTCAAAGTGTGAAAGCGACAAAAGCGTTTTCTTGTTCCAATGCGTGGATCCTTCTCGGCCCAACATGTCCCAGGATTCATTGTTTTTTCAAAGAGGTACTGTAATGGCGGCAAAAAGCAAAGTGAAAACGTCAGACGAATTTCATTTTAAATTCAATCACTCAACTGAACAGCTGACGGCACACATTTAAAAAAAAGACATCTTTTCAACGTTTTTTTAATCAACCGTACGTCGTCCGAAGCTCTGTTGCTAGGTGACGGATGTAAGGATGGGAGAAGCTGGTGATGCAATAAGAGAAGCAGACCATCTCGTTTCGTTTCAGCCGGTCTTTGCAGAGGACGAAGGAGGCAGCTCTTGAATTGACACACAGCTTTATATTCCACACATTCTTCTTCCTGCCCGACAGAGATTCAGGTGGTTGTACTAATGTTGCCTCGAGCCTTTACCCTCAAGCACATTGAACCCTGCAGAACCGACGGATCCTGATTTCACACACTTCCTCCTCCTGGAGTCACAAACTGCCCCAAGTGAACACACACAGATCTACATTCATTTTAATTAGATGTAAATGAAGCTGCAGAATCGACCAGCGTGAGTTTAACTCCTCGGGGGCTAAAGGTAAGGTAAGGAAATTAAAACTGCTCAATTCCCAGGTCAGGTTCTTAAACATGTCTCCAAAGCAGCAGCGGAAACTGACTTGACATGTGTCTGAAATCACCCACTCACTCATATAGAGTAGAGTGAAAATGTCACTTAACCTTGGCACAGGACTATAAAATGGCAAATTCACTATGTAGTAATGAGAAGTGAGTGATTTCAGACACAGTCGAGGTGTTTTAATGTCAGAGGTTTAAAAGCATCTGGTCAGAAGCTTCCAGAACATCACACACATCCTCCAGCATCAGAAACACTGAGGAGAAGAAGTCACTTCCTCCTCGACCTGTTCAACTCGGCTTCTTCTTCTGCTGCAGTGTGAACTCGCTCAATTCACTCTTCTCCTCACCTTCCTCCTCACCTTCCTCCTCTTCTTCCTCCTCACCTTCCTCCTCTTCTTCCTCCTCATCGCACTGAACAAACCTTTCACATATGTCCAGTTCCTAAGTGCAAATTGCTATAAAAATCCCGCCTGAGGAGGTAACTTCTGTGTAATGACTGTTATTACCTGAGCTCTTTCCCTTGGCAACATGACGGTGGTCATTACTGTATCCCCCCTTAAACTGTCAATCAATGCTCTTCATAAAACTCTTTCCTTTGCTTTAATGTCAGTGAAGCGTCTGTTATTTCCTTTTTTCATAGTTTTGATCTACAGACTAAAATTAACTAAAATCTGTTGGTCTCATTTATTTTCTGCAGCAATCTAATCAAGTGAAGGTCCTTCACACCATCAGCGTCCCTCAGAGTTAACGCTCGTCGAGCTGAATGTCTCCTGTCATGATATTTTAATCCCTCATCTGAGACGAGTTCACTTAAAACTCTGAATTCCCATGGTGACAGGGAAATGTTTTCCTTTTTCTTCATGACTCTGCAGCTGAGAGGAAACACTTTGGCCACATTTCATAGGAGGTTGACAATCTGTCACTCACACTTTCTCCTTCCTTATTTCTGGTGCATTTCAGAGATGCTGTAAAAGCACTTTCCAGGTTTGTCCACTTTGGGTCAGAAAAGTTTCTTATTTTCCTTTCGAAATGTCCAGAGCATTAAGCAGAGGAACGCGGCCCCTGTAAGTTATGTACACGTTAATGAATTTATTGATATGCAAAGCTAATTATTTATTTCGGGAGGTTATTTGATGTGTGATGGATGGAGAGCGTTGTGTGTGTGTGTGTGTGTGTGTGTGTGTGTGGAAACAGAAGCAGAGATGACAGGCAGGGGATCTCTCCTGCAAACACGCCTGCAGGCACAGCAGCTGCACGGCATTGATGAATAATCTAACACACCGGACAGTTTGAGATGATTACAGGATTGGACAGTCTGTGTGTGTCTGTGTGTCTGTGTGTGTCTGTGTGTGTGTCTGTGTGTGTGTCTGTGTGTGTGTCTGTGTGTGTCTGTGTGTGTATCAGAGCGGGAGATGTGAGTGGTTTACAGATGCTGCTCGTATTGATGGAGCTTCTCTCTTATTGGATTACCAGAGTTTGCAAACTGAGGTGTGACTGGATAACCCCCCCCCCCCCCCCCTCGTAATTTGTCAGTGAATTATACAACATACAGAAGACTTGAGGTTACTTGATGCATGTGATAACAAATCACTGTTTAGAGGTTTACAGACTCAGGGAGCATTTTATCTGTTAGAGTGGGTGTTAGTACGTCAATAAGATGTTGGTGAAGGGTCACATCCCATAATCTAATCATAATCACATGGACACTGGTGTGTTTGGATGCGGGGGACTTGGTTCGTATTGCAGAAATAAGATTTACACATTTAAACATCACAACATAATTGTTTCTTAATTTTGCACAATAACTAAGAGCAGCCTGCAAGTGGTAAAGAACCAATTGAATCATTTACCATCGTTAATCAATTATTAACATAATGATATATACTGTACATTTCTACTAGAACCCTGAATTATAATGATAAATAAGGGCACTTTGTTCTCCAAGTATTTCAGCTGTGGACGCGTTGTGAGAAAGTTGCAGAAACTCATTAGCAGAGTTCTTGTGTGGAAGTGTGTTTTTTGTTTTAATCACAGGTCGGTGATCTTTCTGAGAAACGCTGAGGACCAACAAACTAAACAAAGACGTGGAAGCTGCCTACAGATGCAGAGTTGTTGGGATTATCAGTAACAACGAGCTTTGGAAATAAACCCTCCCTATCAGGAGTTGTGTACTGCATGTGTGCGGGGCAAGATTACACACTGCGTAGTGGTAATGGATGTGTGAGCGCAGCACAACAGGAGAGAGCCTGATGCGACACACAAAGACGGACAGACAGCGAGAGAAAGAGGCAATACACAGAAGAAACTACAGATAAGAGCAGAGAATAGAGGGAACAATAAAAAGAGCACGAGAGGCGGCTGAGTGGAACAAGAGGCTTTGTACAGGCGGCTCTTTCTCTCACAGTAGTAACATGACAACACAAAGACAAACAGCAGAACAATCACCCTGCTGCTGAGTTTCCAACTGAAGCTGCACCTCAGTGAAACATTGATTTAATTCAGCCTCTCGCGCTTCTGAAGGTGACCTCTGACCTTTCTGTGGGGTGACACAAAGGTGCGCTAATGTATTGACAGGCCAGCTGCTGACCTGAGTTCAGCTTGAATGGGCCGGTACTGAGGGCGTCGACTCCACCAGCACATCTAACAGGTGGTGTGATGCAGACCCTGCCGACATCACACACACACACACACACACACACACACACACACACACACACACACACACACACACACACACACACACACACACACACACACACACACACACACACACACACACACACACACACACACACACACACACACACACACGCACACGCACTTTTCTTTTAATGCTGTCACCATCTCCTGTCTGTATTCTTCTGCTCGTTCTCAGTGGGCAACAGTGGAGCCATCCCACATGTTCACATCTGGATCGAAACATCCTTGAGCGTCCTTGAAAAGAACCAGCTCGCTCTCAAAGGCCCCCCCCCTTTATAAACAAAGGTTTGAAAGAACGGAAATGATGAAAAGTCACTGAAGTGTTTCCTCACACATTTACACTTCAGACTGTAAATAAAGCTGGACGACGTGTCTCCACTTCTTCCCACTATCCAGGAATATACACATTTCTGCACATTATTTAATTTATTCTGTGTGCAGGGGGGGGGGGTTCAGTGCCACTGGATGCTAGTCGCAGGCCGTCTGGTAATTCCCCTTCAAAGTGTCTTTTGAAGGGACCTGGGCAAGCAGCTTTGAAGGGTAGAAATGGGGGGGGCGTCCTCTGATGCCCTTTAGGAAGCGGAGCGTTGTGTATCTCCCGGGCGCCTTCGATCACCGTGGAAGCAGATGAAGAAGACGTAATGATGAGCATCTTCGCTGCCGTGTCTATAAACTGTGAAGTGTTCACATCTCAAACTGAGCAGGGATCAACGGCCGGGTGCTGGCACTTTATGTGGCGAGTATCCGCTGCGACTCCAGATGACTCTTGAAGCCACAGGCCCGGGCAGCGGCAGAGAGTAACGAGCCTCGTGTGGGATCGATGCAACATTAAAAACATGTGGGGCCGGATTTTTGATTTTGAGAAATGCATGCTGGGAGTGAGATGAGAGGAGAAACAGTGGATACCGAGGCTGATGGCAGAAGAAGAAAGAGAATAAAAAAAGACCAGGGAGATTACTTCACAGGTCTTGGTGGTTTTTATTCTCCAGGTTTTTCAAAGGCAACAGAAGTTTGAGACAGAACAACGTGTCTGTGGCAGTGAGGAGGCTTGAGACACGTTGTTACGATGCTGCTGTCGTCTCTTTTCTTTCACAACAAGTCCACAACTAGTACGACTGCTTCACGTCTCATAAACAGCAGGGACAAGGAGTCTGGTTGATTTTGGGGGGGATTGTTAGAGATTAGAAAAGGAACCGATCGGGTTATAGATCGAATTGAGAGAAGTACTTTATTGTGAAACTTTGTTATAGCTCTAAGGTTCAAAATAAAAAGGATGTGACCATAAAATATATTAATCTTAATAATGTGTCACAAATGTACCATAGAACATCTGGACACATGTTACTGAAGCAGACATACATGTGTTATGTACTGTCCTGTCCTTTGTTGTATAATGTTTTCTTCTTCTTTGTTCGGTTTATTGGCGGTTGGCAACAAACCTCAAGGTGCATTCCCACCATCGACTGTGTTGGTGCACGACGAGAATGGAATTCATGCAGCTTTTGATTTTCAAAGACTAAAGGGACTTTTTATATCAAATAAAGAGACAAAACAAATAAAAAATAAACCTTCTGATGGGCGCACACACACACACACACACACACACACACACACACACACACACACACACACACACACACACACACACACACACACACACACACACACACACACACACACACACACACACACACGCTGTTAACAGGCCTCTGGCTACTATTGTTCCACTGGTTCTCTTTCATGTGACTGACAGACGATCTAATTGGAAGAAATAACTCTTCTATCTTCTTCTATTGTGGACGTCCACTGTCTACAATCATTAAAGTTTACATACTCACTCTGAACCTTGAACTTATATCATTTCTCCAAAAGAACAACAACTTGATATATATCAGTCCCCCCCCCAACTCTTCTACCTGAATATCAGCTTTGATTTGAGAATTTAAGGTTTAAAGAAAATCTTTAACGTGACTTTGTCGGATGGAAAACAAAGATAAGGTGTGAACGATAAAAAGCAGCTGCAAATCAATCCATCATCTGCTCTGCTGCAGCTTCATCCAGCCATGTGATGGGGTCCACATATCTACTGCTCCATCTGTGTGTGTGTGTGTGTGTGTGTGTGTGTGTGTGTGTGTGTGTGTGTGTGTGTGTGTGTGTATGAAGGGGTGTGGGAGGATGTGTAGGTGATGGTGTTCTGTCTCCAGGGACCTGGGCAGACACAACACATCGTTGAACACTTTGACCTCGAGCTGAACTCTTCCTATGGCTCACAACTCAGTTTAACACTGAGTCAGTGTGTTTGTGTTTGTGTGTGTGTGTGTGTGTGTGGTGTGTGTGTGTGTGTGTGTGTGTGTTTATAGTAATGCTCTCAGGACCATCTCTGCTCCCATGAGTCCTGTGTGGAAAAAGCACTTGTTTCAAGCACTTTGGCAGAATCCAATCCCTTTAACGCTGTTGTTAGTTTACCCCCTGATTATCTCTGCAATAAGCTTTGTTCTTCACATTTACAAATGATAGCACACGTACAAAATGTGTTGCTTGTTGACTTCTGGTGAAATCTGTTTAATTTTATAAAAGAAGAGTTCTGAAGTCGTTGACTCGCTAGTTTATCATCAGAAAACAGGTGAAACCACGAATACTAGAGTCTTGCATGGTGTCACTTTGGTTTCAACAAACTAAGAGGACGACTTCCTGAAGCATCTCTATCTGGGTTTTAACATGTTGTGCTTCATCCCACTGTAGAATCTAATGCACAGTAAAAGTGTGTGTGTGTGTGTGTGTGTGTGTGTGTGTGTGTGTGTGTGTGTGTGTGTGTGTGTGTGTGTGTGTGTGTGTGCTCGCTGCTCTGTGTCCCAAAGATACCGGGCAATGTTGCCAGGCGACAGGTACCAATTGTGTTCCGTTTCCGTGGAGACGACAGGGAGGGTGGGGCTTTGATGAGAAGAACACAGTGTTTCTGACTCCCTCACATGTTCTCTCACACACACACACACACACACACACACTCTCTTTAGAGTTGAACTGTGCCCAATGTCGAATGTTGGGGTTTTATTAAAACCCCAACATTCGCAACAGAGAAGAGAAAAACACTAAAGAACATGTAGTAAAGACGTGAGTGTGTGTTTGACTCCCACAGTCTCAACAACCAGAATTCAATCCTTATATTTACAGAGTCGGGTTCAGTCTCCCCCACGAGCCCAACACAGTTCAAATAAGCAAGAGTGAAAAACAAGTTCTCAGAGGAGACAAAGTTGGTCGGCAACTATTTGACATTATGCAATAAATTACTTTTATTATGAATAATTGGCAGCAATTACTTTCCTCCCAGTCGACTAATGAGCTAAGTGTTTTCTGGTGACCAAAGATGAACTGTGACAGATTTTAGCAGACGTTTACATTTTCATTCAATAATTTAAATATGACCATGGAACACAGACTGTACGACTCACGTCCACCTGGAGTTTGACGTGTGAAGCTCTGTAGTGCAGATGTGATGGAGCCACATACAGTCACTGGCAGCAGATGAGTTAAACTCTGCTTGTGCCTTTTCTCCTCAGGTTCATTACAGAAAGCAATTGCCTCGGCCATTTTAACGATAAGTACGTAATCATGGTCATATTTCATCGTGATGTTTTTCTGTAAACGGAGCTCGATGCTGTAAAACCACCACAGGAACTGTGGCTGATGTGCAGAGTCATGAATGTTCTTTTATTTCTGTTCTGTGTGGACGACAGACTAATATCCACCGCTGGGGGAACACGTTGGTAATTACATGTTGGAAAACACCGTCCATCTGCTTCATGTTTTACTCTTCCTCCTCAGAGCTGACGAGCTCTTAGAACAGCGCACTCCCCCTCACACAGCTGCCTCGTCCTGCCTCTCCTCTGTTTCTGTCTCATTCTCCTGAACGACCACGACCAGTGGAGCTCGGCTCCAGCTCTGAGTTTGTCGACAAATCTCAGAACTTGGTTCAGAGTGTGCACAGCTGCATGAAAACAGAAATATTCATTTTCATCAGAAGCTTTACTTTTGTCAGAGTAAGGCCTGAAAATGTGAATGTTTTTTGTGCACGTACACAACTACAGTGTAAACAAGCACATTACACGTGCACAATTTTATTGCACTTACAAAACACACACACCCTAAATATTTAAGTACACACTCACACACACACACACACACACACACACACGCTCACTCTCACTCTCCCTCTCCCTCTAATCAGTGAGTCAATTCCAAACTTCTTTAATCATGGATCTTTGAATAGAACTAACAATCAAGCCCTCTTCCCTCCGTGGCCTGAGACACTGACTATTAGTGATGTGTGTGTGTGTGTGCAGAGCAGCCCATGCTAGCACACAAACACAGCACATGGCAACAGTGGAATAAGAAAAGTAAACACATCCAGTATCTCCTCTGGACACTTGGGCCTTGACCCAATCACAGCATTAATGGCTCATCAGGAAGTAGTGGAGCTGTAAAAGGAAGTAGATCATTAACCCCCCCAATAGGAGGTCGATTAGGCCGTAAATCAGACTTTCTCTCTCGTGCACAAATAAACCTTGACACAAAGTTATTATCCCTCTTTCAAACGCACAAACACCATCAAAACATCGCACACACCACTGTGCCATCAGCTTCACCTCCACTGACAACCAACTAACTTTCTGACACAAACCACGACCGACCACTCTATCACCTGAGCAACAGCCTCCATGCCACTGCTGCAGGATGTGGGCCAAATAAAACAACACAAAACCAGTACAGAGATCAAATTCATGTTCCAAACACAAAGTAAAACTGTTGCCTTTAACAAACATTCAGGATAAAAGATGTCATGTTTTGCACAGATCGTAAAATCTGTTGAGACACGTTTACGATTCCTTAAATAAATGTGACTTGAGTTCTGTGTGTGGAATCGTAGTGTGAGAGAAAATAGTTGTGTGTGATTTAGGGCTTTGCTCGCTCGCTGCTTCTTGGTTATGACTTTGTTAGAAATGATTCATGGTGCGATCGCCTGCGGCAGCAATTTATGATGCCAATGGACCATCCATCCTTCAAACAGCCTGAGAGGCCTGGAAGCAGAAAAACCAACATCAGGAGCTTTTTTTTCAAGATCAACGGGAAACAAAATGAAAAGAAACTCGAAGAGAAGGAGAGAAAAGACGAGTAACGAGATTCATTTACCTCAAAAAGCAGGAGCACGTCAGAATCAAACAAACACACATCAAAGTTATTGTGCCGCTTCTCTCTAGATTCATCTGCACTAAAATATTGATGTGTTGGCTGCGTGTGCATCGAGTGGCGCTTACTGATAGTCCTGTCAAAGACATGGTATTATACTGCGAGCCTCAACCTTATCAGCCGCTTCCCTCAAGACAGATATAGCATCCGAAGCGATAAACAGCGCAGCGCCGAAGGCCGGCGAGGGGACAGTCAGCTGTGGCAGATTCACTGAGCACAGCGTGGTGTGTTTTCCTGCTGAAATTCTCTGATGAAAAACACAATTAGGGAAATCACTTGTGGAGCGCCACGGGGAAAAACTCAGAGGAGGCAATAAAAGCCGGAGCAGCAGCGAGAAGAAGCAGATGGAGCGAGTCTGTGTGTCAGCGTGTGTTTGAGATGAAACGTGATCGGTGCAGCGGCAGGAAAAGGCCACCTGAAATCGATTTCCAAGAATCCTGAGCGAGAGGGTCAGTCGAGACTGTGTGTGTGTGTGTGTGTGTGTGTGTGTGTCCACATGTGTCATGAGTGTTCATGGAAGAGGCGCCCACACGCAGGACGGCATCTGTCCATCAGCGACCATGTCCGGTCCCCAGCCGAGCCGCGGCTCATCACACTTCATTAGTGGCAACAAAAGTGCATCACCTGCTCTTCCATTCAGTTCTATTCTTGTGATTTTCATCGAACATGAGCAGAATAAATAATTAAAGTCAATTCAGAATGAACAAAGACAAAAAAAGGTCCTGCAGCCGTGGAATTGCTCATAAATATCAGTCTGCAGAAACATTTTCAATAATAGAAATTATTGGATCTGCACCAAAATGTATATTAACTTGTAAATGTGTTCTTTCCTGACACATCACCTCCTTCCACCAAGTTTCACGTTCATACATTCAGATGTTTTTGCATAATCCTGCTGACAAACATTCAAACAAACGCGACTAACACATAACTGGACACTATTTCAATATATCTGTGGTGTTTGGGAGTTTTAAGTAACTTTGCTGCAGCCACATAACTCCACCGAATATACAAGCACTGTAACGTTAGCTTATTCATCTGAAAAGAGAGATCTCATGACAAGTGTTTAAATACAGTGGAACCTTTTCATGCTGGTGTCAGACACACACACACACACACACACACATCCTCACTCTGGCTATTTAAACATCATCAGGAGCCTTTCCGAGCGTGAAAAGGAGGCGTGCCCTCGGCTCCTCTGTGTCATGTGAGTACAAACAGGGCTCTGCTCGCTCAGAGCAGTGGCAGCACAGGAAGTGAACACAAGGTGTGTTGAGTACACGATAATATAAAGTCTGCAGAAAGTTCAAACGATGTCAAATACTGATGTTCAAATGAGCCACTGTCTTAGAGAAAGAGGGTGAGAATCAGGAAAGACCGACAGGAAGAATCAAGAGTCACAGAGGTTTGGCTCCATCTCCACAACAGAGTCAGGATGTATTGTCAGTTGTCAGTTGTCAGTAGTTGTATGAAAACTCACATGATTCATGTTAACTTCCAACAAAGACTAACAGTGATCTCTGGCTCTGACTCAACGAGGGAGAAAGCTCTCCCCTGAACTTCTCCTTCTGATCTGAGATCTTGGGCTGAATCGGAGCAGAAGTGGAATTCTCAACTGGTCGGCACCGACCTTGAACTTTTGTTTGTGTTGCGGCACGCTGACTGAAGTGAGGAGCGTTAGGATGGAGAACCTTAAAGCCCTGTGCTTTGTGTTGGTGGATAATCAAAGAAAGGTCACACTACGGAAGGGGGGGGGGGGGGGGGGGGAGGTGGAACACAGTGACCTTTGCATCAATGTCTGTGGATGATTGTGGTCCGCTGAGGGAGAGAGAAAATAGCAGCCTGATCTGACACTATAACACAGAGCAGCAGGTACAATGAGGATCACACACATTAACTGAAACCTGACTAATAAGGGTGGAGGATTATTATTTATGGAGGAATTAGATCTAAAGTGATTTAAACAAACAAGGGATGAAAAATATGAAATCTTTAGGAAAAGGATGAGAAGCTGCGTTTGAGATCTATAACAAAAATACAAGAGTATAATCTCTTCCAGGTCTTGTTGGTAACTTTATAGCTGAAGGCAAATTATTCTAGTTTTCTTCCATATCTGAAATTCTGATGCAGACGGGAGACTCTCTGAAAAACACCTGAGCACCTTCATATTCAGCTTCTGACAAAACCAGCAAGTCCTCGAGCCCAAACAAGTTCTTAAAGCTGCATTAGACTAAAAAACCTTCAATGTCAGCGACGCCATGACAGGACCTGCAGTCGGGATCAGGCAAAGATTTTGAGTTGATATTCTGGTGCAGGTTCATTCACAGCGGCTGGAAGATCTATTCAATTTTTCACACCCACGAGCCTGTGGGGTCAGAGACAAACAAAACTGAACATCTGTCCGATTATATAATTGTTAGCTAAATATCGCTCTGGCTCAGTGGAGAGCCTCATTACGAGCCTCTTTCTAATCAGCAGTTCTTAAACATGGACGCAGGGTGGGATGCATGAGGAGACACAGATGCATATCCAGCTACATACATATATATATACAGTATATATATATATATACAGTATATATGGCACCTTTTGTTATCTGAAACTCTTCACCAAGCACTCGTCAGACGAGCAGACAGGAGGAACAAGGTTACATGAAATATGAGAAGAAGAAATGATCTTGCATTGTTCTGAGTCTGTACATTTGAGTGAAGGTCCACAGGCCTCCAGCACTAAACGGTTAATGGACTGAGTTAAACAGCACTTTCACCCTTAGCAGGACCAAACACTCTCGTTCTCACTCACCCACGCACACACTCACTGAGCTGCACCACACCCGTCTGCTCAGCAGCAACAATTTGGGTTCAATGGGTTTGTTTTCCAATCAATACTTTATAAGCAGGAATATTAACAAAGATTGTTTCCTCCACTTTCAACAGGCGGGAGAAGGAAAAGTATTAAGAGGAGGGGAGAGGAGACAAGAGAAGAGGAGACGAGGGGAGACGAGGGGAGAGGAGGAAGAGAGGAGGAAGAGAGGAGACGAGGGGAGACCCATGATACGTTTAATATTAAAATATTTTAAATGAACACGACAACTTTACTTCTGGTGTTGTCGAGTGTTTAAAAAAAGAAAAAAGAAAATCCTGGATGCACCAATTTATCCCGATTTCTTCAAAGAGTTTCCCTCCAGGGTCGAACCTCATGCCTCCACAAAATCCCATGGAAATCACTTGAGAAGTTTGAGTGATCTTCTTCTTCTCTTGAAGCTGCTTGGGGGAAGTGAGTAACGTGCACAAGGTGAAAATGCACAAATCTGATTGGATGATGCTGGTCAGCTCCTCATCAGCTCACGTGAGGAAACTGAACTGGAGCATGAATTAAAACACTAATGTTGAATCAAGCACGTCTTATTTTCACGTGTTCTCCTCTTTCTGCATTTCTGATGTAAGGAAAAGGAAACGTGGCCGAGCAGCAGCAGAACCACATACATTCAACACGGCATTAAATATTTAGTTTGGACAGAACACAGGAGGAGACGTGACGTGAGCAGAATACAACACGTGCATGTACAGCATGCACAACCTGCAGCTTCTCTCTACTTGATTTCCATCTTCTCCAGCCAACATGCACAGAAAGATGAAACGATGATATTTCATGGCGTCAGAGACAGAATCACATCTGATTTTAGAACAGTTTTAGCTCCTATTTGCATTTATTATTATTATTGTTTCTCCACAGATCAGAGTGAAGAGCAACTGGAAAGTGTTTGGTGTGAAAATCACCTTCTTCATGTGGATGTGAAGAAGAAACAGACACAAGATGTGCCAGTGAGAAACGGCACCGGGCAGATTGAGGGAGACTAAGTGACGGGTTTAGGGTTTCATGCTACTGTGCACGGATCAGCACTGTCCATGCACGGTGGGTAATTCAATTATAGAAGAAAGAGGAGTGAGAATCGGAGGAGAAGACGATTCTGAGAAAGGAAAGAAATGACACCAACAAAGTCCTGGATGAAAGATGGAGAAGCATGAAGAGAAAAAGGGAAGAGAATGAACCAAAGGAGATTAGAGGAGGAAGGAGATGGTGAAATACGGAGGATCTACGAGAGGAAGAACGAAAAGAAAGAGATGGAAGTTGGACTTTGAATAAAGGAATAAAGAAATGATAAAAAAGGAAACTGAAAATGGAGCCAAGTGGGAATTGTTTGAAAAGAGACATCATCGGAATGTGGTCTCATCATCACACTGAACACCAGCGTTCCTCTCTCACTCCCCTGACCTCTCTCAGTCTTTTGATCCATCTCTCACTCTCTCTGGCTCAATCTCTGCCTCTGCCATATCTATAGCTACCGCCGAGCAAGTGGCTCGAGTGAGCAAGAGTTTCTAATAACATCCCCCACCATCCATTATCCACCCTGCTGATCCTCGGAGGGGCGCTGAAATTGGTTGAGAGGCTGGGGGGGTGGGGGGGGGGGGGGGGGAGAAACCCTGGACCGGGGTCGCCCATCCATCAACAACAAGCAGCAAACTTACAGAGGCTGCACGAGGGAGCCGGAGAAAACACAAAGGAAACATACATGGAACCTTGTGGCCATGAGGCGATGGAGCTAAACACTGAGCTGCAGAGTTTCTAACAACACACACAGATACACACATAAACACATGGTGCACAACCAATGTGTCTTCAGGATTATTTGATCTGGACTCTTTCCACACGTCTCCTCTGAATCTTAATTCCTCGAAACAAACAGAAAAGAATGAACCTGGAAGAATCTCTTGCTGATAAAGCTCCTCCCCTCCAACGTGTCATCCTCCTGTACATGTGCGTCCAGGTGATGAAGCACCGGTCAGGACATTATGGAGATCGCCCTCATCCTCATCCACTGAGGATTCATCCCGCCGTCGCCCTGTGGAGGTCGGACCTGCTGACATACGAATCTGTCCATGACTCGTGTGAGTTTTACTCTCTCGCTTCGAACATTTAAACGGCCGTTAAACCTGAGAGGTCGTTTCCCTTTTACAGGTGATAAATTGTGACCAGATGTTAGAGATGTTTAAGTGTAAATGTGTCAAATTTGAACCTTTCTACTGCATGAATACTGAACGTTTATTCACAGTCCATCAGCAGTGAAAACAGCGTTTCAGTTGTACCGTGTTTCATGTTTAGTTTAGTGTTTGTAATGGTAAATTTGAATTGAGTAGTTTTTCCACAATTTGTTATAAACTTTATGTGATTTACAGATAAAACTATCGAGGCGGTTCCCAACAAGTTGTATATTTAACTTCATTCTTACATTTTCAGTAAAAGAAAATATGAATGACCAACGAACGGACAAACGTTAACGCCTCTGGCCAAAGTAAGAAAAGACACAGCAGGGAGATAAACCACTAAAAATGTTTTTATCAATTTTCAAATCTAAATTCCTTGAGCCTCGAACTTCCTGAGTAGAAACAACAACACAAATAAGACTTTGCTTATGGGGGAGGTCCAGTAATGTATGCTGCTCATGGAATATTCTTAAAATCGATTACTTGAAAGTTAATTAATGACGGTCATGTTCCTTTAAGACCAACAGTCTGACACAAGGAGGTGAATTTTCTGAGCTCAAGGCCCGAGACCATATTTACTGGCTTTACTGACAGTGAGGATGAAAGAACCTGAAGATTCCCCGAGGGGATCCCTGCTGTGCTCACAATCAATAGATGAGAAATGCATCATGTTGAATGTACAGTGAGCGACAGCACAAATCATCTATTTGGGCAAAATCGACCTCTTCTGTGAAAAGGTCGAGAGTCAAACTGATCAATGCGTCCAGCGGCAGAGATTCAAGAGGTGAACAGAATCCATCACGACACAATCAGGAGGCGAGTACACAGTGTGAGGCTGATAACTGTAATCCACCATGTAATCGAGTACGTTTCCTCCGTTTTAAATCGTCCTCACTCGACAGGCGATGGGACATATGGACGGGGACTGATGGAGCTGAATGACACATCACATCAGGACGGAGCAGCTGAAGACGGCAGAGGTTTGACTTTCTCCTGCTTCTGTAGACGAATCAGAGAAGACGGATACAAAGCTACATCCAGTGGCTTGTTTCCAGCATCACTTTTAAGTCACATACACGTCGTGATTTACTTGACTTGTCTGTTTCCATTGTTGTTGTTCCAGTTAAATATTTGACACCGATGTAGAAAAGGCTCATTAAAGCAGGTGGATGAGAACTCAGTGGGATGCGAGAGCAGCACAGTCGCTGATTGGTGGTTTGTTGCTCAAAGAGAAAACAGACGATGAGTGAGCTCACTTTGATGATGCAATAACGGCTCAATCACTTTCCTTTGGAGAGCCTCTCAGATATTAGGCCTCAGAGCTTGTTTTGAACACAACGTACTCAGACTCTCAACTGGGAACCACCAGGAGATCGTTGGAGCTCCACTGGTCGACAGCAGGGAAACATGGCCGATCCCTGGTGGACATGATTGTGATGGGAACAGCGGTACGGTCAAAGGACGTCAGGAAGGAAGTCAGGAGGTCCAGTGAAACTCAAAATCAAATCTGTGACCAGCAGGTAAAACCATAGACTCTGAATAAAGTTGGATGATTGGTCACACGTATGAGTTGGACCTCGATAGCATAGCTCCACCCCCCAATCACTGCTGCACAGGCTCCACATTACGTGTTTGATGCAGGATGGCAGCGTTCACATCTGGGTTATTTGGCATATGGTTTCTGGATAGAGCTTGAAGGTCTTCACTTACATCCCCTAGGTTAAATCCAGCCACTGCACAGACCCATATGTCTAAGAATGCTCCAAACCATATACAGTACATTTCACTGTTTGGCCTCATTTGCAAGTTACAGCATCCTACAGCCGTGTTGAAGTCGGCGCACAGTGCTAATGGACAAGCTGGTCATGGGGATGAATACTGATGCACGACCTCTGAAGGTTTGCATGGAGCTGCAGGCAGCTAATAGGAATCTAACAAAGACGGCAGCACCAGCAGAGCCGGAGCAGAGAGTGAAATCCGTCTGATGGAAAATATGGAGAAGATTCTTGGAAAAACAAAGACAAAAACAGACACACACACACACACACACACACACACACACACACACACACACACACACATAAATGCTGAGCAGTGAGGGGTGGAGGAGAATCTGGAGGAAAATAAGAGGTGTAGGTGATGGAAAGCAATCAGGGAAGAACACTTACACCAAAATGAGGATGCAGCAAATGGACAGTAGAAATTCGACTGGTGGGGGGGGGCACAGAGGAAGAGAGATCAGGACACGACAAAAGGATGTGAAACGTGGAGGAAGACACGGCGGGATTAAGCCAAATGGAGAAAGAGTGAGAGAGCGAGCTGTGTTTTGCTCCTGGGAGCGACTGTACTAAACGACTGATATCCAGGACACATTAACTTCTGCTGAGAGCGGCACAAGTAGAACCCACTCTCCTGCTGGAGACAATGAGGTGTGGAGGAGCAGAGGCTCATCAGAGCTGCAACACAGGAAGCAGCTCAGGAGGCGTGAAACACCCGGTTCAGAAGAACAACACTGGGGATTGAGGTGGAGAAGAAGCCAACAGGAGGAGAGAACTCGGTCACAGCAGCTGTTACGGCACCGAATTCCTACTGAATCATCTGGAACTGAATCATCTGGAATTACCTCGTGGAAGCAGGCGTCAAGATTTCACGTCAAGTTTGACTTAAGTGAACAGATTCGCTCGATCAAAACCTCCAACAACATAAATAAAAACTGACTTCACCATGTATTTACAATCTGTGAATCTCAATCTGTAAATGTCATTTATTAAATTAAAAAACAAAAGTTATATCACATAATACACGTGATTCTATTAAACCGGGAGAAACAGAAGATCTGAATTCTGAAAATCAATCATCTAAAGACATATGTTGTGCTGCTTGTGTTACTGACTCACATTCATTGGCTGAGAACACACAACCCACTGCTGCAGCCGCTGGACCTTATTCAATTTCAGCCGTTTCATGGTTGATTGTTGGAATCATTCACATTTAGGTTACGTCTCAACCCACTTCAATCCGCCTGCAGTGAATCCAACGTTTCCTGAAGCTCACAATTATCTGATTGAATCAGAGGGGAGCAGATTAAACTCTGCGGCTCCTTTTTGACTCCTTACATTTCATTGTAGGGGAGTAAATGAGAGGAACCTCTGGGTAAACTGCTGATATTAAAAAGTATAGAGCTCCTGTTACAGGGAAATATTGTTGAAACAGAGAATCAAACTCGGCACTTTAGAAGAAATCTCTGTTCTGTGGTCTGTCGTGTGGATTTGCCCGGCCTCACTTGACAGACTTTGAGAATGTTCTGGTCGCCATCATCAAAACACCTCAAACAGTTTTCCATGAGATAAGTGGAGATGCACAGTAGGCACAGGGAGGCTGGTGATGCTGTCACATGGCGTCAGAGGGTGACGAAGCACATCTAATGTTTATAATCTTCAGGATGATTCGTTCCCACAGAACAGTCTGCGCTGGACTTTCAGCCAAATGGGCTCAAATGAGCACTTAAGACTCTTATTCTTCTAAAACACTGCATTTGTTAGGAGGAGAAAATAAAAACCAGAGATAAGAATGGGTCGTAATTGCTGCATCAAGCTGAATTGAAAGAAGCAGCTTCTTTCCTGTGGCCGTCACTTTCATGCCCTTCATAAGGTGGCAGAATCTTCTTCCACCACATGCATGTGTTTGGAGTTCTGCTTGAGGTGGACGAGGTCGATTCCCCTTCACACTGAGGACCGAACCTTTGAACAACACCACAAACTGTCACTCCACTTGATTACTTCAGGTAGAGTTGAAATCAATAGAAGGAGAGAAACTGTCTATTAAGCTGGAAATAAAAAAAGAAATGGAAAGTTACAGTCACTCCTCCAATCCTCCAAATTAAATCTTTCACCGTGAGAGGAGAAGAACAGAATTCTGACGTTTCCTTGTTTCCTCTGAGGCTGAAAGACTCTGGCTGATGGCTGCAAGATGAGAGGATAACAGGAGAACGTTTAAGTATGGGAGACAGTTTAGAATGTCAAATGTCCAGAGAAACAATTTCCGGGTTGATGGCCGAACATTTATCGTGTCTTTTTGGTAATGGCGCCGTAGCCACTTTGGGACTCGTGTATTTGTCGCGGTGGACAGACGGAGAGGGCGAGGGTCGTGGCAGTGGAGGTGAAGCGCAGTGCAAGTGTCCCTTGAGTGCATCGGCACATTATCCCGACCTTTCATCACCTCCTGGTTATGATAGCGACCGTGGAGGTTTGCAAATCAATGGGAAAAACCCTGCTGGCCTTTGCGGACGCACACAAGCAAACACAATTAAATCCAAAGGCTGTGTGTCTTTTGCGTGGCCTGCACTCTGCTCCCACACCTGCAGAAAGCAGGAGCAGATCAATAGTCATTTCTTTTACCACTAACATTTCTTTGTATGACCCACAGCTCCCAGAATGCCCTTGAGGACATGACACTCACTGTCGCATGGACTTGCACCTTTGTGCTCGTGACATGAGTTCAGCAGCGACCTCTGATCCAATCAGGACGGAGGGGGTTAGCAAACAAAGTGGCTAAAATGGAAATTGTGTAGGAACCCATTAACCTTGTAGCACACTCCTACAAACACACACACACACACACACACACACACACACACAACCTTCACCAGCATCTTCACCAGCACAATGAGGTGAAGACGACATTTCTGTGGTTCAACACGTCTTCGTGGACAGTTGGAGGTTTCATGGTGTAAACGTTGCCCCAAAGAAGTGAACGACACGCTGGTGCTTCACCACAATGTGGATTAATAAGATGGAAACTGAAAGAAGAGAGTGGTAGAGATCATCCCTCCATCAGGGCCCAACAGGGTTAGCACCTTAAGAGACCTCATTTAAATTCACTCAATCTTTTATCTGGATTCAGGGTCCATGAATTATTCTCTGAGAAAATGGTGAAAATTATGTTAAACGCCGTAAAACACAATAATAAAGAAAGTGAAAAAAGATTCCAGGAGCCACACAAAGTCTATTGTGTTCTTCTCCGACCGATACTGCATCATTTACCAGTAAACGGGGGAATAGAGACTCCGACATTCAATCGATCGATCAGACTTTCATCCAAACAGTGAAACTCAACGTGCCAACACAATAAAAACAACACTGATTTCTTTCCTCTCGTTTATTTTGATTTTTACGCCGCGTGTCTTTACAGGCTTTTCTGGTCCATTGTGTTTTTGTACTTTCTCGGTGCCGTGTGTCTTTGTTTGCGTCTGTGCGTGTACTTTTGTGTGTTTTTACATGATTATTTGTGAGGTTTAATAACTGTACAATAAAACATGAACAAAGACGATCCCCGTTCGTCTCCACGTGTTGAGACAAACTTATGAAACCAGCAGCTCCTAAAAAGACAGTAAATCGATGACAGTGACTGAATTCTGGAAACTGCTTGGAGGCGTATTGAGCTGCAGGCACATGTGCCACCTTTGATTTTCCTTAACGTGTCATGAACGGAGTCTCAGTGGAGGCAACTGAAAACAAAAACATGGATCGATATTCATCACCGCAAATCCACAGTGGAAATATTACGGGACAAGCTGGTGACGCAGACAGGAAATGCTCCGTAAACCAGACCGTCTTATTGTGGTTTGACCTTGGTCTCCTGCTCAATGGCTGCAACGCCCATAAAGCATTTACCATCCATGCAGACAGTCAGACCTCAAGAAAACTGAGTCTGCATTTATACAAGAAAAGACCTGTGGCTTTTCAGGTTGATATTTATTTTACAGTATGAATAAGTGAGAGAAGTTGACCTTGCTTTGGAGCAGCCAGAGGTTTATTTACAGGACTATAATATAATTATAATTGGATGCAAAGTGTGGAACCTGCATTCAGAGCAAAGGAGCCCTGAGTCTTATAAAGGCTTGAAACGTACTACTACAGTCACAAATCTGTCCTGAACTGATGAATCCTTCCCTCTGCGCTGCTTTCCTCATTTCTGCTCCTCTCACTTGTTGCTGTGGAAACCTGCTTTTTGGGTTCAGATACTCGGGCCAAAGGTGTCAGCCACTCAAACAGAGAATACTCCAGGATTAGTGCTCGGACGCCCACGCAGAAGATGCACCAAAGGGGTGATGAGAACAAAAAAAGAGGAAAGATCATTACCAGTAAAAGTCATTCATCAGCATTTCATTGTTATATTAGACCATTTGAATCCCTGACAATTGCGTTAATGAAGAAATTGGTGGGGGGGGGGGGGGGGGGGGGGGGTCTGGAGAGACGATGCTGAACTGACTCTCAAACAGACATGAAGCTTTGTTCGCTGCTGAAGCTGAAACATGTTTAATACATATTCTCTCAACGCTGACGGTTTTCCAGTAAACGTAAAGATCGTGGGGATTTCTGTCAGAAAAGCCTCGAAGGCAAACGTCTCCTTCGTGCTTCTGGTAAAGACGCTTAAAGAGACGATGCTCGGGTGCAGGGAAACTGAGGTAGTAAAGGTAAAGTTGTGTAATATGAAGATTGACTAGATGTGATCACACAAGGATCAGAGCTGAGAGTTACTCCAAGGAAAAGTATGTGGTGCTTTCTTATAATATTGCCTATGTAAAGTGAAAAGTATGGGTACCAGGACAGGACCTTGTGGTACTCCATGACCACCTTTTGTATGTAAGTAAGATTCAATCATCAAATTATTTGAACTATCACATTAAAGTGTACTTTTGAGTTTGGACCATGTTCCATCCACTAAATCTTTTTTACTCTGCACTTCCTTTGAGTTACTTCCACTTTCATCATGTGATGAGACTCATATGTCAAACACAGCAGAGTCAATCATTATCTGTTAAATTATCTTAATCCAGTTCTGGCCTCGAACAACCTTTGTCTTCCTCATCGGTGTCTCAGAGATTCAGAAAACACGTTGGCCAAAATGCCTCAAAGCTTTTTCTCCTCTTCCCCTTTCTTCGCTTCGGTCGAATCTCAATCCCTGAAGAAGTGAAGCAGATGAAAGTGTTTTGGTGATATTCAGATTACAGGAGCTGTTTTGAATATAGAAGAGTCTGCAGTGTAACTCCGTGGAGTCAGAGTAACACAGCTGAATTATGCATATATCATGATTTGCTTGTCATTATGCTTATTCAGGAAAATGATGTAAAAAAACAAGTCAGGTGACTCTTTAATAATTTACGACTAATTCATCACATGTCAATAGAAGTCACAGGGAAATGGACAAAGCCACAGGTGGAGAGGATATGATGCAATTAAAAGTTGCCTTGAAACTGTGGATTTCACAGAGTTTGAACATTGTTGGAGATATTTAGGATAATGTAAGTATACAAGTCAACAACATATACAACACAGGCTGTTTTATTCACATATTACAGCTTTAAATCAACTTTTCAAATAGATAAACAGTCTGTTTTACTTTGGTTGTGTCAGCAGAAAAATGTCAACAGGTTCTTGCTCTGAAATTATCCAAAGCAAAGTTTACGTCATCCACCTGCTCCCAGTGGAGATCGTCTCCATACAACCCCCTTTCAGAAGCTTTGGACAGACACACACACACACACAGACAAATGTATGCCTATTTGAAAATACTTTCACACCATGCAACACCATCCACCCACAACAATCTGTAACACGTTATCACAGAACCAGGAGAAACGGAGGATCAGGTAGAATCAGGCCCAGAAGCTCAATAAGTCTCATAACGTTCAAATGTTTCTCAAACCATGAAACAAAACCACGTCAGATCAGATCATGAACCCAGGAAAATTACAGACACTAAAATATCTTCACACTGACAATTACACACAATTTAGTATTCATCATCATCATCTTCATCAAATGTCAGTTGTGCACCGTCTCCACCTGTGACGTCTGTTTCTATCTGTGACAGATTCAGGAGACTCACATTCAGAGCGAGAGTCTGGACGGTGGTGATCATGGTGTGGAGCCACAGTATTAAGGTCCCGCCCATATACATGCTTGACCAATCATGCAGGGTTAACGATCCATACAGAAACCAGCCACCAGGTACAGTCCTTCATTTTTATCCGACTATTAAAATGTACTTCCTTTGGCATTCACGCACACACGCACACATGCACACACGCACACATGCACACACACACACACGCACACACGCACACACGCACACACACACACACACACACACAGTCATCCCCTGTTCTCTCCTGTTGTTAGTGACACGTCCCAGTTTTAAACCTCACTGATGTTTAACTTCCCTTCTGATGTGACAATGTGCTGGTGGCTTTTTTCTTGTCTGAAGAAAAAAGGGGGAAATTTAATCAGACCAAAAAAGTGAGATTAGAGTGAAACATACAGCAGCAGCAGCAAAACAAAAGGTTCGTCCACAGAGCGAATCTGCCTCAAACAAACATCAGAGGTTTGAAATCTCGTGGTTCTCTGCAGGATATCTTTATCTGAGGCTGAGACGAAGCTGTGTTCCCTCAACAACATCAATTTGAAGGAGAATGAGAATCTTTAGAAAGATTATCTCTGTACATTTCTACCACGAGCATCAAGTAGATGAAGTGGCCCAGTGTTATCAACACCTGTGTCTTCTGTCCTCATACAAGCTGCACAGGAATGAAAACATGCTCCCACTCCAGCGTGAAGACAGAAGCAGAGCCAGACGCACCAGTTCGGCCTGTTGTGTATTAATATAGATTTTTACAGAACACGAGGCGGAAAAAAGATTCATAAAGCAAAACTAACTGATAATTCAACTTAAATATGAATGAACTATGATAAAGAAAGTACTTTGAGGAGATTGACTCATTTTATCATGAAATAGAAGAAAGAAGGGATTTTAATCAGACAACAAAAGTGAGATTAGAGTAAAATATACAGCAGCAGTAAGAGAGAGATGGAATTTCAAGCCTGTCTATGTCCTGTACATGTGGCAGAATTGACAATAAAGTTGAGTTTGAACTTTTCTATAAATAAAAAAGAAAACTAATACAACCAAATATATTGAACTTGAATTGAGTAAATGATTCTTTAAGTTAAATATAAGTTTAATCCCTCACACCTGCAGGTGATGGTTTCACTTTGTACAGTGATCTCAACTCTCCCTGAACATGACATGTTAGTGTCACTGGAAACATTTTAAAACTCAATTTCCTTTTCCCGTCACATGAGGAATGAATCGTCCTGTGGATCTGTGGCTACACACACACACACACACACACACACACACACACACACACACACACACACACACACACACAGTATATTTATTCCCCTGGTGGTTTGTTCCCATGGTTACATTCTTGTTGCTCAGCTCCTGTCACAGCCTCTGGTCTGAGGTGCAGTGTTGTGTTGAGATCAGTTAATACACCTGTGAATCTGCACGGAAATATGATGCATTCGTTTTATATGATGTCAGGTAACGTGTCACTAAAAAGAAGGCTGGGATTTGTGTGTGTGTGTGTGTGTGTGTGTGTGTGTGTGTGTGTGTGTGTGTGTGTGTGTGTGTGTGTCCATTTCCAGGAATTTATTTTCACTTTCTTCAACATTGCGAAATAGGACGTTTTTCAACATTTTCACATATTTCTCAAAAGATAAATAATGAACCTTGAAGGAAATCAATCAGGGGACTGATGTTAATGAGTTTGTGCCATGTGGTGCAGCTCGATTGATTTTTAATGAGACAATTGGACCATTCGCATTTTGTTATTTTTGATCTTCATGGTAAGAAACTAGGCACAAGCTGCTGGATCTAAACACAAAGAACTAGAAGCAGGTGCTTGACTTCATTGGGACTCAATGGAGGCTTCCATTAACCAATCATCCCATCATTTATTCAATATGTCCATTCTCTACAAAACTCAAAACTGTGTGCAAACAGGAGGAGGGACACACACACACACACACACACACACACACACGCACACGCACACACACTAGGAGGAGGATTCATGGGTGCTCCTGCAGGGGTCGTCCCCCGGGAGCTCAGAGAAACGCCACCACTGCTCCAAACAAAAGGGAGCGGAGGGGAGGGACACGGGCCAGAAAGAGGAGCAGAAGGCTGAGGAGTGATAATAATGGAGGGGAGGCAGTGAATGGGAGGGTGAGGATGATGTGGAGTGGGATGAAGAAGGAGAGAGGAGAGAGGAGAGAGGGGGGGTAAGGAAAGAAGAACCCCCAACTGTTCTAATTATGTGTGTGGGCGACACACAGCAGCACACAAGCCTCGTGGTTGTCAGGCGGTGGGAATGTCATCTCTGCAACACACACACACACACACACACTTCACTTTGGATCAGCTTCAAAGCACCCCCCCCCCCCCACCACCACGGACTATCTTGGCTCCTACCCCCCGCTTGGCTCCTGTTGCTCCAAGGTATATACATCATATTTAACATGTATGTCGTTCTCTCGCATTCCTTACATCATCATCCCCCTCTTCTCTCGGAGAATTATCCCATTTGCAGTGACGTGCGTTTATCTCTGCATGTCTTCCTCGGGATGCACCTGCTGCTCCCACACTCCAGGCACGAGCGACAAATAACTGCGTCTTATATATATATGGTTACTCCAAAAAACCAAGATGGCGCTTTTCCTCTGCTGGTCGCTAAAAGTTCCCTCCAGGTTGGTCTTCCATTAACCTCCATCTCTCCCAGCGCTGGAAGCTCACAGCCTCGTTAATATCACCGTCACTATCGACACGAGGCTTTTAATTAGCCTGACCCGTTCTCTCCTGGAGGAATTAACTTCACACTTGTTGAACAAGGACGATCGGGTTTAACGGCTGAATGAACATCTCCTCCCACAGCAGCTTCTCCAGCCAGCGTTTGAACAACAGCTGGAGTTTGGTGGTTAGTCACAGCAGAAAGCTCCTGAGGGGGTTTGTGGACGACGTGTTCCGAGGCCCGTGTTTGACGACACATTCTTTATATCAGCAGAAAGTTTTATTGTGTCCTTTCACATTTTACGTCTCAGCAGAGGAAAGTGAAACTCTGCGGTGTGAAGGTTTCAGCTGCACACGGCCCAGGTCGGTCGTCGTTTATCAAAGTATCCGACACGTATCCATGAATCTTTTACACGTTATTACTTCACTGTGACACGCTGAACTAATTACGTAGAGGAATGTAAATGTGCAGTGACCCGGTGAGGTCCGTCAGTCAGATCCTCATGTAGCACATGTCGTTATCACAACTGGATGAAAGTTTAAACCGGAGCCTCATCCATTAAATATGTGGCCTTTCTCTGTGCTGCTGCCCTGCAGCTCAGTCCTATATTATATTTACTCAAAATGCAGGTGCTCTTTATTTCAGAAGATGAAAAACTCAAAGAGGGTTGCCCGTGTGTTTCCTTTCAGAAAATGTCACGGATTATCGCTGCGTGTGAACACGACTGGGAGCGGGAAGCGTTTCCTCCTCGTGACTCTGGTGTAAACCGCTGACGGTGCAGAACACCTGCCGTCATTAGCAGATGATCCCTGTGTGATGTGTTTTATTATCCTTCACTTTGTCTCTGTGTGTGTTTGCACTGTTGTTGAGCTGAAGTCAATGGAGCCAGACAAAAGAATTCACAATCTCATGGTGTCGGAGCTGAACTCAGCCTCCTGCCAGGAGCAGTCTGCAGCCTCCGTCCTGCAGCTCGTCCAGAGGGTGACAAGGAGCCGCCAAGATGAAATGCAATTTTTATTTCACATCGGCTTTTCCTCCATTACAGAGCAAAGTCTGTGTGAAATACAACATTTCACCTCTGCAGCCAGAGCCCTCATTTAATTCTGTCTCGCTCTCCTTCTCTATTCTTTACCTCCCAATGTTTGTTCTCTCTCCACCTGGTTTATGTTTCATTCCCTGTCTCTCCACACGCTGAGCCAGCAGTGCTGTGGACCCCTGAGGTGTCGTTTTTAATAATGAATACGAGCTCAGAGTTTGTGCTTTTTAGCCGAATGGATCCAGCAGCTGAAGCTTCTCACTCTGACACAACAGGTAATAACTTGTTTGTTACAGCGGAGTGGGGAGGAAGATCAGCGTGTCCTCTTCCTCACACATCACTGCATCACGAGGGACACTGAATATTAACACCAGTAAAAACAACATGGTATTAAAATGTTGGCTTTAAATGATGACAGATGGGATTTCTGTCAATCTAGTTAGATTCTAGTTAGTTCCTGTCATGCTGATGTTTGTTCAAGTGCTCATTACCTGTTACCAAGGAGGTTTAATATATATATATATATATATATATGATCAACAAATAATTCAACATATCATGTCTGATTCTGGAATCTCGTAATATTTCTGACGTTGGCAGGTAATTTAATTCACTAGGTCCATATGGCTCATGACAAAAAGCTGATTAGGATACGGGTTCTTAAAGGATTTCATGAGCAAAGCTTCTGCTCCGTCTGTCTCCACATTGATGAGAGAACCACACTCCGGATAACGACTACATGAGAACATCTTCCCTGAACACAGAGCTTTATGTCCAGTATTTCATCAGCTGGGCTTCAGGGAGAAAAGACGTATTAGACCTGTGTCAGAGGGTCAGTGTTAAGAGCTGCATCATGGTGACCTCTGGGGAGCAGGGGAGGCAGGAGCAGAGGAGGCAGGGGGGTGCAGGGGGGTGCAGGGGTGCAGGGGCGATAGTCGTACTCCACCAGTCGGTTTTATGGTGAGTTTAATGAGGTCAAGTTGTTGAGGTTAATGGCCTGGTTCCTTTTTACCAACCGCTCCAGTGGAAGATGGTGCTGTGGCTTCAAATGAGCAGAACGAGTGGAGAGTAGGATTGTGGGTTTTTTGAACAGAAGTCGTTAACAAACGACATCCTGGTGTTTGAGTTGTGTTCTTGGAAAGGAATCCTAAGAACCTCCACGTTTCCTCCACGACGACGTGCCTTGCTACTGAGAATGTCTTCACCATTTTGATGTACTGGCCAATTCGATGTAGGTCGGGACAGTTATTAATCCTTGCCGTTGATTATTCTACATATGAACTACATATAAACATACTTTAGTTCTCACCAGCTACCCCCAGGTTCAGATAAATTTACCCAGTTACACATTTTACTCGGGTTCCCGACCTGGTGCTCGACTCTGGTAGATAGTCGACCAAAGGGTTGACACCTTGTTAGAAATCTCAGAAATACTTCGAGTGCTTCTCCCTCACAGAAAAATAAAAGAATATATGAACATGCAATTAGTTTTGAGGGACAGGTGGTGAATTGAATGACTCAGCCCTTTTCTCGGCAGCGTCACAGAGAAAGCTGTTGATCTTTCTTGCTCTTGTGTGGTAGAAGACGAAGCTGTTGATACGTCCTCCTCCTCCTTCTTCCCGTCTCTCCCTCAGTAACTCAGAGACTCCGTCACTACAGGGAAATCAACGCGTTTCATGTTCTTCATAATAAACTTCAGAGTTTTGATGGATGTTGGTCCACCGCCGGTCGAGAGGAGGACTTTCCTGTAAATGTGAAACACTGTGTGTGTCTCGTAGCATGTTCGGAACGTCGATTGCCACAGTGACTCCAGATGTGTGTTGTCGTATTGATCCACTGGATCATTACAGCTCCAGAAGGTTTGTTCATTACTCTGCTCATTGATCCAGAAAATTCCCACAACTGACTGTTCCCAGCGCTGAGAGGGAGAAAGTGGACAGCTTTTCAATGGTGCTCAGTTTCTGTCTGGCTTAACTAATTCATGGAGCTGGGTGTGTGTGTGTGTGTGTGTGTGTGTGTGTGTGTGTGTGTGTGTGTGTGTGTGTGTGTGTGTGTGTGTGTGTGTGTGTGTGTGTGTGTGTGTGTGTGTGTGTGTGGCTCATGGTTGAATTGCCTGCTTACTGAAGAGGGCGCAGTGTAATTGTCGGGTCAACAGTGTCTCATGACCAACACGTTGCCTTTCAGCCATGAGACGACTTTCTGCTGCGGTTTCTACGTGAAAGAAACACGAGGAAGCAGCTTTTTGATTATTTATCGACTGTGCAACTTCTTTGAATGTAAGAAATGTCCAGACGAGATTCACAGACTTTAATATAACGAGACAAACAGTCACTGTACAAGACTCCGGTATCGAAACTCAACCACATCTTGCCTGATCGTGTTTGTCAGCGTTTTGTCAGAGTATTAAGCTTTTATTTTATTTTAAAACATAATAATGATATAACCATAAGATATTTTCCCTTTAAATAAACAGCTTGAGGTGTGAGTAATAAATTAATATTGGACTGTTGTTTATGTTAAAGAAGATTCTCGTGCATATTTATTTTTTGAGTCACACCTAATTTAATCTCAGGATTTGTTTTACAGCTGCCACCATTTTTAATTATTGACTAATCTGTTGTTGTTGTTTTAATTAATAGATTAATCTGTTTGTCTATAAAATGCCATAAAATGATGCTTAAAATAATTTCACACTGACAGAACAACAGCCCAGAACCGGAAGATTTTCAGTTTATCCTCACATTGAAAAACAAATGTTAATAACTTGACGGTCTGATCGATTCTTTATCGATCAGCTCATTGATCAACGGACTAAACGCTGCAGCTCTTCCTCTAACGATTTTCTAAATGATCGCTGTCTGTGCCCAGAGCTGTAAAATCTCCTAATTAGATGACAGAAGCCGGGTTAGACAGAGCAAGTGTAAAGCAATGACATGACATCACACATGTCGATGAGACACGTGGACCCTCAAGGATCCTGAGTAACGTCCTGAATCACAACGACTGACAGATATAATAATTAGAGACAGACAGATGGACAGACAGGTGGTTAAACAGAGAGACGGTTTGGATGGACGGACGCGCAGATGAATAGATTAACAGATGGACGGACAGAGAGGCAGACAGGACTTTGATCATAAAGGGAGCAACGGACAGACAGACGTATAAATAGACAAGTGGACGGACATGTGTGTGTGTGTGTGTGTCAGTGCCATTCAACACTGGAGAGATTGCTATTTGATGCTCATTTCAGACCTGATAAAACCGTTTGTCTGAGTTTCAGCAGCCCCGAGCAACAGTGTACACACACACACACACACACACACACACACACACACACACACACACACACACACACACACACACACACACACACACACACACACACACACACACACACACACAAAATGTCCTCACAACGATGGTATTGGCCCTCATGACTATAGATAGACATGAACACACACTCTCACACACACACACACACAGTGAGTACTGCAGAGATGTGAGGTGTCAATCACACTTCAGTGTCACATGACTCTGTCTCACGGACCATGTTCACATGAGAAACTGGTTTTGTGGAAGAAACCAGATAAAGGATAATCAGAGTCTCATCTACAGACGTCGTCCAACCTGAACGAGACGTGTCTGACTCGTGATCGACGTCACTGCTGCGAGAAGAGTTTAGCTGAACGTTGTTTTCTTAACGTGGAGCAGTCAAACAGTTTCTGAGTACGATGACGACTTTTCCTTCTGCTAACAGGAAACTTCCCTCCGAAAAAGAAATGAACAACTTAAATGTTAGATTGTCGGTTATAAACACTGAAAGGCCGAGGAAGGAAGTGTCTTCAGATGAAGAGCTACAGGAGACATATTTGTGTTTTCTTTCTTTATTTAATTACATTTCTTTGTCAAGAGGGTTTGATGACGACATCTTAGGAATCATCATACCTACAAATAGGATGATTACTTTTTTTTTTACTTGTATTAGCACCGGTCCCTGACAAGTAGAAAGTGTCGATCACGTCCTTCAGAACCCGACGCTCACTGCTCCGACAGGTGAAGTCACAAGGCCGAGACGTCGAGGAAACAAAAGAGGAACAGAGAGACGAGTGTTCCAGTGACCGATCAGGCCAGCTATTAATGCATGCAAATGAAAACAGTAAAGACAGTCCTGACTTGACGGAACACTACCTACCGCCTCCTCCTCCTCCTCTATTTACCTCTGTTAAATATTTCATGGTGCCATCCAGACCTATCCGTCATCTCAACGTACACTGGTTTGTCTGGGTTAGCGATGTCTGCTCCATCCATCTCCCTCCGTCACCCTGCGTTCCCCTTTTCTCCTCACGATTCTCCACAACAAAGGAAAGAAGCTAAAGGCTAAAGGCTGCACGGAAGGTTTCCAGAAGTCACTGGATGACGTCTTATCTTCTTGCATCTTGTGTGACCTCTGAAGCATTTTGACTTTCACCGTCTCACTGGTTTAGCTTTGAAGCGCTTACATGTTTTTCTCCGGCGCAGGTCGAGGGCTCTGCTCGACCATTTGATTGTGTCGAGCGTTGAAACGCATGTCATCAATGTGAGCAGCGGCTGTAGCAGCAGCACTGAAGGATTTATTATTTCATACAACTTGTCTATCAAGTCCAGACAACAACAGTCAAACTACAGCTCCAGGAAGGCCGTGTGTTCAGACAGAGTTCACTTTGTCGAGAGTTTGACTTTGATGCATCAACGTAGGATAACATTAGTTTTACTGTGGTTTGACAACATTTCAATAAATGATGTGATCACCAGGAAGATATTTTTGGGGTATTTCACTTTTACTGACATTACATCGGCTCCCAGTGAGTTTTAAGATTGATTTTAAAATTGTATTGATTTTCTAGGTCTGCAGGCTCCGTCTCTGATCTTTTCAAAGCCTTCACCTCGGAGCAGCTTGTGATCCTACTTTTACTTCAAAGTTATTATTGTTCTTTTATCTCTTGTATTACCATTATAATTGATGTACTTGTTTTCAACCAGTTGTTTTCTTGTTGTTCAGCCCTTTGTTCTATATGTGTTGAAAAGGTTTCTTCTCTGTGTCGTATTCTCTGTTAACAGATCCCTCATTTCACCTGTAACAGTTCTATCACTGTGAGGAAATCAAACCTGGAAGACAAACTGAATGTTTTAAAAGACATCTCACACTTTTGCAGCGTCCTTCTGCAAAAAAATGCAAATTTGAGATATTTATTTATAGTAATAGTTCATTTACATTCAAAAACAGAAACTGAAAGATAGATTTTACAGATATGTCGCTGTGGCTGAGTGAGCACAAAGTTCATTTTCCAGCCTAATGCACACACACACACACACACACACACACCTTAACCACGCCTGAATATATGATGTGTGTGATGAAAGAGAGAAGCTGCAGTCTGAATGTTTTCATGTATAATGCACATGTAAGTGCAGCGTCTACTCCGAACGCTTTCAAACATGTGCTCCTCACATCGTCCCTTTTCAAGCGTAATGTTCACATCTGAAGAGTAACACACAACCGAGGTCAGCAGACAGTCACACACACACACACACACACACACACACACACACACACACACATGCACACACACACACACACACACACACACACACACACACACACACACACACACGATGAAGAGTAGCTTCTGGCTGTTCAGTGTTAAACGTGAACGACCCGACGAGAGAAGCAGGGAAACGTCTGAGGTCACAACAAACACCAGTGAACCACAGCTGGTAACAAGTGAATCCTTCAGACGCACGTTGAGAATATGATGAATAAGTTGAAGGTGAAAACTTAGAGCCTTGTTTTGCTGCTTCATAAAACACTTTCCTATAAAAACACGATTCAAGCAATGATTCACGAACAGATTGTGAGAGAAATAAGATATTTGTCATTGACACGTCATTAATATCTATTTATAGTTCCTGGTTTCAAATATTCAAACCTTAAACTGTTGGATGCAAATTGTCAGGATTATTTTAACCTGATGACATCAGATAGAAACATCCTCAAACAATGTTTAAACCATTTAATCCTCAGGTTTGTTTGTCCTCACCGTCTGCGATGAGACTGAGGTTGTAATGCTGCAGAACATGGACTCAACGCCTCTGACAGGTGTCATCATCAGCAGGAAAACTAATGATGAATTCCTGGCATTAGGTGAGGTGTGATTTCTTCTGCAGTTTTAATTAATTATTTAATAAGATCGTAGCCGTTACAGATTTTCTTAGACGTAGATTTTATTGTTTTGAAGCCTTGAGTTTGACATTTTGTTTTTAAAAAGCGGAAGAGACTATATTTGTCGGAGCGAGAGGTGGAGCCTGGCAACTCCTGACACCTCCATCAATTAGACGGCAGTAGCTGTCAATCACGCAGTATCTACGCCCTGAATCTATACGCTGCTTTATGATCTAATTGACTGCAAATAGAGATTTGAAACTAGAGATTGATCTGTAAACTGACTCCACCAGTAACATATATATATATTTTGTCTATGACGATGTTTCCCTCAGATCCGAAGCACAAGAGGCCAAAAGAAACTAAAATGACATCACCAGTCGTCTGCAGCTCGCTGAGAGCCAGGGATCTTATTCCTCCTCATTTCCACCACGAGAAAAACAACATTCTTCACACACCATCATGTTTGGCATTTTGATAATTATCAGGCCATAATCAAATTGAGTGAAGCAGCACAACGCCTGAGGCACTTGAACAATTCGGTCGAGGGAGAATCATGCACGACACTCTCCCCTCGTCGATTGGACACGCTGCCATTATTGCATAATCTTATGACTCTGGCAGGCTATATTAAGAAAGGTGGTAATAATGCAAAGGGCTGGAAGCCACACATCCGCTACACACACACACACACACCACACACACACACACACACACACACACACACACACACACACACACCTGCACACACAACACACACACACACACAGAAAGGTCCCCAAATGAGGCTGGATTCACACGTACAACCAATTAGTTTGACAGTGAAGAGCTGTAGAGTTGAGAACACACTCAGTCACTGTTTCTCTGCAGCTGACAGAGCAGGAGAAAAAAAAATCTGCTTAGTTTTATTCTCAAACCGCTCTGCGAATACTAAAATACATTTAAATCAAGTATTCTGCTCACACAAAGGAATATTTTTCTTGAATAATATGGATTTTTTACACATTTTATTCAGGAGCGTGGTCTTTGCGCTTGCACTCAAATAGCTCTTGAGCACTTGCACGTCTCAGCGTCACCTCTTTCGCTTCATGTACCAATAGCAAAAGTAATCAAAACAAGAACAGAGCAATTTCAGTACACCTGATCTTCTATTGGCTGCAAACGTGTCGCACCAAAAAAATCCACGAGCAAAGATTCCCCACGTGCAGAGAAGCAGCGTGAAAGAGAGGAGAAGAGCTGAAGCTGGAGGGCAGGAAACACAATGAGGGAATATGTGAGTGCCAGAGGGTTTTAAGTGATAATTAGAAAATCTGAATGTGTGTGTTAGAGGGTGAATGTGTTTTAGACGCGAGGTGGGCCGCCTGTCACGGCTCCAACAAGTCCCAGCTGAGGGATTAACGGCAGCTTGGCAGTATTTGACCAGAGCAGAGCAGTTTATTGATCTGCTACTTAATCCCTCTCCGTCTTCAGAGAGAAGCGAACATATGCAAGCGAACGTGTTGTTTGGTCTTTCATAATTGAACAGCGTGGGAACATGTGATGCAGCCTGAGTGACAAAACCTCAGAGAGAGAGAGAGCGAGAAATGAAACAAGAAACTAAACCGGGCTCATAAACACCAAAGGGCGAGGGTTTGATTCTGGGATCCAGTAAAGCCGAGTAGAAACAATCTGTCTTTTCTGGTAACAGGTGCATCCAGAGCTTTTTTCACAGAAGCCTCCCTCCGAGCAGCTGCCTCTCCCGGAGCCCGGCCATAGAAAACAGCAGTGGTTTTCTTTATTGGCCTTTTGATATTGGAAACGAGAGTTGGGCCCCGGCGCTTTGCCCACAGTCAATATTTGCCAGAATTAAACAAAAGCAGGAAGCGATGGCAAACTGGCGAGGAGCAGCGCGGCTAAT
Organism: Verasper variegatus; assembly: GCA_026259375.1. Classification (NCBI taxonomy): domain Eukaryota; kingdom Metazoa; phylum Chordata; class Actinopteri; order Pleuronectiformes; family Pleuronectidae; genus Verasper; species Verasper variegatus. The sequence goes on along the minus strand of CM048052.1, from coordinate 1,496,392 downwards.
GATGCAATCTAATGGTCATCTACCAATCCCAAAACAAACAAACAGACATGAATGTGAGCTGGATTTAAAAGAAATGAGCAGGAGCAAATTACAGAGAAGAGCAGACTGGGAGTGAAAAGGTGCTGTGAGGTTTCACTCGATGGCAGCGACTCCCTGGAAAGGCTGTTCGGTGTCCGGAGCGTCCTCGGCGAGCAGGTTGGAGGCGACGGTCCCCGGACGCTCGCTGCCAAGTCCTGTTTAGGTCACTCGGCTCAGTCAGAGTCCGTCTGACTGACTGAAGAGGTTCCAGCTGCTCCGCTCCACCTCTCACTCTCCTCACAGACAGATGCTAAACTTCTTTTAATTCCCTTCATCTCAAAATGACAGAGTCGGTCTGTGAAGGTTACGTCGCCTGTAGATCTGAATTCATGACTTCAGCTGGACGGACAGAAGTTCAGAACACACATGCTGTCTGAGCACGGTTAGAGTTGAGGTGTCACTGCATGGGACGTAAACGCAAACTCCAAAAACAACTCGAAGTTTCAATTCACCGTGAGACAAATATAAAAGACGCAAATGTCAACCTCATGGTGGCACGTGACTAAAGGTTTCTTTTCAATAGTGCGTAGAATATAATTTATTAGGAAAAGCAGAAGCAATATGGTAAGCAATAGGGATATGAAGAATAAATACATTTTAAAAGTTAAAAATATAAAGAAAGAGATTCATAATTAATTTGAGAATCTAAAACTATACACAGAAATAAATGAATAAATGCAGAAATAGGTGAAATAACCAATTTCCATTGGTATTTATTATGTATTCTTTTATTTTATTCCTCTTTATAGTTCCACATATTTCCTTTCACAGACATGTCATCATGTTGCTTCTAGTTTGTTTTCTGCTGAGTCAGTATCTCATATTTAGTGATTAATTGACAAGGACCTGTCTGTGCAGACGTGTGAATCCACGTCTTCAGATGCAGAACCAGTGATTTAGTTGGTGACATAATATCCGATGAAGAAGCTGTAGATGAAACATCTGTTGTCTCGCTCTAATGACGTGCACAGAGGGAAAAGGAGCGAGCTTCAGATTCCTGCTTTTCATGGACTGAGAACCTGAGCGTCCTGATTCTCTCACATCTTCCTTTATCTTTCTCCTCTTGACTTTCACTGCTCTTCGTTGTGTCCCTGCTCATATTTGCATCTTCGACAGAATAATACCCCGTGGCTATATAAGAGCTGTACATCCATATGTGTTCTCTGTGTTCGCCTGAAGGACGTATTTAAACCCAGAGACAGGAGGGTGCCCTTGGGGAAATCAGGCTCCATCTGGTGACTTCAGGCTGCTTTACATCCACAGCATCTCCCATCAGCACAGCATGTCGCTCTTATGGCAGAAACCACACATGAACTTTGGTGCTTTGCAGTGAAATGATCCCGAACAAGACGATTTACAAACCTAAAAGAGATCTCCGGTCTTTAGGATTCACCCTTCATAACTGTGTCACGCGTCACATCGACTGTACGCCATCGGTTTGCGGCTCATCAGAAAACGCCCTCTGATCCGTACAGGTTGGTGGCGCGGTGACTCACACATCATACAGCGTTTGGCATCTAGTTCAAAGCAGCCGACTGCATCTGCTCCTCCGCCTAATGCTGCCACTTTGACTCCGAGGTTGAAATGCGGAGATTACAATATGGATGGAGGCCAGAGTTTAAGCCTGAATATCTCGAATGAAGAGCACGTCATGGTAGAAGGAGGAATTAGTCACTGACGCTGGAAGGCAGAGCTTAGTGTTCGCCATAAGGTTCAGTAGATGCTGTGTGAGCATGTGTGTAGTTGCCTTTGCTTTTATTTGTGGCTATTTGAAGTTTTAAGAAATGAGAATCAGGGAGATCGGATTCACTCTAAATAACCATCGACATCGGAGCCTATCAATTATAGAAAATTATAAGAATTACAAATTAGCAAAAATAATCTAAATCCAATGAAATCTCTAAATGTTCGCTTGTGGAAACATTTTCAGGAAATCAACCAGAGTGACCACGATCAAAAACAAGACATTTCAGTTTTTGCATCTATTTGTTTCATTTGGGTTTTGGAGATTTGGAGACATGGTTCACATAAATGAGCCGAAATTTGTAACAACAAATTTCAGGAAGCACAGTGAAGCTTCTGCCCTTTTCACGAGGCGGTGGCGAGTCCGAGGCTTAATGAAGCCGCAGCCTGGATTCATCTGCTTCCTATTTGAACGTATTAGTTCAGAGCGAGTGGCCTGATGTACCCCCCGTCACTCTGGCTTCATCACTTTCATTTACTGCCATTACAGTCCCAGGCTCCGTCCTCCCCCTCCTGCACACTCGTGTCTTATGCCTCCATAATTTCTTCCGCACACGGTGACATCTTCATTGACCACCTGCTTTGGCATCTATTTCTAGCTCCGTCTGCACCTCAACCTATTTCTGCTTCCCTCAGCTGATGTGATCGTTCACCTGGCAGCTCCACGTCCTCCACAAGGCTAACGGAAAAATTGCTCCAATTACACTTTTGACATCGCTGAAGTAAAAAGCACGGATGCTCCAACACTCGTCTCTTGGTCTAAAAGAAGAAACCACACACAAACTTGAATGATGTGGAGAAAAGATAAAAAAATTCAACTTGACATGTTGACATCTTTTTCCACTGGAGCTTTTCAAGAGGCTCTGCAGCAGAGCCCGGACACTTGGCCCTTCTGGTACCACATCCTCTCTTCGACAGCAGCCGTCAGTGCATGTTGACTTCATCTAATCCATGTGCAGCGATGGGTTGTGAGAGTTAATGCAGGAAAGCTGACGACAGGTGAAGCAGGTGGACTGTTTGCCTCCTCGCGAACCTGCACATGCAAAATGTGTACTATAAATTATTAATATATATTGTTAAAGGACCACAGTTGATCCATGATCTGTACAGATCGACCCCAGCAGCTCAGATTGTGCACTGAAGGAGCGAAAGAATTAAAGACGCCTCCTGCAGAGGCTGAGGTTTCACCGTCTGCATGGATGGTAAAAACAAGCAAACTCTAAGTTTATGCACATGGACATTATGCATCCAAAACACCGTTCTGTGACTAGAAACCTTGATTTGAACCGTGAGTTTTGTCTGTTGCATCATTCCTTTATGCAAACCCTTGGGCAGTTGTGCCATCAACCACAGCTGGAGACTCACAGCGCAGCGTTTCCTCCTTTTAAATAACTTTGCATCTGAACCTAATCGAGCCGATGATCACAGATTTGCTGTAGCTGTTTGGTTTTTGTATAAACAGCCTGTAGGAGAAATTGTTGCATAGATTCACCTGCAGCCGCGGCAACAAGCAGGTGGACGGTGGAAACATCCACAGTTTTCAACAGCATCTGTAAATAATGTATGACTTGGGTTCTGGAGTTTGGGGAGATATTGATTTCAAGTCACTCACCGCTGTCAGAAATGCAGCCGACTGCGTGCGCGTGTGCGTGTGTGTGTGTGTGTGTGTGTGTGTGTGTGTGTGTGTGTGTGTGTGTGTGTGCGTGTGTGTGTGGTATCTTTGTGTAGATCTTCATACCTCAGTTCCGGGAGATTTCCACTGAATAGTGGAAATTATCCATCTGTTAAAAATCTAATTGAGTAAGCGATTTCTCTCGTCATTGATTATCAACTTCTTCATGTGACTGTGGGCGAAGCGTAAGTGCAAAATGGACACTGTTAAATTCAGAAATAATGAAGCGAGCTCTTCACAAAGCCGAGCTCTCATTTACCAAGAGCTCTCATGATGATGAATGTGCTTCAGAGCACGTCTGATTAACACTGTGGTTAATTCTCCTCCCCAGTCCGACCCCATGCACCTAACGGACAAGCTCCCATTACATATTGTCCAAGATCAATGGCAGGAGAAGTGTTATCGAGGCGGAGCAGGGTGGCCTGCAGGTCTCAAGGTGTGTCCTGCAGGTGGGGATGTGTGTCAGAGAGGGTGAAGAGTGGAGTTAGTGAACCAGCAGCAGAGGAGTGAGGCCACGTACAAGGTCACGACTGCAGAGAAGACAGAGTGAAAGCCAACATGGCACCTCCCTCCATCAAAGACGAGGGTGAGCAGGACACACAGGATGTGGTTTCTTTCCTCTACTGTGCTGTAGAGGTTGTTTTGTGAATGTTAAAGTTATGCAAAGTTAAAAAAACACAGTCCAGCCCAAACGCCTGCATCACAATTGGTGGCATCGTCCAATCAGCAGCCACGTGTACATAAACCCCGCAAAACCAAACTGCCTCAGAAATTCAAGTCTGCAACAAAACACTGTGACGGGTCTGAATCTTCTCTGAAAGCTCTGTGCTATAAGAATAAAACCCCAATCCGTCCATTCTCATCCCGTCCTCTTCATCTTCCTATTTTGCATTTTGATCACATCTGCTGTTACCACACCCCCCCCCAACCATTACCCGCCCATCCCCTCTTCATTTCCACATCATGGAGTCCTCCCCCATCTCTCTCCTGCTCTGCCTCACTGGTGATAAGAGGCTGAGCTACAACAGACTGGTTAACGATATAAACGGTCGTAATTCACCCTTTGTTTTAATTCACATGATTGTTTATCATCATTGACCTAGAAAAAAAATCTATTATTCTATTTTCAAGCAGCTGTTTTGTTCCACTGAAAGAATCCCAGTCATTACTGGGACCATATTTACATAAGAGGCCACATGTGTCCAGTGTGATGAAGATCATTCACCTCATTCCCTCTCACTGTTCTCAGCTCAGCTGTTTCCATACAGCAACACGTCACCTGTGCAAACCAGACCCATGACCACCATCACCGGGGTGATTTCCATCTGCCGCTAAAAGCTTTCATCGTTCGCTCGTCTTCATCCGAAGCTTCGGCCAAACTTCAGTAAAGATATTCTCACTCTGACGTCTTCGTCGCGGACACGTCAACACTTCCTGTTTGAAGCAGGATGTTAAGATTCTCCACCAACAGACTGAGGAAGAGTTTTTATCTCAGAGCCGTGACCTCCATCACGTCCCTGCCCAAACACACCAAGGACACACACACACCTTCAGAGACTGTGACTAAAACACACAGACACACGCTTCAACTTCACAAAATCTTGTTTTGCACCATTTGATAATACAGTTTTTCGACTATAAATATGACTATAAATCTTCTGTATATACTTATTTGCTAAAGCTGCTACTACTGTTGTTTTCAAGCTATATTTCTATGTATTTTTACACCTATAACTAGATGTGCCTTGGAGAGAGAAGCCTCATTGTACCAGAGTATGATGACAATACAGATCTGGAATCTTCCTACACTTTCATCAAAATGACCTTTTTCCTTCATTTCCAACGCTGTCGTATCCAGGTCGCTCTGCCCCCCCATCCATTCAATCAGCTGACTTCTCATTCTGCCTCCATCCCCTGCACCTCATCTCACAGGAACCATCAAGGTGCTTCATCTGTAATGTTCCATCTTTATTTCTTCCACCAGCGTCTTGTACTTCCTACATCTCATCCTCCCTCGGCCTCCGTGTTTCAGAGGTTTTACACCAAAGACCTTCACCGTCAACTCAGCAACTCTTCTACTGATCTTTCCTCGACGACGCGTGAATGTAAAAGACTCAAAGTGATAAATTATACATTTGAACATGTGGAAGACTTTCTAGCTCTAACTTCCTAGTTTTTTAGCCACGTTACTGTCAGTCCACCACTTCGGTCCAAGCTGAAATATCTCCACTGTTGGATGGATTGTAATAATGAGATTTATTTTACATTCATGATTTCCAGAGGATAAAGCCAAGTGTCATTATGCCATCCATACAGAGGAATTACATTTTCAGATTTGTGTCAATTGTCTATTTAAAGATTCATGATTTCCAGAAGACAAATCCAAATGTTTTTGGTGGATTCTCTGACTTTTCCTTAATTGCTACAGAAGAATTACATTCACAGATTCTTCAGGTTTGGTTCTGTCAGAAACAACTGACACAGAATTTTATACGAATATTTATGGTTCTCAGACAAACAAACCCTTTGACAATCATCTGGTTGAATTTTGAATTTCACAAGCTTTGCTTTCGGACATGTGAGGGATGCAATGATCAAACTTTAATATGCTGCACCTCAACCTGATACCAGTGTTCTCTGTTTGAATTTTAAATGCATCAATCGCTTTTGTATTAAACAAGTAAAAAGTCCAGCTTTCCTTTGTGTTTGGTTCGATGCTCAGCGAAGATGCTGAACGAGGTGACGGAGCCCGGCTTCATTATCAGGCCGATCATTACATCTGCTGCTGCCTGACAAGGAGCCAGGAGGGAGTCTCAGCACAAAGCGCCTCGGGAGACACACACACCTGAGACGCCACAATGCTTCACCGCTTATCCATGCTGTCAAACATACACACACGCACAGATGCACACAGATACACAAACACAGTGCACAGAAAAGTGGGGACAGTCGTCCTCCCTGCAGCTCGGGGCCACGTCTACTAATTCTCCCACCGACACACATGCACCGAATGATGTGAATAACAAGAGGAGAGGGTGGGAGGCAACTAATGAACGACAGGGGCAGGAAACGGCAGCGACAGATGAAGGGGGGAGAAGAGATGTCAGATAATTGACAGTTATTTCACTGTTAGAGAGACACAGTGTCATAAAGCTTATTTCTCTGTGACTGGAGCAAATGGGCTTTGAGATGAAGTCAGTATTAGGAGATAAGACGAAGATGGAGATGAAACATCGTGAAAAGGAGAAGAAAATCACTCAGATTTGTATCTTTGTAAGACGTGAAAAACGTTTCTGCATTTTGTTTAATGAAATTAAGCTCATTATCGATCCAAACAACACGGCTGTTGCTTCGCTGCTGATTCATTTACTGCAACACACAAGGATTCTTTAATAAATGTGCTTTAATTAGGGTCTAATTAATCAGTTTCCCAGAAGATGTGATTTGATTCTGATTTAGAAAACAGGATGTGATAGATTCACTGAGTTTGACACCACCGGGTTCATGGAAAACTGGATTGTATTTGCATTTTGCACATAAATAAAATGTAAACATGTATATTTTGTCACTTGCTTTCAAAGACACAACTCAACCTCACTGAAAATACATAACGATGTTAATTCTCCTTTTGTTGCAGCTAAATCTCAGTTGGCAGCAGGACAGAGGGAGAAAGCAGATGCAGAGCCAGTGGAAGCACATGCAGAGTGCTGGTCTGCACATGTCCTCGTTAAGAGCAGGGCGCAGGCCCTAACCTGATTATAACCAAGCCAAGACCCACTCAATTAATAGGACCAATTGCCTGGTGCAGTCCCACACAGCTGCTGCTGCTTTGGGAGCGCAGCAGCAAATGATCATTGATTGAACTGAGCCTGAGGTTGACGCTGAGTCTTCAGAGAACTCCGTCTCTCCGTTCTCTCGCTCCGCAGTTTCCTCCAGGCTGTCATTTTCAGATATGAACAAATTCTAAATGATGGTTTAAATGAGAACTCTGCAGGAGGCTGCTGATTACATGATGAAAATAAATAAACACAAATTCACAGGGTGCTCAGTCATGACAGATCTCATATTTATAAAGGTGCAAATGTGTGTGTGTGTGTGTGTGTGTGTGTGTGTGTGTGTGTGTGTGTGTGTGTGTGTGTGTGTGTGTGTGTGTGTGTTGTCTTTCTTCATGAGCTTCTGAGGTGTTGGCTACGATATTCGTCATGAGAGGGGTCTATAAATAATAACCTTCCTCCCAGTGTGTGATTCAGAAGCTGTGATGTATAACTGCAGTGTGTTGCAGCACTTCAGCTCCATTTAAGGTGTGTGAGTCTGTGTGTGTGTGTGCGTGCGTGCGTGTGTGTGTGTGTGTGGGTCAAGGTCAAGTGTTGTGGTTTTAATGTTGGTGCTCATGTGCCATGTGTGTCAGTCTGAATGACAGCAGCACATCCTGTGAGTCAAACGCAGAGAAATGATCCACATGACACACAACTGAGCTGCAGTCACACCAGATGTGGGTTTGATGTTGACCAGATGAGTTTGTAATGTTTCAGATTGGGTCTGTTCCAATCAATACTCCTGATCAATCTATAAAGGAAGATAAGGACTCGAACCAACAACTATTCTCACATGACCATTCACACATGTCACAGATAACACAGATAACAGCTCGCCTCCTCCATGTTAACAGTTGCATCATTGTAAAATACAGGGTCAGTAACACTTGTGATTAATCATCCATGTTCCGTTCTGAGGATAGCGACGGCTGGCGAATCAGAGAAGGCTTCGTCGTGACAGAAAAGATCCAATCAGCAAGAGGCGGTGAGCGTCGACATCATCGTTTCCAAACATCTCTGCTTGTTTTTGAAAAAACTGCCTTTTTCCTTAAAAGTTAAATCCTGAGATGTTTCCAACGGCTGAGACGAGTGAAACAATGGAGCAGCTGCACAAACCGAATAATAGTCTTCAACAAGAGAAGATGAAGAGGTCGACTCCTGCCAGAGACGAGTGGCTTTTTAAAGTGATGGTGATTCCCATTTGATTCTCAACACAACAAAGAACCTCAGAAACACAAGACAGGAAACACAAAGATTCTCCTGAATCCTCTTTGATTTAACGAGGAACTGAAGTCACATCGTTCAAAGACACACGGCGACGTGTTTGTCAGAGCGAGCCCCGTAATCCATTTATATTTGGATGTCCTGAAAAACCCTTTCCTCCCACCAGGGCGGTGACACACACTCTTCCATCTCACACTCCCAGCCTCCCCACCCCCACAGCGGTTTAGCTCAACACCCCCCCCCCCCCCCCCCCCCCCCTGACAGGCAGAAAGGCCACAATGAATTCTTGACATCCATGCGAGTTAATTACAATGACTACACATGCACTGCTGGATACGTGCAATTATCTGCACCTCGTCAAGTGCGAGTCCTGCGTTTGAGCCACTCGGGAGAAATGCACAAGGGCTAATCTACAGAACATGTGGAGGAGAAGGGGATCATTTCCATCTCGTTGTTTGAGTTGTGTGTCAGCTTGTATGAAGGTTGTGTGCGTTTGTGCGCACGCATCGTCTCCTCTGAATAATGCAGAACAATGCATGATTACAGTGTTTGAGACCTGAAGTATTTGTGGATGCAGCGACTGTGTCATGTGCCACATAACAGCAGAGAGTGTGAAGACAAAGGACAATACAGCACTGAGGAGTCGTTAGTCTTTTTTCTTTCCTTCTCATCCTCACAGCAGATTCCCAGAAGCCTCAGAGACAAAGCTAACAACTCACTTCTTTGCTTCGCAGAGAGGAGAGAGGAGAGGAAACAAGAGGAGGAGGGGGAGAGGAAACAAGAGGAGGGAGCTCTGGATGTGCCTTTGAGCGACTTGCTTGCTGCGTGGTCAGATAATCTTTTCCTCTATCCTGCTGTTACATGTCACAGGTTTCGGGGGCGACACTGGCTCGCCCCTCACGCAAAGACAGACTCACAAACTCCCATCGACCTGAGTGATCCACGCAGGAGGAAACACAAACAGCCCACAACGCCACACAAGCCTTTATCACCCGCCCACCTAACCAGCAGGGGCCCAAACACACACGGGCTGCTCATCGCATCTGTTCACAAGACACAACCTCGCCAAAGAAGGACAAAAGATAAAGGGTCAATACATGCTTCCCTCTCTCCAGCATCACTTCAGCTGCTGTGTGATGATAGTAAGCAGAATAAACAGGGTTTGTGTCAGAGCAGCCTCCGACTGTGAAGTGGAGGCTGGAGGACAGTGAATCCTGGACACGTGCAGAGACGATAGAGACACAATGGAAGTGACTGAATCATAGAACTACAACGAGCTGGGCAAGAAAACCTTAATGTCATGCATTAAGGTCGCCCAGCCCCAGCTGCAAGCATGTAGACGAAAACACCACAACACTGACACAGGACTGCTCGTGCACCTGCAGGCTTCCATGTGCATCTGTAAAACTTTCAGGCTGAACACTGATGAATTAAAATGCGCTTTGTTCGAATGCATGTGTGAAACTATGTCCTGCAGATCACATCATCAGAAAACACAGCCTGGGATTGACATCATTGAATCCTTCTATCAGGCAGAGTGAAAAGGTGAAAGTAGTTCAAACTTTTAAAGTTTCACCCAAGAGAAAACTCCTCATTTTACAAATTGACATATGGATCTATGTGGTGGACATAGTGTAGTTTGGAGAAGACACAAGTGAACATGAGGTGCATGTTCTGGACCAGGTACAAAGCTCTGGTTACTCACGGGTGCCATCGAAGCGGGTGGCGATGGTGTCCAGGAAGGTGTTCTGCGGGGCCAGCAGCCCTCTCATCACCGGCATCCTGCTCCGGGTGGACTGGCTCCTCCTGGCGCGGCGCCCCGGGCCAGACTCCTGGTCAGACCCGAAACCCGGCAGGAAGCGAGAGGTACCCGGTGCGCATCCCAGCCCCTGGAGGAGCGCACCGATCCGAGATACGCGCGGTGGCTCCACCTTGGCACCGCGGGGGTTGTGACCATAATCAACTCAGCGGAGAGCGCGTGTGAACCGCGGGATGCACCTGAGCACCTTCCGGCGGAGGAGAGAACCAGAGCTGGGATTAAAAAGGACGGTGCGCGGTGGAAAAGAGCGAGTGCGCCGGAGAGGAGGGATGGATGCAAGTTTGGTGCTGATGGTGTGTGGAGTCAATCTTATAGCAGCAAGCTCCTCCTCAGCTCCCTCTCTCTCTCTCTTTTCTCTCTCTCTCTCTCTCTCTCTCTCTCTCTCTTCTCTCTCTCTCCTCTCTCTCTCTTTCTCTCTCTCTCTCTCTTCTCTCTCTCTCTCTCTCTCTCTCTCTCTTTTCTCTCTCTCTCTCTCTCTCTCTCTCTCTTCTCTCTCTCTCTCTCCTCCCTTCTCTCTCTTTTCTCTCTCTCTCTCTCTCTCTCCTCCCTTTCTCTCTCTCTTCTCTCTCCTTCTCTCTCTCTCTCTCTCTTCTCTCTCTCCTCTCTCTCTCTCCTCTCTCTCTCTCTCTCTCTCTCCTCCCCATTTCTCTCTCTCTCTCTCTCTCTTTCTCCTCCCTTCTCTCTCTCTTCTCTCTCTCTCTCTCTCTCTCACCCCCCACCTTCTCTCTCTCTCTCTCTCTCTTCCTCTCTCTCTCTCACCCCCCCCACCTCTTCATCTCCCCTCTCCTCCTCTCTCTCTCCTTTCCTCTCTCTCTCTCTCTCTCTCTCTCTCTCTCTCTCTCTCCTCTCTCTCTCTCTCTCTCTCTCTCTCTCTCACCCCCCCCACCTCTCTCTCTCTCTCTCTCTCTCTCTTCTCTTCCTCTCTCTCTCTCTCTCTCTCTCCCCCCCCACCTATCTCTCTCTCTCTCTCTCTCTCTTTTCTCTCTCTCTCTCTCTCTCTCTCCTCCCTTTCTCTCTCTCTCTCTCTCTCTCTCTCTCTCTCTCTCTCTCTCTCTCTCCCTCCCTTTCTCTCTCTCTCTCTCTCTTTTCTCTCTCTCTCTCTCTCTCTCTCTCTCTCTCTCTCTCTCTCTCTCTCCTCTCTTTCTCACCCCCCCCCACCTCTCTCTCTCTCTCGTTGCGTGGTTATCTTGCCACAACTGAGAGCAGATGCAGTCACATGAGGCCGAGCAGAGGTCCTGCTTCAAAGTGGAGGTGTGAGACAAAGAGAAGCTGTATCTGCTGCTCAATGAGATTTACAGGGGGGGGGGCTTCTTTCACTGATGTTTGCATGACACTAAACCAGCGTGTTTTTAAAAATCACTGCTTAGAGAACAAAGAAATCCACTTTCCTGCATGTCACACTGCAATTCATCCATTTTAACGTATAATTATGACATTCAATTAACAATAGAAGGTTTTTCTTTAATTATTTTTGGGGATTTTTAATGATATTATAGGAAACCACTGAGCTGCAGGTCCACATGGGTCCGTGCAGCAGGAGACTCAGTTCTCACTGCGCAGTGAACTTCTGCCATCTATTGGTGTTACAGTGCAAGTTTAGGTTAAACACTATAAAGTATATGATGTACATGTTTGTTAACATATTAGACTTCTCAGTTGAAATGAATAGAATTTTAAAGTATTTTTTATTTCACATGCAAACTGTATGAGTTCATATTAAAATCTTCTCTGATTTAATGTTTTCCCTGAGGGCTGCAGAGCTGAGGACGTTTAGTTCTAAGATCTATAACTTTACTGAATTGAACTGGGCTGACATAAGGTCTTTAATTTTATGTGTCAATTCCATCATATTCCTAAACTAAAACTTCTAATGGCCACAGAGAAACAACCCTGGGGCCGTGCAGCTTTATTCCAGCAGTGAGTTCTCACATCTAAATGTAATAATAAGTCTAACAAGACTAAACAGATTCAGTGTTTTAATAAAAAACAAAGTGGGAATGGGTTGCAAACAGAAGCAGGTTTGGACATGAAATGATCTAATGAACGGACTCACACCATCAGAAGGGGAAATAGATTTCACCTCAAGTGCATCAATCTGTATAAATATCATGTTTATATAATCTACTATTAATAATATATTACTTTGTACTGAGTAATCTCATGTTAGTGCTGTATTCATTTTGTTAATACGTTTTCTATTGTGATCTGCATCATTATCATCATTATTATGTCTTTTATTACTTGTTTAAGTTTTGCTGCAAAGATTCTTCACAGGATTATATTTTTATAACTGGTGTCACAACATCTTGAATAAGATGCAGAAGATAATTTGATTTTTAAACCACTGGTTATTGTGCAACTCTGGTTATAATTAAATATTCATACTTTTAGATTTGAAACTGAATATTGTCAAATAGTAAAACATGTGGTTTTATGTAATTTCACTTTGTTTCCTCCAACCGCAGGATAAGAATTCAACAACATCAACAGTTTCACATGAAAATCAAACACAGCACATGTCAGAGAGAAACCTCTTATGTATGTTTTTAATATTAACGCTTATGAAGGCTGCTCTGAAAAGTTTTAAAAGTATTACACAGTACACAATACTTACTGACAGATTGTGTACTTCAGTGTAGATGTGTGGATTAGATCCACGTCCTTCCTCTTATCTATCAGGTACCATGACAACCCAAAGGAAGCTAAAGCTAATGAGTCTCAGCACAACTTTACAGCAGAGCAAAGAAGAAACAGAACCAACAAACAAACACAAGACCTGAACACAAACAACAACAACAACAACATGAGCCACAAACAAGATGACAAGAAGAGCCACAACACACAACACAGAGCAGAGAGGATCCTTGTGTTTGACTCACCTGGTCTCAGGTCCACAACTTTTCAATGGAGACATGACACAGAACTTCTCAGAGGCCTAGAGGTTCTTCTGTCCACAGGTTCTCCAGACCACAGGTTCTCCAGCTCACAGGTTCTTCTGTCCACAGGTTGTCCAGACCACAGGTTCTCCAGCTCACAGGTTCTTCTGTCCACAGGTTGTCCAGACCACAGGTTCTCCAGCTCACAGGTTCTTCTGTCCACAGGTTGTCCAGACCACAGGTTGTCCAGCTCACAGGTTCTTCTGTCCACAGGTTGTCCTGTCCTATCTCCATTTTCTTTCACTAAACAGAAGCTTGTAATCCAGAAACTCGCTCCTCACAGAAACTAACATCACTAAGAAGTCTTGACACTGACTCTTCCTCTGACGTGTTTCCTGTTGTGACAACTGAATTTCCGCGGCACAATAAAGTTAGATCGTATCTTATCTTCTGCAGTGGTGCAGTACCGTCTTTCTCCACACGGGCTGCCTGTTTACTGCAGAAGGCTTTTCTAGGGGGCGCTGTTTCAGTAATCTAAGGGAAACTGCCACAACTCAGGTGACACAGTCAAACATAAAAGTTTGAGCTTTTATTAAGTCATTCCTAAAGGAATGTATCCTCATGTTATTTATTTATTTTATTTATCGTTACATGTTTTTTATTTTCCACTCTACATTCATGTCTCTCTATTTTAGTTTTCAATTTTATGTTTATTTGATTTCATTTGTTTGATTTAAACTATGAAAAATCCCAAAGAAACGAAAACAAAACATTTTGAAAAAGTATTTCCACTCCAAGGAAATAACATCTTTAAATAAATGTAAATCAAAACTACCACAGATTTAAAATAGTGTGAAGAAGAAAAGGAACATTTATTTTTTAAAGTTTTAATAAATGATCAGTTTTCACAGACACCGCCCACCCAAACCCCTCCCCCCCTTCACTTCGTGGTTTTATCTGATTGGCTGCTGAGACGTCCTGCTCCTCTCTGATTGGTCAGTGTCCTTGTGGGTGAAGCCTGGAGGCGGAAGTGAGTGGCACCGGGACGAAGGCGTCTCCTCTCCGGGATCACTTCTCCGGTTGGTACCGATCAGACCATCACTCTTCTCCGCTCCTCGTCTCTGCTCGTGTCGCTGAACTTTGAACGGAACCAGGTAAGATCCAGAAACGGTTTTTATTCCAGATGAAATCAACGCGTCTCCGCTGCTGCGTCGTTCAGACTCTGGAGGAGATCGAGCTAATTCCATCCAGTGATGCTAATGATGCTACAACACAAACAAGCTAATTACAGGAAGTAAAATAAACACATTTCTCTATTTGATGGAGTAAATACTATTCAACCTGATGATCTTCATTGAAAACGAAGTCTTGAACATGACAGCAGGACACGTCAGGGTCAGTTCAGGCCTCAGCTTCCTTCCTGTTTTCATGTTTCTGCTTTATAATGACACATTAATCATCTTTAATATCAATAATAAGACCAGAAACAGGGAATGAATGGAGTGTGCTGCTCGGCCTTCTGGTCCTGGATTGGCTGAGTGTGTGTGTCTCCTCCCCATCAGGCCACCACCTGCAGTCTGCAGACTTATGTAACTTGAACATGTTCCACTTGTTCCACTTCTTCTCTTGTAGAAAAGACAGTACACGTACAGATGGTGCAACACGAGCCTCAGGGTTTCACACTGTTACTCACATTTAAGAGGATTGTGGAGCCAATTCATGCTGAGTCACTGTTCTGCAGAGTTTCAAAGAACTCATTCATTGAGGAAACTGTGGAGTCACACTTTTCACTCAGCTCCTGGGCTTATTTTCAGAATTGATTCGTTTCCAGTGGTTTTCTCTATTAAGGAAGCAATGAGTCGTCTTTTTCATGAAATGTTGATGAACAGTGAAAGCATATTTTTCAACAGTCTCCTCATGAAACCAGGAGAATCACGAGATCCAGTTTTTCATTTGGATCCGCACCGAAATACACACACTCAGAAACATCTTTCCCCTAAACAGGCTTTAACGTTTTGTTCTGTTGGAAAACAATGGAAATGTTTTAAATGAAATTGAAAACAAAAACCGTGGGTCTGCACCAAACCGTAACGGATTGTTCCTCGGGTCACGTCTCACTCCTGCTGAGTAGTCTTACTAACAAACAAACGGGCTGAGATAACAACCTAAGCAATTAATTAGTATCTGAATATTTGCTGATTGATATATTTTTTTATATTTTTGATATCACACAGTGTAAATTAATAAAATACTTCATCCACTCTCTCTGACATGTTCTCTCCTCTCTCTCTTTTTGTCTCCATGTCTCCCACCAGCCTCCAAGATGTCTCAGAAGATCAAGTCCGGCTCCGTGGTGGAGATGCAGGGAGATGAGATGACTCGTGTCATCTGGGAGCTCATTAAGGAGAAGCTCATCTTCCCCTACCTGGAGCTCGACCTGCACAGGTGAGGACGCCTCGGTGTCATCATTACAGTGATGCTGCAGACAAATGCAAACTTTCAGGATTTTAAATATTTATTCTCGGCTCTAAAAAGGCCTTTAAGCAGATTATACTTTCGGAAATATACGTTCTGTAATTACAGTTTTGCTTGAGGGACGTGTGCACTGTGCTAACTATAGTGCTCCCAGCAGGGACGACTGAATGTGACATTTCCTGCAGTGCTGGAATTTCTTGTTTGACTTGTTTTAAAAGCAGGAAAAGCAAAGACGCTAAAGAGAACATTTGATAAGCTCCTAAAGAAGGGGTTTGTGAGTATGTTAGAAATCCGGGTGGGTTTATCTTGAGCCTTGACTCTTAACAACTATTTTCGCTATCTCATCTGCAGAGCTGTAAGTACGATGTGCAGTGGTGTCATAATGTGCATTTACAGCACACGGGTGACAGGAGGGTCCAGTTCCCCGTTTAAGCCTTACGTCTCTTCGTATCTCCTGCGTGGACTTTGTCCGGAGGTGGATTTTATTTTCATAACCATGACATGAAGTTCAATTCACTGATGTTACCATCCCTTTATATGAATCAGTCATTTCTGTGAAGTGGTCACAAAGAGTCAACACATCAGAGTTTGGTTTCTTTCTGTTTTTAGTTAGACCTGATAGATATTTATTGATGATTTATTGTGCAACAGGTCTCGTAAGTACACATTTAATGACGCGTGGTGTTGAAAGAGTATTTCATCATAAAGGGGGAAGGTTGTCATAGATCAGGCCACTTGAAATCAAACAATGATCCACCTGCTGTTCACACGTCTTCAGGGCATTTTGTAGAATAGAAAACTGTTTACTTTTTAAACGCAGCTCAAAGGGTAAACCAGGTTTTTATTAAAGGGCTGGTGGACTGTTGAAAAGTCCATAAAGTTCTTACCAGCTTGTCAGACTCTCTGAGAACCTGCACACAAGAGCCTGCAGGTCACATGAACTTGATCTGTGCCCACAACCAGTTCGTTAACGTGCACTAACACAGCAGGGTGCTTGACATGTGACCAACCCCTGCCCCCCCAGACACCCACACTTTACTAATTTCAATCCCTGTGCGTCTGCCTCTCTGTCCTCAGTCATCAGTTATTGTGCTTCATGTTGTTGTGGTTTGGTGTCGGCCTCTGGGACAGGGGCGGGGGGGAGAGAGGAGAGAGAGAGAGAGAGAGAGAGAGAGTGGGTAAGAGGTCATTGCCGCTCTTAAACAAAGCCAGCAAGTGCACGTGAAAGCACGCCCTTCGTGCCTGAAGGGCGTGATAAGAATGATAAGTATCTACATGAGCCGAGGTGACGAGTGCTTCCTCCTCTCACTACTTCCTTCCAGAGACACGAAGTGGATCAGCCTCCTCCTGGTTGACTAAAAGAATCAGAGTTTCAGGAGCTGGGGCAGGAGGTTAATGGATATTCTTGACGGGAGCACAGTTTTGTGTCTTGCGAGGAATATGATTAGCCAAGATATGGAGCGACTAAAGCCCTGACAGCAGTTTGAGTTATTCATCAAGCTGGGAACAAGCTTGATATCTCTTTCACCACACGTTGATGTTGTGCTTGTGCTTTAACAGAGTGATTATGGTTCACATCACAGCCGGAGCTCTAACGTTCACCTCCGAGCTTCTAGCAAACTAAAAAGCGCTGTTAGTGCTTTGTTAGTTCTTCCTGGAGGGCGGCTGAGCCTACAGTGTAGTTGATGGCGTCTTGTGCCTCTGCCTAGATTTGTGTTTGGTCCATATGTTCTTCCTTATATACAAGTTTATTCTCATACTTCATACTTATGCATCCACATTAAACTATGTTTTTTTACTGAAAATATGTTTGCAGAATATATAGAACAAGTTGTTTGTAGCCGACTCTCCGGTGCCACTAGTTCAATCTGTTCTCTCTGTGTTCTCTTCAAAGCTATGACCTCGGCATGGAGAACCGCGACGCCACAGACTGACAAGGTGACGGTGGACGCCGCAGAGGCCGTCCAGCGGTACAACGTGGGCATCAAGTGTGCCACCATCACGCCAGATGAGCACCGAGTGGAGGAGTTCAAGCTCAAGCAGATGTGGCGCTCGCCCAACGGCACCATCCGTAACATCCTGGGGGGCACGGTGTTCCGAGAGGCCATCATCTGTAAGAACATCCCCCGCCTGGTGCCCGGCTGGACCAAACCCATCATCATCGGCAGACACGCCCACGGAGACCAGGTGGGTCTTCCTGCTGTGTGAACTGCCTAAGTAAAGCAGGGTGATAGTTTTCTTTTGTGTTGTTTAGTATCGATAAGATGCTGAAATTGAAAATATGGATCAAAAACAAAACATGGTTGAGACTTTAGCGTCGGTCAGCTGAGCATCAGCCTCGAAAAGATCCTGATCTGAAGGGAACTTCCAGGACTGGAGCTTAAAAGAGCTGACTTTTAACTGTGGACAAATTATTCTTAATATCTTGCAAAATGGCTGAAACAGCCTGAGGGCGGTAATGTCCGTCCTCCAGACCTCTGTGACAAACTGGCTGCTCGCGCTGTCAACTCGTGTATGAGCAAGTTCCACTTCTGTCTCACATTGTGGGTTCGTCAGGAGAGACTCCGTTAATAATTGTATTTGCTCATGAGTCCTTTGGAACACAGTGTGCAGCCTGTCCGAGCTGCTGTGACATCACACTGTGCCAAAGTCAACAGTTCTAGCCCTCAGAGGAGACAGTCGACTGAAGTCGTCAGGCTGCTCGTTGCACAGTATTTAGTTTTTATGATTTTATAGAGATCATCTTTTATAGTTGCATCAAGTCTTCCTTATTTAAACTTCACTTTTTACCCTGTTGGAGTTGGAGCATATTTTCCTTGTAGCCACATTTTATTCTCTTTTTATTTTACTGTGTTTTATTTATAACAAAATAATACTTGTGCATCTATTTACCGATGTGCTGTCATGTTCCAAGGTGTCTCATCCTATCAAGTGAAGTTTCATGGGTTTAATTTCTACACTTACACTTCTTTTTCCTCTGAGGTGTTAACAGCCTTGTGGTTTCTAGTATTAATCCTGTCACTGTGCTCCTCCACAGTACAAAGCCACAGACTTCGTGGTGCCCGGGCCTGGGAAAGTGGAGATTACCTACACGCCCACAAACGGAGAGCCGGTTAAATATGTCGTTCATCAATTTGAGGGTAAGAGACATACGGCCATTCTTCACACGCACGTGTATCAGACAAGATTCATCTTAGTTCTGCAAATATACAAACATCAGCCTTAAATGAGAAACATCTTAAAGCAAAGATGCCGACGATCATGATGTAGATACTAAGTCAATAGTCTTACACATTGTAAACGGGAGAATATAAGATCATCTAATCACCTGTTCTGGTTTTATCACTATGAACCAAACACTGAGCTGAAATAAAGTTTAAACATATCAGACTGCACATCATAAAATCAACACACTAAGTTTTTCTTTGATTATTTGTGCGTCTGTGTTTGTGATGAACTAATTTGTGTGTGCATGTCTGTCCAGGCACCGGCGGTGTCGCTCTGGCGATGTACAACACCGATAAATCCATCAAGGACTTTGCCCACAGCTCGTTCCAGATGGCTCTGACCAAGGGCTGGGTTCTCTACCTCAGCACCAAGAACACCATCCTGAAGAAGTACGACGGTCGCTTCAAAGACATCTTCCAGGAGATCTACGAGAAGTAAGGACAGACGCCCTCAATCGCACATGCAAGACGCACACACTCGACCATAGATCAGATCTCAACAAGCCTCTTGTGTGTCACAGGGAATATCGTGCTCAGTTTGAGGCCAAGGGCATCTGGTACGAGCACCGTCTGATCGACGACATGGTGGCTCAGGTCATGAAGTCTGATGGAGGCTTCATTTGGGCGTGCAAGAACTACGATGGAGACGTGCAGTCTGACTCGGTGGCACAAGGTGGGATACGTGAAGAGCTGGAGAAGAACTCTTTGAGTTTAAAACGTTCTTTTCTCTAATGTGGATTCTCTCTGTGAATGTTTCAGGCTACGGCTCCCTGGGTATGATGACCAGTGTGCTGATCTGTCCTGATGGACGCACAGTGGAGTCTGAGGCCGCCCACGGCACCGTGACCCGCCACTTCAGACAGCACCAGCAGGGAAAAGAGACCTCCACCAATCCCATCGGTAGGAGAGCGGTGCACAAACCTGGGCTTTCAGCAGCAAGCCAAACAAATCCCCTGGATTAATATTCCATACGCTTGTGTCTGCTACAGCTTCCATCTTCGCGTGGTCCCGGGGTCTCCTCCACCGGGCGAAGCTGGACAACAACACAGAGCTGCGAGTGTTCTCCGAGGCCCTGGAGGCCGTTTGCATCGAGACCATCGAGGCTGGTTTCATGACCAAGGATTTGGCGATCTGCATCAAAGGCCTCCCAAAGTGAGTCTCCTCGTAAACTCACACTCAGGTTTATGTTTCTCCGTTAAGTCCCTTCTTCATTAAATCTATTTCAAATCATGGTTATTTGATTTCTCACAAGTCGTCCTTATAATAATAATAATGACGCTAAATTCTTTTGCTTTCATTCTACATCACTGAAGCTTTATAACCGATGGAGAAAGTCTCCATTGTGTCTTTTTGTTTGCACCTTCTGTCTCATGAGATCACGACTGAGAGGTGACGTGAGATGTTGTGTCACAACGTTTGAGATTAGAGAGATTAAAGATTCTCTCCTACTTCCTGATTTGTCCGATTTCAAAATCAGTCCAGATTTGAAAACCCCGGTAGTCTGATCCCAACTTGAGGACAGGAAATGGAAACCCTGCAGTAAAACTCAGTATCTTTTCAAAGTAAAATGAAATAATATTCACTTATGAATTCATTTTTCCTCTCTTCCTGTTTGCAGTGTGAAACGCACTGACTACATGAACACTTTCGAGTTCCTGGACAAACTGGCAGAAAACCTGAAGATGAAGATGACCAGCCAACCCAAACTGTGATCTCACACCTCCCGCGACTCTGCAGCTCCAACACAGGACACAAACACATCAAATAAAACACATACTCATGCACACAGACGATTACGCAGCCGCTGCAGTCAACACCGGAGCAGGGAGGAGCGAGCGCAGGACGCAGGACATCGAGTCATTCCTTAACTTAGGGTCCAATTAACCTGGGGGCCTCGTCCTGAAGCAAGACGAGTTCCTGTTAATGCATCACTAGTAGACAAAAAGCTGCAGTGAGGCGGTGACACCACAACTCAAACATTAATCCAGTCCACGAATGAAGCTGGACGCATGACCTTGTTTACACTAATTGCACTAGGTCCCCTGCAGTGAGCGTCCTGTGCGTCCTCGGTACTTGTTGATCTGTGCGAGACGGGACGGAGTCTGAGGGCGAGCCCCCAGACCCTCGCTGCCTTATTCCTGTCAAAGTCACAGGTTTGATTCCCGTCTCCACATCTCTACGTCTTGTAATGTTCGATCTAAACTTCAGGCGTAGAGGCCGAGCGCACCATGACTGTTATACATCATCAAACAGATAAGATATGGACTGACACTGTCGTTTGTATTAATCACACAGAGGTTCTGACTCTTCAGACCACGTGACGTGCTTTTAGATTTTAGACTCACATTAACTTTACTAGTCACAGTTGGTATATGAAGTGTATTTATTTTGTACTTCTGTTGTGTGTGTGTGTCTGTTAATCTCCACTTTGTCATCACATCCTGACGCAACACGTCGGTGTGTAATCATCACTTTACTCGTTGGTTCCCTGTGTGAAACCATGACTCATAATAAATGAGTTTTTGAGGAAATGTGTGCATCGTTCTTCTGATGAAATGAGTGAATTTTACAATAAAGTGTGTGTCTCTCTTCCCTGTAGATATTAAACATTAGGAATAAACGTGCCATTAAAATTTAAAACTAAATAACCTACTTAAACTCCTGTATTTTTATTTTGAAAAGGTTTTTTACTTAATAAACTATTGCCAGACAATGTCTTACATACTTTTTCAAAATTATAATGTATTTTTATGAAGTTTTATCAAATCAAGTTGCAGCCCGATCACATGCACACATCACAACACTGAGATGAGGACATAGGCAATAACACAAAGACGATTTGAATCTGTACAGTAATAACACATTTAGCCTGTGTTCATTTTCAATTTGTTTTAACTGGAAAAAACTCATCTGTGAAATACAAACACACCAACACAAGTCAACAAGAACACAAACAAAACTAAATCTGCAACTAATCAAATAATCTGCCGATAATCTTATATATAAATTTGATAATCTTCAAAACCAGAAAATGTTGAAACTACTTTTAATTTTCCTAGAGCTGAAAGTTAAACCATTTTATTTAATGTAAAAAACAGTGAGTTCGGGTATTTGAAATAAACCATGGATCTATCCCATGTGATGGGATATTGATTATTATAATAACATTAATAATAAAATAAAATTTCTAAAAACACCTTAACTCAATGATGAGCACACGATCATTTGAACCACACAAATATAACTATAAAAAGCCAAAGTAGAGTTTTTACATGAGACAATTTCACAGTTCACCTGCGACACTGAGCCTGAAACCCTGAGAGTTCAGAGCGAGAACAACAACAACAACAACAACAACAACAACAGGCTGCTTTGAGTTTGCATGTGTGGAAAAACAATACATTTAACATGCGACATGAGTTTCATGGTTAATATCTCAGGTAAAGTTACAGGGAATGAAGGTTTATAGCTAAATGTGTGACTGTGCCTTTAATTTCCATTGTGACGAAACCGCTCCCACGGTTTTACTCCAGCAGGTGGCGCTGCTGTGTTGATCTGTTATTGGCTGCAGTGGCAAAATATTGATATATTAGAGCGAGGACACGTGTCATGAGTCACAGATTAAACCAGCGGCTGGACTGTCAGTGTCTCCAGCATGGATCCTCCTCATCCCCCTCATCTTCCTCAGCTGAACTCCAGAAACAACCGGCTGACCGAGGGAGAAGCGGAAACACCTGGAAACAGCCAAACATCTGGAAATCCACAGAGAATCGCACCTGACCCTCCGGCAGCAGACAGACAGCCTCAGTAGTGAGTGACCACTTGTTATTGAGTCAACATTAGCAGGAGGTCTGCTACAGGAACTGGTTCTGGTGGTTTTTATTCCGACTTTTGATTCTATAACTGATCAGAAGTTGTTATTTCATCTTTTCACACAGATTTCTGTGGTTTTTTAATCTTCTTCACTTTCACTTTCATTTCCTGCGTTTCGAAAGACAAATGCTGCCTTCACTGGTTCCAGTAAATTCCAGACGTTTGTCTCCTTTATGTCTTCAGAGGTTTAACCCAAATTAAATCCCTTCAAAAACACACTTAGAAACAACAGTAATAAACAGGTTGAAAGTTACACTTCTATCCACGAACTCCTCGTCTGTCACTCTCCTGCTGCGGTTTGAACTGAACAACACGAGTCAGATGTCACCTGAATGCAGCATCATATTATCTATGGTACATTGAAGACACTAGTTAGGCCCCAGCACCGACAGTACGAAGGCCCGGATGCTTTTCGGTGGATTGTTCAGGCTCCAGGCTCCTTAGCTGTCTTAGAAGATGAGTCTTAGAAGATGAGTCTTAGAAGATGAGTCTTAGAAGATGAGTCTTAGAACATGAGTCTTAGAAGATGAGTCTTAGAACATGAGTCTTAGAACATGAGTCTTAGAACATGAGTCTTAGAAGATGAGTCTTAGAAGATGAGTCTTAGAAGATGAGTCTTAGAACATGAGTCTTAGAACATGAGTCTTAGAACATGAGTCTTAGAAGATGAGTCTTAGAACATGAGTCTTAGAACATGAGTCTTAGAAGATGAGTCTTAGAACATGAGTCTTAGAACATGAGTCTTAGAAGATGAGTCTTAGAACATGAGTCTTCTATGTCAGCTGGACTCATCCACAACTCCAGCTGGATCCTGTAGAACAAGGTTAGGTCCTAGTTCCTCAGCATCAGATATTATGGATTCAGACGAAGAATTTCCTCCTCATCTTCCTCATCCTGTTCTTCATGCAGCGACTGTATGAACATTGAATAGTAAGTCTGAAATGATTGAGACCAGCCAGACTTCAATCCATCTTTTAAGTATGAACTGTTATATTTCGAGTTTTATTTTGTTGATCTAGCCATGGTTAACTAGCCAGAAAAGAAGCTAGTTGGCTAACAACTAGTTAGTATTGTACATATTTGTAAAATAAGACTTACATGCATCAGATGTGTGAACTGAACGTCAGGTGTTCTGTAGTGAATTCATCCTGCTTGAGTCCTTTTGACTCATGTGTGTTAAAGTGATGTAGAAATACAAAAATAATGATTTGTGTTTCGTCAAAAACAAGATATTTAATGACGTTTCCCTCTGAGCTCGTGTTGTATCGTAAAATTAAAAATACTTGAGTAAAGTAAAAATACTTTGTGCTGATACTTTAAAAATAAAACTTACACAAAGCTTTCTCTCTGGTTTTCCACATCAGGCTCTTGATCTTGAATCAAAGCTTGAATTCACACAGAACTAGAGTGAAGTGCACACCAGTGTTGGATTTACTACATTTATAATCAGGGGCCACACAGGGGCCTCATGTAAAACAGAGGAGCCAGTTCCTGATTCAGTAAAGTGCACATTTATGTCATTTCTTGTTCAAACACATTGTGTTGTATTTCTTGTTGGTATTTTTAGGATGTGACTAGTGTATTAGAACAAAAGACGACAGTCGGAGCAGCTCAACGCTCATTTAATTACTGATAATCTCTTTGTGTCTCAGCTCAAGCGGATTCACCATGATCCCACCGAATGTAACTCGGCGGAGCGAGATGGAAATGGGTAGGGCTGACGATCCCCCTCCTGTATTATCATTATTATCATTATCATTGTGATCCTTGTACATTTTGGATTTGACTTCACACCTCATGAAGCTTTTTGTTGTTTCAGTGGCTCAAAAAGGAGAAGAGACGCTTCAGAGGATGAAGGAGGCACAAAGAGTTCCATATGTGTACGTGGTGCCAGAGACGCTCGGTAAAACATCACGTTCACACCGAGCAACACGAGCATCCAACCGTAAGCACAACATTATACTTACTCTGATGTGGTTTGACCTGCCGTTTATTTCTAAAGGTGGAAACGCAACATTGGATGAAGTCAGACAGAGGCAACAGACGGACTTACGTTGCTCCAGAGTGAAGACGAAGGTACGAGCTTCATCAGCTTTATATACATTTAAATATAATATCGTGCATGAATATTTTCCCTGAATCCAGAATATTGCAAACATACAGTGCACTGAAACAAACCAGGACTGAGAACTGAGGGGAAATGTTTCAGGTCGTTACTTCAACACAAGTTGTTGTTTCCAGGTGAAACAGGCAGATATGGAAAAGAGGAGGAGACAAGAAGAGGAGGAGGAGCTACAGAAGAAGAAAGATGAGCAGAGGAAGAAGGTGAGAAAAAAAAAAAGCGACAAGAACAACGACTTCATTTTTATAATTTCCTCTAATTTGAAACAAAAGTTCAGTCGGACCCGAAGATTGAACTGATTAGAAGTTGGAGGTCAAAGGTCAAGGTCATCACCCGTTTATCTGGGACACCCAAAGGGAACTTAAGGACGACCAGATTAGAATTTAAAAGTTAATCAATCAGTAGCCCATATTCACAAATCTGAATTTACAAGGTGTGACATTTCGCTGGAGTTCCAAGGTCAAAGGTCACAGTGACCTCATATGAGTGAAAGTAATGCAGTGTTTCTGGATGATCATTATTATCTATGAAAATAAAGAATTCAACCCTTTTATAAAAATCGCCCACTAAACATATTTCCATAACAGAGATCACAGTTCAGAGAATCACTTTGAAATGAAGTGATAATTTGCTCGGTTTGGCCTCAGCCCCTCGGACGTGTTTCTGTTTCTGTCAGCTCAGGATTTCCTGTATTTCCCAAAGTGCTTTCTGACAAGCCCCAGAGTCCCTCGTCAGGAATGCACCGCTCAGGCCCGAGGGCTGAGGCTGTCGGTGGAAACAGCAAACGCAGTTACAATACTAAGAGTGAGAGTTGCACCGCTCACTGAGGCTGCAGTGCATTCTGGGAAATCGTTAAAGGTTTGCACAAAGACAATGAGGTCAGAAAAGGCATCGTTTTAAATAATGTAAAGAAATACAAATTAAAAGTCTCAATATGATGCACAAAATAGTGACTAAAATCAATTTACTCTGATAATTTCAACAATTAAATGTTTAAGCTCAGTTAAATGTTTATAATCTAATAATATATATTTTATAAAAGAGGTGCTTCATCTTATCTGAGTAACAGCTTCTTCACTAATATGGACAATTCATGGTCTTCACACCTCCAACGTCACAAACGCACACAGGGAGAACATGCAAACTCCACACAACAAGGCCCAGTGAGCCGTCAGGTTCAAACCCAGAACCTTCTTGCTGTGCGGCAACTTTGGCAGACCACTGGACCACCGTGCCGCCAGAACTCAATCCATGCATCCATTATCTAAAGTGCAGGTTGCGGGTGAGCTGGAGCTAATCCTCGCTGGTTCTGTGCGAGATGAGTCCAAATGAACCTAACCTCAATCTGCATGTTTTTCCCTGTGGGAGAAAACACAAGCGAACACAGAAACATAGGCTCACATGGCAGGATTCAAACCGGAAACCTTCTTCTGGGAGGTGACAGGCCACTGTACCACCGTGCCACATGAACTCCATGAACTGGGCATGAAGTGAAAATCACAAAACTCTTTGTCAGGATTTCCTTCCTGTTAAATGTGTCGATCACGGCCACAGACGTTTCCCTTCAGAGGTCAATGCTGCGGTGTTTTGAACCTCAGGGCCACCGTACATGATTTACACACAAAGTCCGATTCTTCTTAAAGAACCGGTGCACGATGCAAGTGGCCACTGCAACAAAATATCACAAACCTCCATCAAATGAAGATATAAGACAATAGTTTTGCAGCATTAAAGATTAAAGACTTATGGTAAGAAAATGACCTGATTCCCTCCAACAGAATCACGTGTGGCCTCTAGATGTCAGTAGAGACAAGCGTCTGTCTCACCGCAGCAACGACCTGCTTCATGTTCCCCTGAGTTTCCTCAGCTCCTCACTTTGCTCCCAGACATGTTCTCCTCCACGTCTGCCCCCCCACGCTCGTCCTCTAATAGTGGTTAATGGGCTGCTACTGTTAATGTGGGGGGTGATTGATGCCGAGGACCAAAGCGGTTCTCCGCAGACCCTTTTTTCTGTTGCACCACGACCTCCGTGAAGCCATAGGAATGTCCTGTAATCCAGCAAGTAGACAGATGCATGTGAAGCAGACAGTCGGCCGTGTCTACAGACGTGATCTAACTACACGTCTATAGACTAACTACAGAGAGACGTTAAATCACCAGACTGAGGATCAGTGAGTGTTTAAACCATAAAGACTGAACGATGAACTTCTTCATCTCTTCATCGTGAAAATTAGATTTAGATATAAAGATGTTTTCAGCAATTATCTGAAGTTTAGGATTTAGTGACTAACATGTTTCATCATAACACTACAAATAGAAAAGAGGATGATTAGACAGGTCCGTATTTTACACGTAAATAATGTTTTTATTGACTCGATGAATTGATTGATGATTATTATATAATCGTTGATGTGGGAATCGTTCACACTCTCATAAACTTCAGCTCATGTTATCACAAGTCGTGTCATACCAGACGAGCACAAGTAGCATTCAAGTGCTTTTTCATCTTCCTCTAACCAGAAGGTCGGCAGTTTGATTCCAGTCTTCCCCATCTGTGTGCTGAAGTGTCCTTGGGCAAGATACTGAACCTGGAGTTGCCCCTCATTCCTCATATGAATGTGTGTGTGTGAAGTAGTGGACTTTTAAACGTGACTATTCCCAGCGATCACTGAGATGAATGTTGCATGTTGGGAGAAGCAGCACACGTGTGATGGCTGCATGTGACGTGTCCCGTGTTCTGTGCTGTGACCGCTGTGATGCGTTTGCAGGCCGAGCGCCAGAAGGAGAAGGAGCGACAGGAGGAGCAGAGGAGGAGGGAGCAGCTCCGGCAGGATCACCTCAGGTCAGACCTGGATCAGGTTCACCTGGGCCTCATCACTGTCACTGTGCGGTATTGTGTTGTTGTTCTTTCTTGCTCTGCAATGGATCTTAGTCAGAGACGCAGCATCAGGTGACACCACCTCTGGTGCTTTGCAAAGGAAGCGCCCGACGTCTGCTCCTCCGCTGACCTGTGATCAGTTTATCAAGCCCAGTTGTCTTTTGGCAGAAAAAGGAAAACAGCGTCATTTCTTTGTGAAAACCTGAAGAAATGAAGACCAGAGACATGATGTTCATCTTTAGTTTAACAGTCAAACTGGTTTGTTAATGGTGAATAGTTTTATATAGTATAGTATTTATACAGCACTTCTCTTGTCTTGATTCATACGTTCATACACTGCTGCACTTTCTCCATCACGCATCCTCCATACACTGTCGGCACAATGCCAGGGACGGGAACGTTTATTTAAAACTTTATTTCGCATCTTTGCTTCTTACACAGACTTTGTGAGAAAGTCAAAGTGGAGACTCTCACTTCTCTCTTTTGTCCCGACTCCTAAAAACCGTAGAAAACGTTACACAACTTACTTTCACTTGTAAAATCAGTGGAAAAACACCCAAAGTTCTGTCTACACAAGTTATCGAAGCCAAATTCTCCAATCGTATTTTATTATGCATGGCTGACTGTGGGAAGTTGTTTGTCAAGTAGCATCCCTGGCTTCCCGTCAAGATAAACACGAGAAGGAGACAGCCGAAGAATTTGTGAACCTGAGGAAAACAATGAAGACATTTAGAGACGGGACAAAGGAGATGGAGTGGGACATGCTGGTGAACCGGGAGAGCGGTGTCAGCGAGGGACAAACAAACTTGGTCGACCTTGTGGGCCCGCGGAGTGTCTGTGGAGTAAATGAATACCCCCGTCATTATGTCTGAAATGTGCCTGTGTGTGTTTCCTGCAGGAAGAAGGACAGTTTTCTGCAGAGGTTTGAGAGGGGACCCCTGGATCCACTGGCATCCAGCGGTGCCACACACACGTCATCCAGAGTGAGCCGGCAACCGCATGATATCTGTCTGTCTCTGTGTGTGTGTGTGTGTGTGTGTGTGTGTGTGTGTGTGTGTGTGTGTGTGTGTGTGTGTGTGTGTGTGTGTGTGTGTGTGTGTGTGTGTGTGTGTGTGTACATGTATGTGCTTTCACATGTTTTGCTTGTACACGCTGCGCCCTATGCGTTGCATGTAGACACGCTATGTGCACATGTAGACACACGTTATGTGCACCGACACTTTTCCCAGGGTTCAGTGCTGAGCCTCATATCTGTGGCTGTGTGGTCGGAGCTCTGTGGTTCTTCTCACTGATACATCTGCGTCTCGGAGCTGTTTTCTGAGTAAATACCCTCGGGTTCGGAGTTTTCATCATCCAGGGCCGTGCTGGTATTAACTAGGGGCCCCGGGTGGAGTGAGGAGCCCGATTCCCCCGCTATCGTCCCCTGGTCAGAGCCGAGGGCGGGGGGGCAGCTCACAGTCGAGCAAAAGGAAGTACAAACACACAGAGGAGTGGACCTCTGCGTTTTCCTCTCCCCTGCCTCTTAATGCGTCTGTCTCTCACTCTCCTTTGTTTTCTTTGCCTCCTTCTTCTCTTTTCTCAGCCGCTCTTCCTCTCCGTCTGTTTGTCTTTCCTGGGAGGGATCGCAGAGTTCAAGGGACTTCCCAGAGTTCACTCTGAGACACAACACGACTGAGGACGGAGCCCAGTGGAACAACCTTTACCAGTAAAAGCACCTGGAGGACGCCCAAGCTCCTCGCCAGCCCGTCACATGACTCCACTGTCGAACAGGGCACCCACTGACCCCTCGTTGTAAATAACCTTCCTCCTAATCAGCTGGATAATGGGACTTCAATGGGAAGAGGTCTCGTCTATCTTTAGCTGAGAAAACATTTATGAGAGAGCGTTGACAGCTTCTGTCGGAGACTCGGTGCTAATCGTGTCTGTGCTGCTCCACCCGGCCCGTCAGTGGTTCTGCAGCAGAGAGCGTGCACGTCTTCATCACGTCCTGCTGGTGTTACTGTACGTGGTGACTGACAGCGCTGGTAAAAGTGCCCACGCAGCTCCCTCGGCCGACAGAGGAAATGCTTTCCTTTCGGGGGCTTTTCTCATTGTTGTGCGTTTCTTCTCTCGCCCCTCGCTCTCTCTTTCTCACATGGACCTGATGCAAATCTTTCAGCGGGCGAGTGGAGGAGGAGGGGGGGGGGGGGGCAGAGAGACAGAGAGAGAGCGAGGGTCAAACTGTGGTGCAGGAAGAAAGAGAAAGCAGTTACAGTAATAAAGAAGTCTCTGTTTTATGGCGGGACACACACACACACGCACACTAAATGAATGGGTTACAGACAGCAACACACACTCTCCTCTCCCTCGCTGCCGCCTTCTCGTCTCATCTCGTCGTCTCCCATGTGTCGTCGCTTGTCTCCCCTTGTTTTCGTCTCGTGTTTTCTTTTCCTTTAATTCCTTTTCCTGTTCTGTCTTGTTTCATCTCGCCTCATTTATCTCCTCTCCTGCTTCCTCTCTTTCTTCCTTTCCTCTTGACTCCTCCCTCGTCTCCTCTCGTCTCCTCTAGTCCTCTCCTCCTCCTCTCCTCTCCTTCATCTCTCCTCACCTCTTCCTCCTCTCCTCTGTCTCCTCTCTCTCTCTCTCTCCTCCTCTCCTCCCAGATACACATCACAGATCAGGAGATGAAAGCTTGCGGCCGCAGAGCAGCAGAAGTCAAACTTGTTGATGTGGTTGCGAGCAGGACCCTGGGATCTGTTGTTCTTTCAGCAGTGGCTCCTTGAGAGAGATTGATCTCTCCTTCATATCCTCTATTTGTGAGGCATGTGTGGTGTGTTTATGTGTGTGTGTGAGTGGGAGACTTAGAGCGAAGCTTTGATGGGAGCAGTACAGATGTTGTGTGTTCCTTCTTCCTCTTGTGCCATCTTAAATAACCACTTCCCCGACCGGTCAGCTCTCTCAGGAGGTGAAGGTGCAGGAGAGTGCATTTATTCTGAAAAGGAGGAAAAAGAACATTTTCATCGAGTGATTACAGGCTGATCTGTAAAAATATTAAAATTCTTCTTTTCACCTAATCAAACTTGTATACAGGAAGACAGAAAATAATATTTTCCACTTCCCTGCTCAGATCCTCCGCTCTGCGGGTTGTTTGTCATTCATTGCTCCTGATGCATGGTTTTTAAATTCCACGCTCCAGCGGCGGCCAAGAAGCTTCACGGTGGAATTTAACACGAGCAGAAAGTTCAGAGGTTGTTTACGTTCGGTGTTACTCATCAAAACAGCTCGTGTGAATCCTGACAAACAACTTGATGCATCAAGTCTTTTTTGAATCAGGGTGATTATTCATATCCTTGAAGTCTTCTTCTCTGCTGGCTCACTGCAGACCAGTGGAATAGTTTGTTTACGTGCACGTCACAAACTCATGCATGAACAATGTTAAACACTAACACAACAGGTTAACAGGTGTTCTGCTTAGTTTGGGTTGGAAATGACCACGTTGTGCCGGGCGCGGCCTTGTCCGTGGCATCTGACATCTCTACAGGAAGGTCATCGCACAGTGAGCAATATAAATAAGTCATGATTGTTTCATGACTGAGGAGTAAAAGTTTCAAACAAACTAATCTTAAGCAGGTTTTCACACAATTTGAGGTAATATGCTGTTCGTCACATCACGTGTAAAACACAAAGCGATTATATGAACAGCAGAACTAATGCACGGCTCTATGGATAAAAAAGTTAATTTTTAATATACACGTCAAAGAGCATAGAAACTACAGGCTCCATTAAACTGAGAGCTGCTCTCACAGCTTCTCTATCAGGACTGAAGTGGCTCAGTTATGTATTTACACTGCTCCTGATAATGACCTGTAAAGTTTATACTGATAAGATTCTATATGTCCTTTCTTTTCTAACGTGGTTTGATTCCCGTTCTGTTTTTGTGCAGGCTGTGGAGAGTCACCGGCAGAAAAGTGTGAGAGACGTGCACCTGGACCACAAGAGGTAGGAACTTTTATATGTAATATTAAATCAGGTTCTGTTTCCAACTTAGCATCAAACGTTTGTACAAACGTCGACCACGTCGGTGCAGAATTGAAACTGAGACTCTGTTTAATGGAAATGTTGAAATGTCCGAGCTATAAACTCAAGCCAATGAGATTCATCGTTTGTTTTGTTCATCCTGTTGGAATAAAACTCAAATAAGTGAGCGTTACGTGTCTGTGAGCACTTAACTGACCCGATATAGAAGTTTAAACTTTCTCAAACATCCTGCTCACATTCATTTGGAGCCTGTCAGCACGTTGGGTTTTAAAATACGACGTTAGCTCCTTTTATGTTGAACCTTGTTGCTTTGATTCATTTTATTTTGACAGGGTGAACTCGGCCTTTCTGGACGAACTCCAGGGTCGAGGCGTCGGGAGCGAGGGAGAGAGGGAAGGTGTTCCGGAGGCCGAGTGGCACAGTTCGGCCTCTAACGATTTAAAACACGAGCCGTCTACATCGAGCGGACAACAACCCCCCACCGCTCACCTGAAACCAGATCCAGACCAGAGCTTGACACAGGAAGCTGGTGAGCCCAGAACCGGAAAATCCCTCCCTCCTGTTTCTCACCCCTTTTTTTTTTTGGTGCGGCTAAGCGCTGGTTAACCGAACTTAAATCAGACATGACAAGAGCTGCCCACCTCGTCCTTTCTCAGAAGACTGTGATTGTCTTGTTTAGTCTGCGTTAAATCAAAAGCTTTACGTGCTGCAAAAATGCAGGAAGGAAGTTCTGCGTGGTACGAAGTGACACTGTAGCTGCTGGCGTTTAAATCCTGCCGGTTCTTGCAGTTTGTGGGAAATCTCAGCGTGAGTAAGGAAGACATTTCCTTTGCACCGAGAACGTATCAAAGAGACGAGGCAGAGCGTAGGAATCTGACTTTACAAACCCTGCGTGTCAGTCAAAGAGGAAAGTTCAGCAGGAGCGATGAACCCAGGAATCAACTGACAGACACTGCGTCTGCAGCTAAGACTGACAAACTGTCACGCCCTTATGTAATTGACCTGCACTGACACCGAGTGAGAAACCCTACTCGCTGCCAAACACCTACGAATACCTGCCATTCACCAGGCGAGGAAAGAAAACAGAAACGCAGTGCGTCACGTTCATTACCTCCTGAATGCAAGCTTCTCCTGCGGCTGCATGTGTGTGCACGTTCAGAAACACGTCCCTCGTCTTAGACATTGATCTGTTTAACAGACGAGGAGGGTTCAATTAATACACACAAGAGAAATCCTCTTTTATTTGTATTTTCAGAATCTGACAATTACCTGGTGGATTGTTTCTGTGTCGCTGTTGCGATTAAAATAAAAACCGTTGAGTTAATCCTTGAACTCAGTGTCACGTGCTCCAGCAGTTCCTCGATTACAGTCGGCCTCCGCTCTCCCTTTACCTGGCTGTTAGGGGGCGTGTCCCACCGGCTGCTAGGTGTGCAGCATGCACATGGGTCATGTGACATCACGATGACGCAGCAGTAGCGATTGGACGACTAACGAGGTGTTTCAGGAGCTTCAGTGTTTCTGTGTTGGAGAGATACTTCCTCCTCCACAGACATTCTACACTGAGGAAACCTATATAACAGCAGAGGAAAGAACCACTGAGAAAACACCACGTCTCCTTTAATGGTGGAAGAAAAGTAAATACTAGTAGTCGGAGAGGAAAAAGTCACATTCCAAAAAGCTTTTTTGTTCCCTGCGTGAAGTTCAGTTTATGAGCCGTCCTTTGTCCTACTTCTCCAAAGCCTTTCATTATCGAATAACTGCCCTCGATCACCAGATTTCACCAGAGCGAGGTTAAACCTAAAATACCCCAGAGCCTTTCAGACCTCCAGTCCTGGCACGGCCGCTGTGGGCACAGCTCGGCTCGTCGGGATCCCACAAACATTCTGACTCCGCGCTGGGCTGCAACCGTCGGCCCCAGTCTGTAGATCAGGTCTTTCCTGTTCTGTCATTACCTGTCCGAGCCAATCTCCTGTCCGCTTGGCTGACGGCCGGGTCGGACTTTCTGTGCACAGAGGTGAACCCGGGTGAACCACGAGGGAGGACTACCGGGAGTCTGATCCCCAGGCGGTGAATGACTGCAGACTTCCACTTTTTCTCCTTCTCTTCTTTTAGTGCATTTTCATCCAAATAGCTGAGGACAGAGCGTTTCGAGGATTTCCCCCTCAGCCTCTGGTGACGGCACAATTTGTGTTATTTGCACAAATTGTACAAAGTTCACAGAAAAGTGCAGCGTGCTATGACAATAAACCGTCTAGCAGCAGGGTCCTTGTGGGATCGATAGAGAAATAAAGCTGTAAATAGCGACGATGATCGGACCTGCACACCATGAAAGTCCAAAACATTCCCTGTGTCCAGCAGCTGCAGATGTGTTCAGGCTGGGACTCGTGAAGTTTCAAACTATAAGAACTTCCTGTTTCCTTTCGAGGCGACACTACGGACACATCAACGAAAAACTTTCATCGTTTAATAACCTTTCATTGTGGACGTCGCTAGATCCTAAACACCAAGTCGATCTTCTGACTGCTATCAGGTCAGTCTGTGGCTGTAAATCAGCAAAGAAATGATAATATGATAATAACCTTTCGTCTCGTAGATCTCGTTTGTGCCCTGGAGGGAAACGTGTGTGTGGGGGGGAATGTTCATTTAGCCAAACGTACATTTTCACCATGACCGATGCCTGTGCTGAGATTTGTGAGATTTCAATCAATCCGGTCGGTGCCGGAGCTCTAATACACGGGCTCTATTTCCTGTTTGTTTTCCAGACGTGGATCCAGACTACGACTGGGCCCTGATGAAGCTGGTGAGCATCTTTCCAGACTGCAGCAAAGGCGTCCTGATGGCCATCCTCGACCAGTGCAACGGCGACTTCGAGCAGGCCTGCGCGCTGCTCGTCTGCACGTTGTCTTGAGTTTCATGCTTCTCCAATTGGACGACTATTTATATTGCCTTTGGCGGTTCCGGAGTTGCAGCAAATAAAATGTGTAATCAGCGTTGTGACGTTAGAGGAAATGTAGAAATGGGTGATGGATGAAATCAGCTGCATGACATGTACCTACATTAAAAATGTGTTTTTGATTATGCTATTAATCACCGAGTGGTTGTATCTGTCTGCTCCAGTGACTCATGTTGGGACGGTGCCCTGACATGGAGCCGATGAGCGTTTTCACCAGTTTAGTTGAAGGTCATCGCCATGACTCATGAGCTTCAGATCATATTTTGGGCTCTTAATTGAATCAGTGTGTGCAGATGGAAAAATGCTCGACTCAAACACATGATGCCTTTTGTTTGTTTTTTAATCAGAGTCACATGTGATGCATCTATAGCAGGACGTCTAAGGACAAGCACAGATTCAAATTCCAATAAGATTTTACCTTGAAAGATTAGTGTCAGTTCCAAGGCTGCACACGACAACCTTTTCAAACTAAAACGATCTCCGAGGTTGTGTCTCAGTTTCTGCTCGTCCAGACTAAGACACAGCCAACGAGTTTTCAAGTTGAAAGCGGGTCCAGCGGCGTCTCCTAACCTTTATCTTGTGTGGACTGCCGGACGTATCCGTAGCAGAGTTCACGTGTTTCCAAACGGAAACGTCTTGGTGAGGATGTAGATCAAGTCGTTAAAGCCTCGGAGGACGTCCATAAAACACCCTTCTGTGAAATCCTGCTGTTTCAGTCAGTCTGGTGCGCTGATAAAACCCGGGTGGGGTTTCCAGGTGGGACACAGCTGCGGTCGGAGCTAAAAATGGCAGCTTTGTAACTCGGCTGAGTGGAGCAGCAGAGATGTTATCACCTGACCGAGGCAACAGAGAACAAAGGGTGGTGCTCTCGACACGGGGGACCGACAAAATCCCCTTTTCTACTGTAGCATGAAGTCATACAGGGAGCGATTCAGGGCTGATGTCATCCAGAAAGCCTCTGAACTCTGTTCTGCACACGCAAGGACTTTAGATAATAAAACCTACAAACATCTCCTGCATGTTAAATGTTATTTTCTTTGAATAAACTTTGGATTGTGTGCAGCACCTTTGTCTCTGTTTTTAAAAATCAGCACCAAATTACCAAGTTCTTTCCAGGACAATTATAAAGAAGAACACAGAGCTGCACACGCAAGCATTAAGATCTTTTCTTTATCAACAGCCTATAGGGAAAAACGTGCTATAATAAGTTAGAGGACAGATTTGTGAACCCACTTTTCCCTCAGAGAAACAGAGGAGCTACGAGTTTGACCTGGAAATACCAACAATAATCGGTTCTTCCCCTCACGCTGGCTTCATTAATTAGATGCAGTTACTGGTAAAGATATTTTTGAAGTTTGCAGAGAGCTAAGCTAACAGTTTCCCCCTGCTTCCAGTGTTTATGCTAAGCTAACCACCTCCTGGCTCTGGCTCCTTCCATACAACTTTCTACAATTGCAATAATGTGTTTGTAAAGGAGTTAATCCCACATAACATCAGATTACACTGTGGCCACAGTCAAACTCATTTTAAAAACCTCTAAAAGTTCTGACTAATGTGATAATGTGATGTTGTCATATCATGCTGCGGTTTGTGGAAGAATAGATTTGGGAGGAATAGATTTAATTGTGTTGCTTAAACTAAATCAAAATGAAGATTAGTTGAGAGTAAATGTTGAGATTAGGCCTTAATCTGCAGTGTTTGTGTAAGAATGTGTGTTTTTCACCTTTTGTGTGCGTCACCACGCAGTAAACAGGAAACCCCCCGACCTGACCTGGTTGTGTTTTCCGTGTGTGGGCAGCGGTGCACTGAGAGGTGGGGACGTGCCGCCGTCGCCTAATCAATACTCGACGAGACGCTGGCGTGGGAACGTATCACATGACGTGTCCTCGAGCTGTGAGGATCTCTTACAGGGCGGCTCGGTCTCATCTGATGGAAACAGCTCTGAGAGCCGTCCGTCTGTGGCCGGTTCCAGGTTTTACTCAGTTATCTGGACCAAAGCATGAAATCCCCTCAAATGTTTTACATGGGCTGAACTTGTTTTACTTCACCACATAACTCGGTCAACCTGCCTCTGGGAAAAAGCCCCGAACTCGCCTGAGAGCTGCAGGGTTGTGCAGGTTGAAGGTTGAAGATGAGAACTGGTTCCCTGACACAATGCACACGTCTGTAAAGTGCTATTTTAAATTCAAAAGTTAATGTAGTGATATATTTCCTACATTTCGGTGTAAGCAGAAGTTTACAAAGACCATGAAGAGTTACATCATTATCCTGCAGAAAAACTCTGGTATATTTCACCCCCACCTCTCCATGGGCTGCTCATCTCATCTAAATGGGCTTTCAGATTAAACTGCCTGCCACACCACAAGCAGGATGCAGCTTCCTGCACCAGGCAGCAAAGACAAAGTACGTGAGTACATGGTGGTGGAGACCAAACTCAGAGCATCATTTAATGGTTTTATCCTTCAGCTGTAAACTAAGCAGAATACGTGTCTTTTGAAGTTACTCTCTCGTGTCCAATCAGCGTCTCCTTCAATCAGTCAAACCTTGACTTTAACCAGAAGGAGGTTGAGTCGACTCATACCTCAACCACAGTCATCACAGACCAAAACAAATCCCCGAACCTGTATTAGTCATTTTGGAATCCTTTGACAAATGACCTAGTTTGGTCAGTAGGTGCATGTTAACAGTTGTTTCTGCACACGGACCGAAGAGCAGGAGGAACCAGGAGGTTCGGTCCAGCAGGAGGAGGAGAGGAGGAAGGGGGCAGGTGCAGGAGGAGAACAATTCTTTCCCAGAGCTTCAAAGTAGAAAGGTTAACACCCAAACTGCACAAAACAAACACACACAAGTACCACACTGACACACTGATCTTTTTCCTGTCTGCTCACCGGCATTATTCTTGAACAGAGATGAGTCACTGTGAACAGGAAGAGCAGCGTTTTCACTCTCATGCTAATGCTCTCCATGCAGGCCTTCCGTTTCCACCTCCTGGCCACTAGGTGTGTGTGTGCGTGTGTGTGTGTGTGTGTGTGTGTGTGTGTGTGTGCGTGTGTGTGTGTGTGCGTGTGGGGAAGATGGACTCCAGTGAGATCAAATGAAAGTGGGATTTGTTTAAATAAACTCGAAGGCTTGAGCTTGTATTCATTACCTACATTCGATCCAGCCAGGCCTCACAGCTGCAAAAACCATTACAGCTCAGCGTCTCTGGGCCTCCGGGCGAAGACAAACACTTTAGAGTCTTGAAGGACTTTGTTTGAGCCTCGGACAGATCATGAAACTGGGCTCCAGGCCACAGGCAGGTGAAAGTCTGCAGCCGCTCCTCTGCAGGGCGTCCAGGGCAGAACTGGAAATCCTGTAGAGTCGACTCATTTGGTTTCTGCCAGGTTGTGTCCGTGTTGGTTCTGTGTTTTCGTCTTTTAAATAAATGTGAAGTTGGTTTGTGGTCACTTTGTGTCTTTAGGGTCGTTTTGTGTCTCTCTAAGTGTCTCTCTAAACGTTGTCTCTCCTTATGGTCATTTTGTGCGACTTTATAGTTGCTTTGTGTCCATTTGTTCTCATTTTGTGGTCTTTTCTGATTTTGAAATAAGAAATAATAACAAGTCGGCTCAAACAGAAGCTGTGGTCCAGCTCTTCCCTGACCTCTCGGCCCCTGAGCCTGGTTGTTAATCCATGGTTTGATTCCTTAGACTCTCACTGCAGCAACATCATCAACTTCAGACTTTTATTTGTGCAACTGTCGATGTTTAAGTCACAGGACCACCCAACGTTTTCTTTTCCTGAGGATGAGCTGTCCCTCTAGAGGACGACCATTACCTCAGCATATGACACACACACACACACACACACACACACACACACACACACACACACACACACACTGAGTTGGGGGATTCCCAGTGGGTGGTTCATAGTCAGGATGAGGTCACTTCATTCTGTAGTGATACACACACACACCCCAAAACTTCTGGGTGAAAATTACAGTGAAGTTTCTCGGCTTCAGATACACCCGCCCGTCACGCAGCCACGAAGCTCTGGAGATTATTAAATACTGATTTGAAAAAGCGCAAAGCAAAATCTTGATTAGTCGGAAATCACCTCCATTTGTTTTTATAGCTCCGGAGATGAGTTATTTGAATTCTGCATTCAGCTGTGATGCGCGCTCGTGCATGAGCAGTAATATGAAGTAATAAGAACACTTCCAGTCGTACGTCAGTCTTGTTCTCCTGCCAGACAGACGCCGAGCACGAGGACCAGCGTTCTGCAGCAGAGCCACGATGACGATAACATCTGAGCTGGTTAAGAGTTAACAACTGTTGAAGCAAATTAATCCAAAGAACTAGAAGAGGGAGAGAGAAGGATCGGTGTTTTGTGATGTGAAGCTGTAAGGAAGATGAATCAAACATCTCTCAACAAATAAAGATAAGAAGTTATAATAAGAACTTCCTGTGATTGGTCCAAAAGTCTGAATTTAACGTGTTTCCACTCTGCAAAGGAACCGAACCAGTTTGATCCACAACACGTTTTCTGGTCGGACTGAGCTTTGGACCATTGGTTTAATCTTCACTACAAACAAACCAGATCCAGACTCTGCTTCCATGTTTGGGGTATTTGACGTGGTTTCCACTGAATGTTAAGAATGATAACAATGGTGCATTCCTTCCATACGTTGGAATTTTGCAGAAAAGTTTCCACAGTTTTCACCTCAGGAGATCGGCCAAGTTTCCCCCTGTTCAGCCATTAAGTTACAGCATCGAACCGTCTGTGCCTACGTCTGTTGTTTAAGATGTTTTGAAGACTTTGTGTACGACAGAGATAAATAATAAAAGACTTCAGGGCCATTTAGGTAAATAAGTAATGTGGGTGAGATGTTTGTTGGTGGTGTGAGGAGAACAGAACCTGGTGCTTCACCCTGCAGATGCATCGTTATGTTTTATGTGCTGAAGTCATTAAGTTTTTATGTGTTGATATATCAAACACCCTGTGGGACACATGAGGAACAACACAGAGACGTGAACACAGTTTCATTCTGGTGCTCAAGAGAAAAATGATCAGAAAACAGTGTCCTGGTTCTGAGAGAGTTCACTGGGCAGCTTCTAGAAAGAAGCTCCAATGAAAACTGTTCCCAGTCTGTGGATCATCACACACACACACACACACACACACACACACACACACACACACACACACACACACACACACACACACACACACACACACACACACACACACACACACACACACACACACACACACACACACTCTTTCTAGAAATAGATGAACCTCTTAAATTTGTCAATTGTAATTTTTCAACACGTTGAACACCACAGGCAGAATTACGGTTGCGTCGGGGGCGGTGACAGAAATCTCACAGAAGGATATTTCAAAACTTCAACACATCATGAAACCAGAACTATTCTGCAGGGTCAGCGAGAAGAAAACATGTTTTTCTGTGAATCGCTTATACGGGTCCTTTAAATTACTTCCAACGCGTGAAGCGCTCGGCTGACTTTGGCCTGACGTCCATTCAGCTACAGGCTATTTCTGCATCCAGGAGACAAGACAGACACTGTGCCGTCTGGGTGCTTTTGGGTTTAGACAGCACCCTGCATGCTCCTCTTAGACTTTACATACGGGGCGTAGTGGTGAGACGTCTGCAGCAAGTGTCATAAAACATTTCCTGCAGAGAGGAATGAGAGGTAGAACCCAGTTAACCTCAGAGAAGCAGCAAACTCCTG
Organism: Verasper variegatus; assembly: GCA_026259375.1. Classification (NCBI taxonomy): domain Eukaryota; kingdom Metazoa; phylum Chordata; class Actinopteri; order Pleuronectiformes; family Pleuronectidae; genus Verasper; species Verasper variegatus. The sequence goes on along the minus strand of CM048052.1, from coordinate 1,455,885 downwards.
GGAATCACGCAGTCACCAAAAAATGCACATGATGAATGCAAGCATGCAATGTGCATACAGACACATTCCTGCTTGTACTTTATATCCCCCCCCCCCACACACACACACCATATGCAGTCAGAAACAATGTCCAACCACAACTGAGTCACTTCACTTCCTGAGGGAAACATTGGCTCCACAAGAAGGGCAGAGGAGGAACACCTCCACTGGCCGAGAGCTGCTGACAGCAGCACACGTCCTGTGCAGCATTCCCACACACTCACAATCATCTGCTGGCACACACTTCCTACTCATCACAAAAAGTCCATCAGTTATCAGAGAGGACATTCAGCCTGGGGAGACGTGAGAAAGACCTACACTAAACTCTGCACATGCTCCTGATGAGAAGAATATGAAAGTCACAGAAATGGGAACAGGAAACAAATATAGGAAGATGAGACATTAAGAGACAGGACACAAGCTGAAGCTGCGTTTAGACTGAACTCAGTGAGAGCCTCCGGCCTTTCTGCAGAGTTTCTTCAGCCAGTTCACAAGAAGAAAGTACGGAGAACGTCCGGAGGAGCCGATGTGAGACACGGGAGGAAATTCACCGCGAGCTCCTGTGTTCAGGACTTCGTGATATTGCAAAGAATTTGGACAAATTGCACAGTTGCACAACTTTTACCTTTATTTTGCACATTTATAAAAAACAGCCTATTTTTATTGTACATAGTTTTTCTATTTTATCTTATTTATCTTAGAATCTGTTGCTATTTTTATTTCTTACATTTTTCCCTTTGCGCTGCTACTTCTCATCTTATCTTACATCTCATGGAGAGAGCGTAAAAAAGGTCTTGATTATGGTACAGAAGTAATATATAATCTTTATAATCACCTATTTTTCTGTTTCTTTTTAATCTTATTTATATACGAGTATCTTTTATTTCCTTTCATTCATCATGACCTGTATCAGAAATGTAAGAACACAAATCTTGCTTACTGAATGGGATGGTTATACATCTTAATAAATGTAGACAGGTTTTATGATCGAGTTGAGATTAATTCATTATCAAGGAAACACTGTCTTATTGTGTGTGTAATAAATAAAACGTGAACCAACACAATGACGAGGTGTTTGGAGTTTGGAGAGATGCTGAACAGGGGAAGGTTGTTGGCTCCTCTTCCTCAGCAGTTTCCTGTGTGGTCCACATTCTGCGTCTAGTGTTTCACGAGCCTGGTTTCTTAAAGCATCTATCACACAGACAACCCGGGTCGAAGCGTGGATATTACCCTGTAATGATGATTTATGGGCTAATTCCTAACTCTGTGAGATCCTAGGCAATGCAGCGCAGTAAGATAATACACGCCCGCCTGTTTTCGCTGAATGCCTCTGGCTCTCGGACGCAGCTCTTGCACTCGAGTCGCAGTTTAACAGCTCGACTGCCTCTTACACCATCGCTGCAAAATGCAAAGGAAATAAAAATGTGACCGAAGGAAATGAAAGGAGAACTGTTGCTCTGGATTTAATTTAATCCAAACCATAGAAGTCTCAGTTAAATGACGGCCTGTGACGAAGGAGTGGGATCTGAACCCATCCTCCACTTCTAATGAAAGTGACTCACTGTGTTTATCATGGCCGAACTCCGGACTAATCTGCAGGTTACAAGTTCAGATGCAGATACTGAGGTGAAAGGTTGCTGGGTTCACACACACACACACACACACACACACACACACACACACACACACACACACACACACACACACACACACACACACACACACACACACACACACACACACACACACACACACACACACACACTCTCTGCTGATACTGGAGCAACACGTGTTCCCGTAATTTGCCCCTCGTGCAAAAAGCCAAAATAGCAGCTTTCCAGCTTAGCAACTGTCAACAGCACGACCAAAGGCAATGTCATCATCCTATTGGTTCTAAAGTTTCCTCCACCCACAGGATGGTTTACACGGTGCCCCGTTTCTATTTTACTGCTTACACTCCATCACCAACACACACACACACACACACACACACACACACACAGTGGGAAGAAAACCACTAATCATTTCAGGGCCACTGTGTCGATTCCCACTCGTCCCTCCACTCACTGACAAAGAGCTAAAAAAGAAAGAAAGAGTTGTTTGCTGTGTGTAACCAGGTCTCAGCTTCACATCCGGGGCCCAGACCCCAGACCCCAGACCCCAAACATAGAAACCGGTGCTCGGATTTGTCCCCGTGTGTCCGCAGCCGTCTTCAGCTGCGTGTTGACACGGGCGTAAATCGGTGTTGTGGCCTCTTCTACGGGCTATTCTGAGAGCAGGTTTGGGAATTGAACGAGCGACAGAGACACAGAGAGCGGCAGCGAGACGACACAGTTCAGTGTGATGCAGACCTACAGTGCAGCGGGGCCGGTCGGTGCAGCGTACAATATGTGGTCCAGTGGGAGTCGACTGGCAGTGTAATTAGAGGCTTGTTTCAAGTGGAACAGACCTTACAGTAACAGTGACGGTGACAGATTGATGGTGTGTAATGGGAGGTTGGGACAGCACTGGAGGTCCTCCTCATGAATGGAGGGACCGTTTACCTTCGCCGCTGCAGAGAGTAACGCACACGAGCTGTCGCCGAGTCTGGGAAAGAACTTCGGGAAAATCCCACGGGCCGGCAGATGTGCACATGAAGCACATGAAGCACAGAGCTGGCTTCACTTTAGTCTTAATGAAACTCTGAGGACGGTTTCACACCTGAAAAACACTTAATCTGATCTGTTACTTCTGGTTTCACGTTGTTATTTAGGGACTAAATCACCTATGTGGGCGGAGTCTACCTGTACCTGACTCTGATTGGTTTGTAGATGGCGTCTGACGTGGGCGTGTTGTCAGGTGGGGGGGGGGGGGGGGGTAGTAGAACATGAATAAAGCATTTGGTTGCCATGGTAATATCATGACGGCATCACTAGAAGCATCAGCACCTTCAGGTGTACTCTGTACAGTACTCCACAGTACTCCACAGTACTCCACAGTACTCCAGTAGCTCAAATGCACCAAATGAACATCCTCATGGTTCAAACATTCTATCAACGGAGGTGAAGACTGCAGCTGCTTCCTCTTCTTCCTCTTCTTCTTCTATTCTGCTTTTGTTATCAATTATTGTTTTCATTCAAGAGGAACCAGCAACTCACATTGCAACGTATCCACGTATCGTTAATCACAGCAATCAAGCAGGACCATGCCTGCGATTGACCAGATGCCAGTGTCTGCAGCACGGAGAAGAGAAATGAGAAAACAGAGTGAAAGGAAGCAAACAGGACAAATGAATAATAAAAAGGGGGACCCAGACCCCCCCGTTCCAATATCTAGAACTGTTATAAGCCACACGCGAAGGGAGAGGGAGGCTTCCAGAAAGTAGATCATTAAAAGGAACATTAATCTCAAACATCTCAGGGAGGTCAGAAGAAACGTTTCCCCAGAATCTGGTAAAACAAGAACCTGTGGCTTTCACTGGACATAAGCAGTCCTCAGTTATTTAATCCTTCTATTGTTCAATGACGTCTCAACTTCCTGTGATTGGCTCCAAAGTCCGATCTCTCTGAATAAGTGTTTTCATTGTGCAAACAAAACCAGGGTTAATTTTTGATCCAGACCCAGACCACCACTTTTGGTCGGATCCTTTCACACCTGGTATTTGGTTCTGACTAAACTGAAAAGACCGAAGGTGCAAACGAAACAAGGTGTGAAAACATCTTTAGCAGAAATTATGTCTGCAGCTCAAACGTCAACAACTGACGAATGACCTTCCTGTCGTCTCCTGTGTTGAAATGAAACAAATGTCCCCCTGTGAAGCAGCGGCGCAGGAAAAACATTCCGCATCAAGCTGCACATTATGAGGGATCAACGGAATCTGAAAACGCTCTGTGGGAAAACAATTTGCCCAGTTTCTGTGGTGAAACGTAAACGATTCAGAAAGATTTAGGACTGCACGAACGCTCTCGTACAGAAGCCCGCCAACGTTTCCAAACGTCCACATCGCTCACGCTGACATCAGGATGATTTGCGAGATCACGGCAGTCCAGGAAAAGCTGGATTCAGGAGCGGCACAAAGAATAACACAAACAGCTACAGTACAATGTACCCAAACACGCGGGTCAGCTGCTTTCCTTAAAAACATTCCCTGAAACAAACTCTGTGACTTAATATAGCCCGTTCCCCATGGACCCGGCCCTGACCCAAGCTTGACCATGTCCCGACCAAAGCTGCGGTCGCTCTCTGTCTCACTCTCCTCACTGATGACTCTGAACTCTCAGCGGTGCTTTGGCTCAGCGGCCCCACTTCATCAAGTCAGGGGATTGCAGAAAAACAACACACACACGCACACACACAAAGTAACACACACAGTAACACTCTGTCTCATGCATGCACAGTAACACCCAGTTGCAGAAGGACACACACATCTGCACACTGCGATGCTTTCTCAGCACTGGAGCAGGCTGCGTTTGCGCAAGAGTCAATTCAAGGCAATTATGGTCTTCCTACCAAAACAGGTCTCTGAAGACAGCGTCCGTCCAGCCGCTCGGCACAAAGAGCCTCGTTTCCCTGGACCATCTCGTACAATAAATCACAGATCTTACAGGATAATTGTGATGTATACTTTCTCGTGGTCACGTCTGACCGTACTACATTGGATACATTATGCAAATGCTTTCTGTCGAGAATGTTGATGAGCGCTGAGATTGTGTTCGCCGTCTGAGTCTTTGTTGTGTTTACGCTGCGGTTATTGTCTTTCTAAATCTGATATTTAGGGAAACAGACTGTTGTCTCTGTGTGTGTGTGTGTGTGTGTGTGTGTGTGTGTGTGTGTGTGTGTGAGAGAGAGAGAGAGTGAGACACGGGCACAAAAGATTTTCCGTGGTCTTTCAAACAACCTCTTCCTTGGGGATCACTTTTTGGTTTTGGAGAGTGTCGCCCTAACGACCCCATTAGGGTCGGAGAGTGGCCCTTCAGGGGAACGGACTTTAAATGTTCATTCCAGGGTTTTGAGAACATTATTAGTATTCAAAGTTTTTAAAATGACTCAGAATAAACATTTTTTCTGCAGAAATCATCCTCAGAAAACTTTTAAGAATGATAAATGCTTTGTATTCTCGGACTTTATTTACTTTCCGTGCTCCACTTTCACAAGAAAACTTTTAAAAAATCAAGATGATTAAATGCATTTTCTAAATCGGACAGTATATCTTTTGACAGCGTGTTTACAGTCTGGACGCTGCGTCTTCATTGGTGTTTGTTCATCCAGCAAGTTAAGTTACACTTTGTGTAAACACTTTGCTGCACAACAACACAGGGAAGGTCTTGTGTAAATCCCTCAGTGCTTCGCTGACGCAGATGTTTTCATTTCTGCTCTTGTTCTTCAAGAAAATCCTGATTTCTAATTCGATCTGTTTAGTTCTTTGTCTGAATTTCACCTCAGTTGCTTTGTTTTTATTTGTTTTCTGGTCTTTTATTGTGACGTCTGACGACTTCTGATGAGTCTTACTTATAAATAAAAGTCAGTAAAGTTTAGTACATGCATGGTCTCTTCATAAAGTGTAATTTATATGCAGTTATTGACATTGACACCTTTAGGAGGCTAATTTTATTGTACACGTGCAAATGAGTGTTGGCTGGTTCGATGTCACTGTTCGATACCTGATGTCGTAACGTTTGCCTGAGCTGTCGTCACATCGAGTGAAGACGTACGATGAGATTTAGAGACTTGTTTCTTAACACAACTCTGGCTGCAGCCGTCGATTTAACTATATAAACAAATAATGAATATAGTAACTTGAATATTACCTCTATAGAGCAAAGTGAAAAAGCATTATTTGCATTAAACCTTAAATTCAACACAGAATCTTAAACATCAAACCTTATATTAAATGTTTCTGTCTGCTAATTTTTTACAACGCAGGTTAAATCACGTCTCACATGTGACACAAGTGATTGACATCGTGTCCGTCACATCAACAGAAAACACGGCCGTTGGTTCCGAGCAGAGGCCGTTAAACCTTGTGTTTCCTGACCCACATTTGTGTGTGTGTGTGTGTGTCTGTGTTACCGTGACCAAACCTCATGAATGCACATTTCACCATCATAATAAAAAAAAAAGAAGCACAATCATTTTCATTTGTTTCAATAAATCTCAGATGCCACAAATGTTGTGTTTTCAACATTTCAGAAACGTCTGCTCTCACCACAGACACGTAGTGACAGACACAAAGGATCAAAACAAGGGCTGCGGGCCAGTTTGGTTCATAGACAAGTTTTTACAGAAAACTTCCTCAGCATCACAAAGATCTTGACCCCGTACAACTAAATACCTGCGTCTCCAAATGAAATGATCAGGAAATTACCTGGAGACTAAAGGATCTGTGAACTAAAGCCTCAACACAACGTCTGATAAACTTTCCTACTGACGACATTCTGCTTCGTTCTGTAAGAACTAGTTCACCCATCGATCGTACTGTGCACGTGAAATCAGCTCATCTGCTCTCGACTGGAGACAAACTGTGATAAAACTGCAAAGAGATATTTCCAGGAAACCTTCTGTCGTAACTGTCGAGCAGCCAAGACGCCAACTTCTCTCACTTGTAACCAGGTCACGGTGGAACATGAAGGAAATGTCAGTGGAACCTAAAAGAACCCAAACAGCCACGGGGCCCGCCCATAAAGGGTCCATGACCCACTTTAGGGGTTTAAGAAACACCGATCAGGAGGATCATCAGCGTAACCACGGCGGCGTGAACTGTACACGTTCTATTTCTGTCCCGATTTCTAATTAAGCGTCTGTGTGGTCGATGAATCACAGACGCTGAGGTGCTGTATAGGCCACACCTCGGAAAAGTACAGCTGAAGTATGTACAGTAGATGCTGGTGTTTTTTACAGCCTGTCTCTAAATACCCCTCATTTGTCTGTGTGTGTGTGGTGTGTGCGTGTGTGTGTGTGTGTGTGTGCGTGTGTGTGTGTGTGTGTGTGTGTGTGTGTGCTCAAAATATATAAGTTTGCAACAGCATCACAGGGGGAAAAATGTGACACCCTCAAAGGAGATTATGCCCAGTGTCGTTCTCAGAAATGAGATCTATACCACAACCACACTGCCAAAGCCTCACACAGACAGACACACACAGACACACACAGACACACACAGACACACACACCATGACTGTATGAGTGAGTGTTTCCTGGCCTTTCTCTCACGTCTATCCCAGATCCACAGACTCTGTCTGAGCACAGAGACGTTAGCACCTCACAGCTCGACTCCTCCGTCATTTCCTGCCGTCGGCTCCATGTAAAATCAGCCGAGGCCAGGAATGGGCGGACGGGCTTAACTGATGCTGCGTAATTGTCGCAATTATTGGGAAGACAAATCAAATTACCAGGACTTGAGAGGCCAGATGTGTGGGTACCAGTCAGCCGCCTGATGACATGTCGCGCTGTGACAACCACTTACGCAAACGTCGTCAGTGCCTGGGTTGAGAAATGGATTTTGACTCAGCGAGCTGATTTGCCATTGGGGTTTTCGGGGTCATTACCCAGTTGCTCTCGCTGAGGAAAGGAAAATGAAACCAAGGATTTGTGCAAAGGCAGATTTCAAAACCGTTTTTGTTTGAGAAGTATCTTAAAACACTTTCTTCCAATTGTTGACCTTTGCTTGAAGGGAAATCAACCCCTGGATGCTCTTTAAATACCAGATTCAATAAAGTAGTGACGTTGCCGCACAGGGAATATTAGGTTGCCAGGTCTTTTCAGTTCACTCTTTTCAGACGACCATTTTCACTTGTTCTTCAGCTTTTGATTTTCTGTGTTCCCCAAGTCTGACTTTCAACAAGTTCGAGGCAACAGATGCAAACTCTCCCATAAGAGATTTGCCTTTTTACCTCTTTTAAAATGAAATTCCTCCCTTTGACATTATTGCTTTTGTATATTGGAGGCAGTGGACACCAAAACCACATCTACTCATTGGTTATTGTTTTATTCAGAAAATCACCTTCCCCTCTAGATTCACCATCAAATTATCAAATTAGATTTTATTCTAAAAGGCCAAAACAGCAGATAAGAGAAACAAGCGCCATGTTTCTTTTATCAATTCTCAAAACAGCAGTTATTAAAATCTGCGGCTCTGTGAATTTCCATGAGATTTTGAGGCCTCTCAAATTCACAGTAACTGAAATTCATGGCAGCTCGTTGTCATTCAGCGTGAAAGCCACATCTTGGGGCACAGGAAGCCCGGGAGGAAATGCAAGGACAATGCTTGGTTATCTGTGGGTGGTTTCAGCAGCAGAAGCTGCAGATTTGAGGTTTCACTTTAACATGCAGCATCTCTCTATTAGCTTACACAGATTTTTATTGCCGCGCTATGAACTGCAAATAAACCACATGCCTAAGATGCTGCAGCACGATAAGATTGAAAATGATCTGAGCTGCACGCAACCTGTTGGTGCTCTGTGACAAAGAGGGTAACGGAGAATCCTACGATGGTTTCTGAGACTGAACGCAGCCTCACTGAACTCAGAGCTGAAGAATAAAACTAATGCCCTCTGCTCTGTGGGACATGTAAAGGCTGCAGACGATGTTCTGTAAACAGCCGGTCAGTCTGGATCGATGTCTGCTCAGCGTCAAAGGGCCAAGACGAGGAGACGCGCACCACAGCCGGGGATCTGAACTCTTCACCTTCTGACAGCATCGATCTGCACCATGTGCAAACTGATGGAGATGAAGCCGAGGATTCCCTTAAAGTCACAATTAAGAGGAAGGGAACTAGTGTTGTGCAAAAGTGTGCGACATGGACTATGATTGTGTGTGTGTGTGTTGCCTAGAGGGAATACAGTGACTGTGAAACCAAAGAGCCCAGCCCACTCCCACGCTGGAAAGAATGATGTGTTATTCTGTAAATGACAGTACTGACCAAACAGATGCTTGTCTGAGGTAAGACACTGGGCATTGTGTGTGTCTGTCTGTTTGTCTGTCTGTGCATGTGTGTGTGTGGCAGTGTGTATGTGTGTGTGTGTTTGCCTTGTATGCAGCAGTTGTCCATATACAGCCCGTGTGTCTCCTGCAGATATTTAGTGCTGGACAGCGTCAGTGAGGCCCCCTGTGGAGTGTTTGGACTGCAACCCCCCCCCCCCCTCGTCTGTTGTGGTTCCAAAGTGTGTGTGTGTGTGTGTGTGCGCAGTGAGGGGGCCGGACTCGTTGGACTCTTTCTAATCACCGCGACCACAGAGGAAGTTGTTTACGCTGTGTAGGTGTGTGTCCATGTGAGCAGCCGGTGGGTCTGTGTTGTGAGATTGCAGGTGCGGATGCATGCCGTGCTCTGGTTTACGAGTGTGTGAGTAAGTATAGTGTGTGAGAGCCTGAGCGTGTGTTTTGCGTGAGAGTCCATCTCCCTTCATGTGGTCACCGAATCCTGCCGCAGTTAGCATAATTGTGTTTACAGTAAAGCTACTGCCTACTTCTTGACTGGCTGCGGAACAAACACTTACTGGATCAGAATCAAACCAGAGGCCAAGTGCTGAAGTGTGGGATTTTAACTCCTGTGTGGTTCCAGGTATCGAGAAAAACTTCAACATCAAAACCATCTTGTGTTGTCAGATTGAAATTTGCTTTTCGGTGCGATGAGTAATTCAAGCCCTCATTCCTGACATGTGACCGACGCCACAGGATCCAGGCCCAGCGCTGGTTCGCCCAGGCCCACACATGTCGTGTCACCCTTTCCTCCAGTTTGGCTTCGGATCTGAGCAAAGATTTGAATATTTTAAAAAAGGCTCCAAAAAGGTGGACGAGGATTTAATCGAGAACTTAATTGTCTTGTAAAACACTTAAGAATTTTTCTCACATAAATTAAACACTCGACTTTCCAAAGTCTTGTGTTGTGGTTGTGTCCTCATATCAAACTCTCTCCAGGTTTAATCTCATTCTGTTGCTATTCAAATTATACATTCATGAAATTATTCTTAACAAACGCCCCGAGGAACCATCCAAACCCAGGACCATGTTTATTCTGCCCAGAATCTTTCTGCATCACAGACTAGTTTCATGTAAATGCAGATAAGACCAAGTACAAATTAAACTGTGAGAAAACACACTGTTCTCTTCGGATTTAACAAATCTTGATAAACCTCCAGCCGTCAACTCACCTTGATCCAGGAGAGTTTATGGTTTATTAACCACACAATAAGTACAGAAATTCAAATATCTTACATATTCTACAATAAAGTTACTCCTAGTCATGCTGTCTCTATGCAGATGATATGCTGCTGTGAGTATGTTAATCATTTCTCCTTTTCTGAATCTCACTCGATATTCGATCTAAAGCTTGACCACAGGCTTGTCATTCAAACAAGAGGTTTCTCGTTCTCGGTTCAAAGCAAATCTCACTTTCAACACAGGATTCACTAAAGAAAGAAAGAATGTCAACAAACTCACTTCAGTGCAGATCAAAGGAGATCACAAGACCGTACACGATTGTCTGATCAAAAAGCTTGAGGCTGAAAGTACAAGCTTTTCCTACAAGAGTTTGGAAGAAGACAAGACTGTTGTGGTGAAGAGAAAACTGAGCTGTGGCGTAAAGCTTTAGACTCACTGAAGGTCCTGAGCTCTGGGAAGTGATCAACAGAATGAGATAGCTCTCCCTCCCTAGTTCTCCCTCCTGTTCTCCCTCCTGTTCTCCCTCCTGTTCTCCCTCCCTAGTTCTCCCTCCTGTTCTCCCTCCTGGTCTCCTTCCTGGGCTCCTTCCTTTGGAGGTTTTCACTGACTCGTTGAACAGGAGAAGACTCCAGAGCAAACCCAGAACCCGTCTGGACTTGAAACCACTTGGAACACAACAGCAGCTCAGGCTGCGACCATCTTGACCTGAATTCAGTAGTTCCATCTCCATTTGTATGCAGATGATACGCTGTTGTGCATCTAGTCATTAGAAATGTAAATGTGACCAAATCTCGCTCTCTGAATCAAATTAAATATATGTCATTTAAAATCAAACATCAAACTAGACGTTTGTTTTGAAATGAAGGTTTCTTCTTATCGGGTCTCTCTTGAAAACGATATCTTGCCCTCAAGACAACAAACTGAATAAAGAAAGAAACAAAGCCCATAACGTCTGTGCAGAACAAACAAGGTTTTAAAATATGATCAAAAAGCACAAAGTAGAAAGTACTAGGTTGTACTACAAATATTTAGTAGAAGACCCGACTGTTGTGGTGAGGAGGGAGCGGAGCGAGAACGTAAAGCTTTCGATTCACAAGTCAATCTACATCCCAACTTTCACCTACAGCCACGAGCTAGTGACTGAAACAATGTGATCGCAGATACAAATGGTCAAAGTTAGTTTCCTCTGTGGGGAACCTGGGCTTCACCTTAGAGATAGAACAGGAGTTTGGACCCTTTGTAGGCCGCTTCCACCCTGACCCAAATTCAGTAGTGCTATCTCCATTTTTATGTAAATGATAAGCTGCTGTACATCCTGTAAGCATATCTCCCTTTCTGAATCATGCTCTTACATATTTGGCTTGACCGCAGACTGTTGTGCAAAAATCCCCGTTGACTCAACGATGAAACATCAAACCAGGCTTTCTAGTTTAGCTTATCTTTCTAATTATCTTCTTATCAGGCCACTCATGAAAAGGTGGTTTAAACCTCAACACAAAAAGCAGATTAAATAAAGAATGACGTCTTATCAACAAACTCACTTCTGTGCAGAACCAAAAAGACTCAAAAGTAGAAAGTACTAGGTTGTCCTACAAATATTTAGTAGAAGAACAGACTGTTGTGGTGAGAAAAGGAGCTGCGCTGACATGCAAAGCTTTCGATTCACCGGTCGATCTACGTTATGACCTTCATCGGAGGTCATGAGCTCTGGCTGGTGATCGCAAGAACGAGATAGATACCTGGGCTCCTCCTTTCTGATTGGGCGAAGTTCTTCTCCCTTCTAGGCGCCTTCAGGACGTGTCCATCTGGAGGAGATCCCGGGGTAGACCCAGAACTCGCAGGGGGGGGGGGTTCTGTAATCCATCTGGCCTGGAAGCGACGTAGAGAACCCCAGGAGTTTGGAACACTGCCACGTGAACCCGACCTTGGACAAGCAGAAGAAAACGCACCATCAGATAGTCACTGAGCAATTATGCATCGTCCAAAATGTATTCCTCAGGTTTTTGCATCATCATATCAAAGAGACTCGGTCATCTAACATAACAATCGGGCATAAAAGCACAAAAGCAATTAGTGTTGAGTTGTGTTGGAAAGCTCTGGTTGTAGATGGAGAACTGATTGAGATTGATACCTCAAACCACGACCCCGACTTAATTCTCCCTGTAAGATGCCCAGATTCTGTTGATTTTGCAACTGGAAGAATACCCCTCGGGCGAGTTCGGGGGAAACGGATACCTGCGTGTTAGATTATGGTCTTAATGCTGCGCCAACTGTCCACACTCCACATGCAGACATCAAAGAGAGATTACAAGAAATCTATGAATATTGTTTTCCCACGTCCTCGTGTGTCTTTGAATGTTGCATGAGTTGCAGCGCTGTCAGTGAGTTCATCACCCTGGCTATGTAATTCTAAACAGCTGTTTGTGTGAGTAAGTGCCTGTGTGTTTAAATGTGTCTATGCATGCATGTAATCCGATGTGTATATCAAAGTGTGTGTGTGTGTGTGTGTGTGTGTGTCATCCCCTCCCAGACTGACGTTAACCCCACACACCACACAGACAGACGGTTGTTGATTCCTGGATTCCTCTCTCTAATCTGCTACCGCTGCCGTGGTTTACAGCAGACAAACTGACGGATGGCTGCAGGGAAGTGGCTCGACATGACATATTTATTTCCAATCAGCGCGAGGATTAGCTAAGAATAAATAGTGTCTTCCTTCTCAGGTGATGCATCTCGTCTCTCGCAACATACGCACACGGCCTCCAACTCATAAATGTGGTTTTGCTGCTGGTTAATCCAGGAATAAGGACGGTATTTGAGTTTGATCTCATCCCAAGGTCGGCTGGATTCTGGTAAAAGGATGTTTGGCAGAGGTGCACAAACTCATGTCAATAACTCTGTGGGTGGAGGTTTTTACTAGCTCTCTGTGTGCATCCTGTTGTATAAGTGTGTGTGTGTGTGTGTGTGCGCATATGGTTGTGTTTCCTTCTTCGAACATCTTGCTCTTTTGTACAAATGTCACTCATTTATCTGCTTCACAGACACTCGTAGTAGGAACAGAGAGACAGAACCAGCGATGACGCCGTTTGGAAAGACAAACACAAGTTGGGGGGAGTGAATGAAAGCTGGAAACACTTCGACTGTGGAGAGGAAGAGCGCGATAAAAGATTGCGTAAGGAACGATGAGCGCTCAGAGAAAAATCACATCACGCGGCTGTGATCAAAAGGACAAGTCACAATAGTCTGCTTCATAATTCTGGACAATTCTTAACTGCTGCACCTAATCACCTGCAATCAGCGACAGATTTGCTCATACATCTAGAAGATGCCATTCGTGACAGACGATGAAATCAGATAACTATGATTCATGGCAGTGGAAAAACATAAAGTCATGAAAACGACAGGATCCATCCTGTCAACTTCATAAAGCCAGTGGATATACAAGTGTTTTTCTTGGAGCATTACTCTATTGTTTATGACATATTGGAATAATCTCCGGCTCAGGGACGAGTGTGGGTTGCTCTGCTGGCTCGAGCAAGTGGATGATGACAGGCGTTCTGTGACAGGATGTTTTCTAATGTCACAGGAAGTGAAGGGGTCATCTTGGTCGATGAGTTTTCTCCAAGTCATAACGGAAGCGCCTCTTTACTGTAGTGATTGTCTGGCCAACTTTCTACCTCCAGTCATGAGCGTCACGTCCAAGGTGGAGGGACCTTGAAGTGGGAAGACAGAAGTTCTGAGTCGTGGAAACGGACTTCCCAGCTCTGTGCATCAACTGTAGTGAAAACATTCAGTTTATTATCTGTTGTCTCTTATCGTGTCTGATTGAATCAGGCGTCCTCTGAGAGCACAGACGGTTTATTCTGTTCTCTGCCAAATGACTTTGGTCCAATTGACTCATTACGTCTGTGACTGACAGCACGAAACAAAGCCAAAAGTTCAAAACTGATCTATTTACTATTTGCCTTCATGCTTCTACTTGTACAAAGCACAGTACATTACCTGTTTATGATAATGCACTGTACAATTAAATTCTTCAATCTGCAAATGTTGCTTTACAATGTTTGTAAGTGCGAAACAAAGCATGATGCATTTTAACAACAGGTATTTCTAACCTGGGGAAAGTTAACCACACTTTCCCAACACATGAAACAAACTAAACTGGGTTAAAGCTCCAGCTCCTCAGGTAAAAGGTAACATTACATTACAGCTGATATTAGTGTGTGTTAACCTGTGTGTGCAGCATTTAGCTGTCAGAGCTCAGGCTGATTTAATGAAGTCCAGGACGTTCACACTTGAGACTCAGGAAACATGCATTTTCCCACGAGAAGTTAAAAGTGAAACACAGGGTCTGAAAAGAGTGAAACAGGAAAAACAGTCTGATCTCACATTCTTCTTCATCGTACTTTTAACAGCATGAATAATTATCTCTTCACCATGAACCTGATGACTTCTTGCCTCACACATCCAGGTTGTTCACACATGTTCAGCTAAAGTAACTCAAGTGTAGATTATTGTTTCCCTTTAGGTTCTGAAAGTTAAACCTGAGAAGAGTCAAAGAGATTATTACACCCACAGAATTTAGATTCTGGTTCTCAGTGTTTGTTTTAAACATTATTTCACCCCCGACCTCGTATCTACAAACCGTCCAGAAGTCGACCTTCACATCTTCCAGCCTCTTGCAGAGTTTGAGCAGGAAACTCAGCAAAGCTTCATTTTCCTCAAATGTATCTGCAGGAAACTAAAGGACTGAGAAGCGACACACACGTGTGCAGAGGAAGCTGCTTCGAGTTTCCCCATTGTGACTTTACAGCCACAGATTCAGTGACACACAAGCACAACAACACAAAATGTGTCTATTGTGCTATGATTGTCATCACACACGTTAGCAGTCCAACCATGGACTCATGTGATGTCGTCACAGGTTGTTTGCATACGAAGAAGAAAGAAAATGCTCTGGTCATCTCCGTTGACCACAGAAGGAAATGAGCATCATGTGTGATGGTTGTCGTTTACACTGAGAACGAGTGTGTTTCCAGGAACCTGCACCAACAACAGAGAGACGTCGAACCCTGAGCATTTCCTGTCTGTCTCAGCAGTTCTTCCCCCTGAACACTCACTTATCTGAGGAGGCAAATACCTTGAATTCCGTGGTCACCTCTGTCAGCAGCAGTTCACATATACTGTGTAGCTCAGTTTATTAGGTACAGGTCCCCTCAGGAAACTGTCTGTCAGATAGATTCAGTGCAGTTTGCAACACTGATCCAACTGCATCACATGAATCTGTCAGACGCTTCCATTCTTTGACCCATTTACATCAATAGACATGTTTATATGGACATTAATATTCTGATATTAGCTTGATTAAGACAATAATTGAAATATGACAACAGTTACCTGCTGTTTGACGAAACGTAACCTGGCTTTGAATGTTAAAAACTGATAACGAGGAGTTGAAGCTTTTACAAAAAGAAAAACTCAAAAGGAGAAAAGACTCGAGCATCAAACCATTTCAAGGTTTGGGTTTTAAAATTCTGGTGAACACATTGGTCACATGACAAAGTGAACACAATGTTGACATGACTCGTAACATGAACAGCAAGATGATATATATTCTTTTAACAACTCATTTACATCATCATAATGGGAATTATAGAACGACTCGAACGCAGAGGACACACGACTCACACAGGTCCAATGAGTAAAGACATATAAATAATGGAAGGTTAAGTAAAAACCAACAGCTGGTAAAACTCACTGCGACATGCTGGTGGTGATTAACACTGTGGCCTCACAGCAGGAAGGTTTCTGGTTCCAATCCCCACCTGCAGGTTGAAGTTGATTGGAGACTCAGTATTGGTGGTTTGTTGGTCTGGTGATACGCTGGTGTCCAGTGATTGGCTCCTGCTCCATGTGATGATAGAAAACGGACAAACAAGACAAACTGACAAAAACAACTGGACACAGGTGTCACATGTTAGGACACGTGCAGGTAATCAGGGGGCGGGACACAAAACAAGAGGAACAAGAAGGTAAACTAAATAAGGCAGGGACGTGACATGTACCTAATAAACTGAGTGAAGGTATCTCTTATTTATTTAGTTTCAAGTGATTGATCCTTAAATTCATCATGTTCCATATTTAAAAATGTCACTTTTCGGGGTATTTCCTAATTTCATTGTCTTTTGTGTATAAATATAAATGAATGTCGACAGATGTGATTTTAATATTTTACTGCACTGTTGCATTAAATGAAAATAAACAATTCAATTCAGTGCAACTCACAATCATCTTGTTTCTTTATCCAACATAAAACTGGAGAAGGAAACAGATTAGTTCACCTCACTAATTAAATCTACACAATCATTTTCCACCACTGTCCAGAATATTTGACTTTATCACTTTTGCAAATAAAGAATAAAAGCATTGCTGCAGCTGTTATGTCATCAGGGTCATTTTCTGCATTTGCATATTGCAGTCGTGAGATGTTTGTCATTGGTTTACATCAGGACTGAACTCTGTCTAAACAAGTATTGTATCAGTCGTGTAGGTGCCTGCGCTGAACTCTGCCGGGCTGACTCCGTCTTCGCCTCCTAATGTTTCCTGATGGCTCATCATTCCTGATCTCGTTCCAAGTCCATTTTCAACCACAGCTTTCTCTTTGTAAACCTGATTAACCTGTTATGATCCCTGTGCTTTGGAAAAAATATCTCACCCTGTGCCAAAGATCTCAACTCACTTAGAAGTACACGTGTTCGACATTCAACTTCAATTTGCCCGTTCTTATATTTTCCCTTCATTCAACGTAAATGTTCTGTCGAGCAGTTTCTGTACATTCCTCCACCATCGCACCTTATTTCTAAGGAGTCGACCGCGCCACTGACAGATCTTTGGCAGAACACCCTCCTCTCATTGTTCGCAGGGTAACATGAGACTTCATCTCCTGATGTGTCCAAATATCCGCCGACACCCTGCGAGCTCACGGCGCTCAGCGCACGGGGAGAAACCAGTGGGAGCAGTTTTAATGACACAAGGTTTCAGATATGAAGCCGTGTGGATCTGACAGATAGAGGAGGCTGAGGCCCTTCCTGGTGCTGCTGTGTCTCTGTGGTTAGGATGTGCCGTGTGGTCGCATCGAGGCGAGCCTGGTAGAAAACTGCAGCGCGGATCACAACCCGGTTTGTTTGTTCTCGTGCTGAGATACAGATCTGATCCGATTTGGTGCATTGTAGCTCTGGCCTAGTTTGACAAAGAGTCAGAAAGATCACCAACCGTGATATTGATTCTCATTTGAGTGTAAAGGGGAAGTTTTGTCATTTGAGTTATGGAAAGTAAAACATCTTGGTGCTTTGCCTGTGGCCTGTGGTCACAATTTAATATACAGTCTTCCATCGACAGTCACTTGTTTTGCTCCTCGACAAGATTACCCTCTGCCTCATTGTTTGGCTCCAAGAAACTCTTCGTTCTTCTAAATACAAGTAAAAAAAAAACTACATTATGACCAACAATTAGGCCGTCTCCATAATTTGTTGCACAATGCACGGGTTGTCAAGATTATAATATTTTGAATCTACACAAACAACCGGCTGGGGGGGCAGCCATGACTGTTTGACCACAAGCCACAGGTCAATCAAACAATCAGCAAACCAGTCGCACACAGAGACAAACAAAGGAGCAGCTGATGAGCCGACGACTCAGTCACTGAGCTAATGGGCCAATTAGCAGCCGGCCAATCAAACTACCAGCTGAGAGACTGACGAGTCACTGGAAGCTTTGTTTCCAGTCAAACAGCATCTGTTTATTTACTGCAGGAGCTGATATATAATATATATTATATATATATATATCAGCTCTCCGAACAAGCTGTGAAAATGCTCAAAGGTTAAATCTTTAGCAGTTTTCAAAGTTTTAGTTTTAAAAAGTGGTTTTATAACAAAAACAATCTCCATCCAGAAAACCCGTCACGTGACCATTCACACACACACTGGTCATGTGGTGTAAACAGGAAGTAGATCGTCTGCTCTGCAGTTGGTTGCTTAGTCACAGAATACACTACGACCGAGATGGTTAGAACCAATCAGGAAGTGAATGCCGGCCACTGCGTCATTGTTTCCAAAAGTCCGGTTCTGCCGTCGCAGCGTTTCTGAACGTCTCAGTTTCAGGCGTTTGAAACCAGTGTGGACGCTCGACGTCAACGTAACAAAGGACGACGGGTTTGAACCAAAACCACAACATAAACAAAACCCAAAGAAATGTCATGGACGAAGGTGTAAACAAAGAAAAGCAATATTCCAGTTACTGGAAACACTTTTGGATTTTTCCCTCCAGTAATTGTCAAAATGTTTATAAATGTCATAACATCCCGTCAAATCCGATTGGTCAGAATGACAAGGGGGCGGGGTAGGTACGCAAATGACCTCAAACAGGCAGAGCGTGACCTCAAAGGTCAAATATTCAAGAATATTTTTTAATATGTAATATTTAATTCTCTAAACCACCTATTTAGTGTTAAAACGCTTCTCCTCTTCAACAACAATCTGTAGAATATAATGTGACGTTCAGTAAATCACAATCTGGGTTCAGCAGATCAGCCAAACAGCCGAATCATCCCCTCAACACGGGTCGGAAAATGTACGAGAGGTCGGGGGAGAGGGGGATGAAATCAGGACCATATGAATGACATTCCAGCTCGTCTCGATTCTGGGTGTGTTGCTTGTTGTTGCTGGTGGTTTGGGAAGTCTGGGAGCCTCGGCTGATTTAGGTCTCATATGTTGAATTTGTCCTGGCACAACCCTCCGGTCTGAGTCATCCCTGCTCCGTCGCTCAGAACTCACTCACTGACGCTGGGCTGATAAAAATACACTCAATTAATCTCCAGATTATCTAAAAGATCAATCCCATTTCACAGAGCGTGTTCGCACCGTGTGAAAGACGCTGTGCGGTGCAGGTGTCCTGAGGAGGATCAGCGTGTCGGCCCGTGTTGCTCATTTCTCTGTGCAGGTGTCACCACATCTTATTGGAAGCGATCAGATCATCTGAGACATTTAATCCAGGGATTACACCGAGCTGCTGCTTCCCTTGGACGGGGATTCCCTCTGTGTGTGCACATCTGTGTGCATGTGCGTGCACACACTCCAGTGCGGTTGCACGGATGCATGCATCTGTGTGAGTGTGTGTGTCTGTCTGTGTCTGTGTTATTCTGTGTCCATCAGTGGAGGTTCGACCACAGTCTTCTCTGTTTTTGACTTTATTAATGCTCCCTGTGCCTCTGGGTGAAATGTGAAGTCTCATGATTAAATCTGTGGCTTCACCAGTGATCAGAACCCTGAGCGCCACCGGGTTCGGGTCAAAGTGTTGGGAATTAAATGGAAAACACTGAAACAGACAGAAATGTAATGATTCCCATGATAGGAGAAGGAGAATCAGTAGTCGGTGGGTTGGAGCAGATTTGGAACATTAGTAAAAATGTAGATCTAGAGCTCAGATTCTTAGAAACAACTAAATAGATAATAATAAGTGTTTAATCCATTTACCATTTTGTGGTGATTCTGCAGTTTCACCACTTTGAGGTTGGACTCTGGCTCCGGACGCAGTTTTCTGTCCGAGCCCGAGAGAAGTTGGACCAGAACCTGACAGGTTTTCTGTTTTCAGTGTGACAGAATATCCCTTCGGGATTTTTGTCCGAAGGCCGGACCCATCTGTCTCGTTCAGGATTCAACTCACACAGAATTAGTTGTTTTCTTTGCAGTCTCTTCAGTTAACAAGCACCAGCAGGATGAAGCTCAGAGGATCTTCTTTATTTTGACACTGTTCTAAATGAGGTGTTTACATTTACACTGTTTTATCACTGTTAACTGTTTTCATTCATTATTTGTATCCATCCCACTCCTCCTTTGAGGGTCACAGGGGGGTGATGCTGACATTGAGTGAGATGTCACCAGTCCATCACAGGTCTGACGGACACAAACAACCATCGCTCTCCTGGTTGTTGAGCTGAACTCTCGAAGGAATCGACCCTGGACTTGTAGCTCGTTGCTCTGGTTCCCTCGTCCTCACCTGGCAGCCCAGTTGCGTGTTTTGGCCTCAGAGAACCTCCGGCTTAGTGTGATTATTGTTATGAGTTTAAGTGAAATTCACCAACCTCTTGTTTCAGTCACCAGACACTGCTGCAGTCTCCTCAGAGCAGGGCGGGGAACCTTCTTTTCCAATGGATGTTCGTCAGAGCGCAGCAGATTTAGACATTTTTGTTTTCGGTTTCAGCGCTGATGGCCAGCTGCTGGCTCCGAGCTGCTGAGACTCCGTCGGCTCGTCCGCTCGTCCGCTGCGCCAACAGAAGAACAACCGACTGCTGTGTTTTTCTTAACATGATGATGGGTTTGTTTATGACAAGCTGTGTAATGATACGTGTTTCTCTGTGTTTAGGGTTGATAGATGTTCGCTGCTGATGCTGCTGCTGCACATGGAGACACAGACGCAGTTAGAAATATTCACAATTGAGAGAATAACCACAGACTGATCTGCTGCCACTGAGCAGCTCCAGCAGCTGAAGGTTAAGTTCTTTGCTAAAGGGGCATCTCAGCTTGTTCCAGTCCACAAAAGACCAACAAAAATGTTTACACACGACTGGGTCTTGTTGGAACGGGCGGAAACAGCCTGAGCTTAATTATGAACAGAAAAATACAAGTTTCCCAAACAATCATCGGTGGGAAAGAATCTGACATCTTCAATGAGCAGGTGAAATGATTCAAGGCTTCAAATTGAAGTAATGCTATTAAAACAATGTCAGCGTTCACGCTAAGTCACAGAACTTCCACTTCTGAGCTCCATAAAGCTGGATTCAGACCTGAGATACCGACGAAGATGTGAACAGAGTTTGTGGTGATGTCGGTGTCGATGCGCTGCAAACAAAATCTTGACTTTCTTTTAGACGACCACTGAATCTACTGGACTTCTTCTTTCTGAAGCTCAACGAACACAGACACACAGATGGTGGATGTGCTATCCATGGTGCTGAAGCCGGGTCAGAGGGTCAGAGGGTCAGAGGGTCAGTTACACTAAAAACTGAAGGTTTCATGGACCTATGAGATTTGAACGAGTGAACACAGAGACGTGAGACACAGAGAGAAAGATGGATTTGAAAATGTTGTGGCGACGTATTACCCATCAAGGTTTTTTGCGAATGGGTGTGTCAGCTGATCCCTTCAATGACTTACGACCATCACACTTTCACACAGACATAAACAGTCTGGCACACACACACACACACACACACACACACACACACACACACACACACACACACAGCCTCTGCCGACAGCTCACGCAGGAGATGACAGGGCCCAGTTACAGTAATAACCCTCCCGCTATCTCACGCCCATGCGTCTGCAGCGTAGCCTGTAAATCTCTCTCTGTTATTGTTTTAATAACACTCATGTTAGCATTAGCCAAGAGGTGAAAAGACGTCAGACATCAAAGAGCAGAAACATCTGAGCTATATCGGGGTGAAGACAGAGGGCGAGGGCCCAGCTTGTGAAAATAACTGGCCACGCTGACTCAGCAGAGGAGTGTGCGTGTGTGTGTGTGTGTGTGGGTGTGTGTTTGGGGCGCACATTCATACATCGATAGCACGAGTGTGGATATTTCAAAGTGTGCACGACGCTAAGCAACCTGGCTACACAATAACAAAGACCTCCAGCTGCTCAGTAAAACTGACTTCTCAGAGCTCCATTTCCTCCAAACCACAGAGGCTCATAAAGCCGAGCACCCACACTCACTCTAACGCCATTAGCATCTAGAGCCTCTGCTGCTTCTTATTGGGGAAAAACACCCCGATCCCTTTTCCAACACATGACTTTGTTTTCCTGAATCAACAGCTCCACCTCGGAGCCACAGGGAGAGGACTCTGAAATCATGTCTGAGGGGGAGACAGAGAGGACTCGGGTCTCACAGACTTTCCACTGGAGCTCGTCTGCAGCCGATCGGAGTGGAACGTCTAATGACCCGTAGGCAGGAGTGAAAATACCAGTCAGCAAACCGTTTAATGCCCCGTAGTGTGAGTTGAATCCATAGCTACTCTGACATGGATCGGCCCGGTGCTTTTCACTGCCGCGTGTGTTTTTACATGTGTGAGCAATAAAATAAGCTGCTAACTTCTCTACTTCTGCCAAATGGGGCTTTTTTATGAACCAATGAGAGCAGCGAGCAAGTGGAACCTCTGTGTGTGAGTATATGCATGTGTGGAGTGGTACTATATGTGTGTGTGTGTGTGTGTGTGTCGACGGTGGGGGTCCAATGGACCTCAAGCTTTCCATACTGTTTACTGACACAACACATTTTGATGGTTTCTGCTTGGTTCCAAGAATTGAGAAATAAGAGTCACTTTCAAATGGAGCCACTACAGAAGTCCAGTGTTTACACTCGAGGCTTCAGCTGTTTAAAACCCAGCAGCGTTATTGTTGCAAGTATCGTTTCATGTTTGCAGAAACTTGTTCTCTTAGAAACACCTCTAAAGGTTTGAAGGAGTAACATCCTTTTAAAATGTGCTTTTCTTTTCGTTTCATTAGGATGATTAAAACTCTGCAGCCACGTCTGACTTCCCTCACGTCAAAACTCAAACACTAATCAGCTCCTCCTGCACCTCAGCCAAGTTGTTTCTCCTCAGACCCCAGATTTTATTTCAAACCCTTCAGTAATGTTTGAACAATGAGCTGGAAGACGTGTGAGGTCTCGGCTAGCAGAACAAAACGTGTGAACGCAGCCGCTCTCGGGCCACGAGCTGCTAAACCTGCAGACAATAGAGGAATTGTTTGGTTCTGGGTCCAACACTCAAAATGGTTTCTCCTTCTCACACACTTGTGGGGCTTCATGGGAGAATCCTCCATCGCCACAATGATCAGCACAACGCACAAACGTTTGAGTAAAGTAGTTCTCATCATTCACAGTGTGTTTGTTCTGCAGGTCGCTGTGTGTTGCGGTGCACACGTCTGCTGCAGCCGTGGGCGGTTTTCTCTACACAACCGATCTGTGCAGCGAGGGCCCGACCCGCTGTGACCGGGGCAGGAGCAGCGTGACTTCACTCTCTGGCCACAGAGCCGTTGAGAGACTGTGGCTCCATTAGGCTGCAGGTCGGTGACTCATCCTGTGACTTTCCTCAAACAGCAGCTGAACCGGACAACGTCACCACTCGTGAAGCACAGTTACAAAAGTAGTTTTTTTTTATTAGAAAGTACACAAACATAAATAAAAAAGAACACTGAATGGAAAACAAAAATCAGATGAAGGTCTTACAGGTTTGCTACAATCTTGTAGAAGAAGCAATATATCCTTATATATTGCTTTTGGCTAGGCGAGTGCACACAGAATTGTCAAAATCAAGATACATAAATATGGAATTTAAAATGAAGCCCCTGTGTTTTAATAAGAAAAAGCGTGTCTACTATTTCCTCTAAGTGCTGCGTAATGGATGTCGTACAGACATAAAATATAGATGATTTGTTGCAGCGGCGGCGTCACTGTAACAATGACCCGTCGCTGTACTTCTATAGCTAATAAATAAATATTTAGTGCATATTCCCATTTACCTCCGTGAAGAGCCAAATGAAAAACAGAATTTTAAGTTAACGATGAACCAAAGTCAACTCGGTTCCTCTAGTGAAGAGTCTATTCATGTCAGCTGTGGTCAGACAGTCCAGCTATCTGCATCGCGTGGTGATCGTCACAAACATAACACACGTGTCATTTCCTCCTTAGTTACAAATGACTGTCGCGTAAATCGCCTTGAAAGGAACAGACCACTCGTTAGATTTCATTAGAGACAGGAAACTCTCTGGAGCACACACTCACACACACACACACAGACACACACACACAACTTTGTTCTTGTTTAACTGATTGCGTTGCTTTAAAGAAAACAATGTCAAAGGCTACATCCACACAACAACGTTTTCGTCTGAAAACGACATCTTCACGAGCGTTTTGGCTCCGAATCAGTTTTAATTCGCGTCCACACTGAAACACCTGGAAACGCATCACGTGACCACTCGCATACACTGAACATGCGTGTGCCAGCGGACACAGGAACCACACAAACAACATCTGTCTCCTCCAAACTGTCGTATCAGGGTAGAATACACTATTTAACAGCTGTTAGCAAAGACAACAGGGTCAGTAACACTTGTGATTGATCCTCCATGTTGTGTTGTACACGTGATGGTCATGTGACCGGAGCCTGGCGAATCAGCGAAGGCTACGTGACCGAAAAAGACCCATCGTCATTGTTTCCACACGTCTCAGTTTCTGCTCGTCCAGACTAAAACTCTGCTGCGGAAACTGAAACGGAAGCATTTTCCAAACTTCTCCGTTTTAGCGCCTCTCCAACTGGACGTCAGGTGAATCCGGAGCAGAGCCGGTGTGTTTGCAAACGGAACAGTCGTCATGTGGATGTAGCCAAAGTGTTTGGAAGGTAAACCACCGTCTAACCGCTCCTTTCAAGCGCTGCTGCCGAGTTACGCCTCGCTGCCTTGTTCACACTTACAGAACCTTTCAGTGTCAGTGTCTTTGCTGCCGTGGGTCAGAGACAGGCCTGGAAGTCGTGTTATTTTGATCCTGTGATAATCTGCTAAGTACAAGCAGATGCTCCATCAGCTACAAATGTTATTTTTTCCAACAATAAACACTGATAAATCCTTTCTCACTGCACTTCTCCTGCCAACAAACTTCACTTCCTTGGTTGCTCCCCTGTGGTTTGTTTAATTAGTGCACAAACATGTTGTAATCTGCACTGAAATGTGTTGAAATGTCTCAATACAAACCGCAGAACTGTAAAAAAAAAAACACTAAAAACAAACAAAAAAAGAAAAGAAAAGTCCAGTGCTGTGTTTTTGGGATGAAGGTCTTGTTTGGTTTCTGGGGGGGGGGGGGGGGGGGGGGTCGGAGGGGCTAAGTGGCAAGACGAGTTTTAAGAGGTGACTACGTTTCCATTAGATGTTCTGATGAAGGAATCCAAGGCTAATTGGTGAAGAGCAAATGTAAAACAACAACAGTAACACATGTACAATAAAAAAACAAACACACTCTTTGTACATTGTAAATCACTAACAGTGGTTCTTTGGCATATCAAATGTTCAGTAGCATGTCCGCTCCTCACGTTTCTTTTTAAAAATTTCAGTTACCCAACTTTATGGCCCCAAAATACGTCCCTTCTCCCTCCAGGTCCAGCATCCACGCGTTGGACACGTTGACAAACAAGGTGTCTCCCTCCTCCAGCCGCACGCCGCGGCCCTGCTGGGCGCAGTACATGTTATAGCTCGTGCTGTTCAAGCGCACGGTGCTGCCCGTCTTCATCAGCATTATGGCCTTGCTGTTCTGTTTGATGCTCTCGCGGTAGACGTACTGGATGAGCTGGGTGTTCTTGACGTCCACCGGCGAGCTCCCGTGCTGACTGCTGTCCTCGGGCGTGAGCTTGTAGTAGCGGAAGCAGGTCTTGGCGTAAACGTAGTAGAAGCCCAGCTCCTTCACCAGCAGCTTGCCCTTCTGGTAGCTCATTTTGTGGCAGTATCCGTGCTCCTCGTCCCAGTCGATGGTGATGGCCTGTTCGCCCTCTGCACGGCAACAAGAGCAGCAGGTCTCAGTCAGAACATTCAGCACGTTCACTTCGAATAAACTAAACTGAAGTCCAGGACTTCTTCAGCACCAGCTTTCGTTTATTCAAGCTCATGATTTACTGAATCAGGCTTCACCTTTACAACATGAGGAACGTTTAGTTTAAAAATGATATACTTTCATGATAATAACATGTAAAGAACATTAATGGAGTTTGAATATTGGACTTGACCACTCAGATTAATACTCATGTTGCTCTGTAACAGCTGGATGTGAAAATAAGCAACTGTTCTCCATCAACCCAGCTTCCAAAGGAGCATCGGCAGTGGGCGGAGCCTCTGAGGTGCTTTCTTAACAATTAAAATGAGAATTAACTGCATCACAGGATGTTTTTTAAATGTAACTGCCAAACCGTTGTCTGAAAAATACTTAGAAACTCTGCAGTAGTAAAAACCAACATGTTACAACGAGCTGGTGCCGACAGTGTCTTTATTATATAATGACTCAGTGTGGAAGTGAACTCACTCTTGGAGACCTCCTGGTACGTTCTGATTGGTAGATGAGCTGACTGGCAGACTCTCCTTGGGAGTTTTGCAGCGTCCTTTTTTCCTCGTGTCTCTCAGAGCGTTCAGCACCGGCTCCGTCTGCACCTCCTGCACAAAAACACAGGAATCTCATTTAATACACACTGACGGACAGAGGGCAGGTCTGTGAGTGTGTGTGTGTGTGTGTGTGTGTGTGTGTGTGTGTGTGTGTGTGTGTGAAACTTCCCCCCCACATCATTTTAGAGAAATCAACAAATAACCAGCACTTTTTCTTAAAGCAACACTATTTTATATTTAGACATGTTCTACCACAGCTTTGTTCCTCTGTCTCTATCAATAACGCTCTGTGTGTGTCTGTGTATGTGTATCTGATGACAAAGTGTGTGAGCCCACACGAGCTGCATGTCTATGTGTATCATCCATCGTCTTTGGCGAGTGTGGTTGAGGCTGAGGCCGGCGGCTGTGACAGCGAGGCCTCCTGGTGAGTGAAACCTTTCAGCTCGATTACGCTCCTCGTGGATTTGGCACAAACACGACCTGGACTGGAATCAGCCTCCGAGTTCTAATTCTGTTCAGAGCCCACGATGTCGCCATGTGCAGTCTGAGCTGCGCTCCTCAGGCAAGACGGAGCAGATACTCTAAAGAAAAACATTGTTTCCAAGCAAGTAAACAGTAACTGCACCCCCGCTGCCAACTCTGCCAAATCTGGCACAAGATCCAATCATCAGTAAGTGTTTCGCCTCAAATTACTGTCTCACACTCACACAGGAGATCTCAGGAACAAGTGAAATAACATGTTCAAGTTCTTCTGCACATAATTAGACTTTAACAGAAGAATCTTCAACACTAGCAGCATTTTGTCCGTGTGCATCTGTTTGTCAGCAGCAGATTCCAAAGAATCCTGTAAATCAACATTTCAGGGGAAAGTGTTTTTCACATCCTGAAGGTGTTGGAACTTGTTTCATGATTTTTCCTCCTGGTTCAACAGGTGTAAATAACCTGGAATCACAATCTGAGCCAACAGCTAAAAAAAGAGAAAAAGACTGGGAAATGGAAAGTGAGGAGACGCACCAACCACACAAAGCACCTGGGAGCACAAACCCTGCTGCACACTGTGGTCCCAGCTCCACCTTCAACAGGGCTTTGTGACTCTGCACCGGTTCTGTGCCAATATCACGCTCAAGCTTTTATTCACAACCCAAACCCAGAATAATAAGTGCAGCCTGTCCTCCAAAATCTATTTGCTGCACAAACATGTTTATTGCGCAGCGTCCTGGAAGGAGACCGAGGTAAACGCCTTCTTGCCAACGCTACAGAATGACTGTGAACCCGCTCCCTACTGGCCCGACACTGTGGGATCCGTCCTGATTTGCGGTGCGACCACTTCATGCCTCTTTAACCGGGAAAGAGAAGAGATTATTTAAACACAGTAGCAGCAGCTTGGCAGCGTCCTCACCTCCAGTGAGATCGAGAATTAAAGTGGCAGAGTGAAAACCGCCCTGCACCAGGCGGAGCTGACGGAGAAGTTCCTGCCTTGAAATGCGCCATGCTTCAAACTGCGGCTGATGTGCACGTTTGAGTCTGCACCACCACAGTGGATGCAGGCTGCACCTCAGCCCTTTATCTCCGCACCACACTCATCATTCATCTCCGTTTTGTTGACGAGACTCTAGAAGCTCCTCTCTCTCTCAAAGCTCGGCCACCGGAGCAGATTGTGTCTTTATGTTTCATGCATCTGTCAGATCGGCCTCCGCAGGCTTCAAACATCTGCACCAGGTTTGATTCCTGGTCCTCTCACCACACCCTATGATCCCACTGACCGCAAGCCCAGCCCGGTGCCGGCCGGGCCTGCACATCCTGCCTCGCACCAAAGAGCTGTGATCTGCAGAGCTGACAGCTGTCCACTGAGACCTGCTCTCCAGTAAATCCCCCGAACTGTCGGCACAGAGCTGCGGCGGCCTCGGGATCGACCCTAACACAACACAACGTGGGCCAAGAGGACCTGTCACCCTGACACCTCATAAAGCTCCCAGCACGTCTCCAGGGCTCCATGTTAAACAGCCGGGGGCTAACGACACAATGAGCTCCTCAGTCCCACACAGGCTGGGTGGTTAGCGTACGAGGTCCGGGAGGGAAACACAAATACAGCATTTCAAAGGATACCAGAGCATAATGGGAAACCAAACACCAGTAAAGCGAAGCAGCCCTTTTATTCTCTGTTATTTCACTTCCTGGATGGATTTCGCTTTTGTTCTGCAAATCAAACAGAGGATGAGAGGAAAGGAAATGTCTTCAACAGTTAAGAACTCGTATTTAAAGCTCTCATGCTACTGTTGATCATCGCAGGAACTCTCTGCAACCGCTGACGCCAGCGAGTGACTCACTGACACCAGATGCAGTAAACTACTTTCTGCCCTGAGTCACGATTAATCAAACGTGTGGAGAGAAACATCCCAGCTACGACAAGTTGTTTGACCTTTGATCGCGGACAGAAAGGTGCTTTTCCTGCCGTGCTCCCACCTCGTCCCGGCCGGCGTGACCACCTCGGGTTCGGTGCCTGCTTCACAGAAGCTGTGGTATGCACTGATGCAACGCGCCCGTGGGGAAACCATAACATCTGTCAGTGCAACTTTGGTTTATTTATTTCTGCTGCTTTTGGAAATATAACTGCGCTGTTACAGACACCGTGTCTCAGAGCGTTGACCTCTGACCTCCAGGTGATTAATAACTTGTCTCTGGAACATCGAAGTAGGAAGGAAACCTATTAAATATCTGTGTGGACTGTCAGTGTGTGTTGTGCTGTTGTCTGGGGTCGAACGGGGGTCAGACTCACCTCGATGGGACGATGTGGAGCCGTGGACAAATCCACCTGGAGACAGAAACACAGGAGACGGTTAGAGAGCTGTTTGTGTGTACAGAAAAGTTATGCAATATTTAATGAGCAGTGTGTTGATCCCCTGACGAGGTGTGGGTGGGAAGAATAATAGGAGCAGTTTGGATGTGTGTGTGTGTGTGTGTGTGTGTGTGTGTGTGTGTGTGTGTGTGTGTGTGTGTGTGTTGGAGTGGGCGTGGGTGGTTTTTCCGTGTGTCACTCTGCACGTCACCACAGCCGACGAGAGTCACAGCCTTTCGGGGCCCGAGCGCTGGTTCTGATTTGCGAGGCCGTCGTCTCTAATTTAATGTAAACGCATTAAAGCCTTTGGCCACAGGGTTTTCATGCCTGCACGCACGCAGCTCGACGCACAAAGTCCACGCACAACAATGAAACCACACTCTGCGTGTTCCTCATGTTTCCAGTGTTTTTAAACTCAGCACATTCCTGCGCAGGCCGGGAGCTGTGCAGACTCCAGCTCTCCATCTCCAGGACGCTGTGCAGGTGTCGGGGGAAGACGATGACGGTTCGCTGCCTCAGACTCGTGAACAAAGTGCAAACATGCAGAACGAGGAGCATGTGAGTCCAAAGAGTCTGATCCACCAGCCGCCCTCTGGAGCTGCTGCTGGACATCTGAGGAACACTCCTGATGGTTCAGATCTACGTCCCTCTTCACCTCACATCGACCCCACATGCATGTATTTACTGCACTGATATTATATTTATTATAGTTCTCTGAACTTGTCTCTCTCCTGCTCTTGTAGATTCGTTCTGTCCTCTCATCCAGGACACGACCGACTGCCACCACAAACCAAACCAACAGAGAAATGTGAGACACAAACACAGAGATGCACCCCAGGTGAACCTAATGCCTCGTGACAGCAGGGACGTGCTCTGTCCTCTGGGCTTATTGAAACAAGACAATAAGAAGACAAACACCACAAAGTTACAGAAACAACTGGGGCAGAAATGTAAATGTTATTTTACCGGATCAGAGAGGAAGCAGCTTCACAGATGAGTTGACACAAAGCAACGGACACTGCAGAGCTGATGCTATCTCACACTTGAGTCCTGGACTCCTCCAGACCGCTCTGTCTCCACAAGTCCTGGACCAGAGCTCTGCTTATGCTCCCGAGTTTACAGCTTGTGACACGCAGGCTGTAAACTACAGATCGAAGCCCGGGATGGCGTGTAAACACAACGCGAGCATGAGACAGTGCAGCCTGTGGACTCTCAAGTGAAAATATCTGCACTCTCCAAACAGGACATGTCGCAGGACTGAGGCGTGGACACTTCACCGGGGACATGTTGCTTTAAGTCGAGCTGCAATAAAAACACATCTTTGTAAAGCGTGGAAACTTTCACCGGAGCTTCTTCAGATGGTATCTGAGCTTCACGGAGAGGAGGGAGGGGGAGGGGGACGTGGTTTTGCGCAGCGCAGGAAACTTTGGCGCATAAAACTTGTATTTTCTTGTTTTGGATCCTGAAGAAAACCAAAACACTAAACTACTGAAACACCCCCCCCCCCCCCCCACTCCACCGGGAGCTGCTGCGGAGCCTATCGGACATTTTATGGCGCTATAAAACTGAATCGAATATCTTTTACGCACGTTTACGCACAGAACCAGAGCTTTTACCCGCACACGCTCGACGGTGTGTGTTGCGCACGGAGTCACGCGGAGCCTACCTCTTGCAGGTACCCGGTCAGGTGTAATAAGATCGCCACGCTGGACGCCACCTGAAGCAATCCCATAACAGCGAGGGTCCCGAACAGCAGCGGCCGGTAGGTGGGCTCCGAGCTCTGCACCGGGTGGAAGCGGTGCTGCCCCGACTCCATGTCCACGGTGTTCCGCAGGTAGCCTCTGTACTCGCCGTGCGTAGCTGCCATGATGCGCGCTGTGTGCCGTTCAGCCCCGGGGCCAGATCCCAGACTGTGTGCGAGGAAGCGAGGAGCCACGGACACGCTCACGGGCTCTATACCCAGCGGTGGGTGGGCTGGAGCTGCGCGTTCCCCCGCTGCAGCCAATCACAGCGATCCAGCGGTTCTCAGCCGCGCGCAACGACGGAGTGCACACAGGTGAAGCGCGCTCCTTCACACGTAGTCCACCCCGGTGACACGCACTCACACGCACACACACACACACACACACACACACACGCACACACACACACACACACACATACACGCACACACACACACACACGCGCCCACACACACACACACACACACACACACACACACGCACACACACACACACACACACGCACACACACACGCACACACACACACACTCACACGCACACACACACACACGCACACGCACACACACACGCACACACACACACACACGCACACACACACACACACACACACACACACACACGGAGGTTTAGTGTTCCGATGCACTGGAGGAAAACATAATAAAAGTTTACAACATACAAAAACAACCACATGCTGTTAATGATACTGATAATATTACTACTACTATACTACTACTAGGACTAGTCTACTACTAGTAATAATAATAACAGGCTAATACTACAAATAATAATCATAATTACTACTACTACTAATATTACTACAACAACTACTACTACTACTACAACTGCGGCTGTTACTGGTAGTAGTACTAATTATATTACTTTTACTAAAACTAAGACAAATTTTAATATTAATAGTGACACTAATACTCATGATAACAATCATCATCATCTCTAACTAAATCAAATGCAACAATTAACAATCAACTGGAGACTATTTTCATACAAAAACTATTAATAAATCAGTTTATATGTAGATCAGTGCAGTATTCCACCGACAGATCTTCTTCCCCGTGTGTTTTTAAGGGAAATAAAAATGTTCTGCTGCTTTCAGATTTTAGAATAACTTTTTTATTTCTCCATCAAATCAAAAAGTTATGGTCACGACTCGAGTCAGGTGATTCATTCCCTGTGGATTTATTTGTGTGTGAGTGAAACCTTCACCATCTTATCCATCGTTAAGATATTGATTTGCAGCTTTAGAGGACTGAGAAGAATCCCTCTGTCGCTGGAACGGAAACTCTGTGTCACAGCTTCAACCTCCAAGAGAAACAAACAGCATGATGCTATTAATTCACAACTCCCATTATAGTCCGCTTACATGTCCATTCTTCAGAAATGTACAATAAGATACTGTCACATGCTAAAACTGGACCACCTCATTAAGGCCGAGTGTCCACACTCAGGCCCGCGGTCACATATCGTGGCTGTTGCAGCATCTAAACACGGCAGCGGCTCCTGCTCGACCTCCCTGACCTCGGCCGTTTCCCCGCTGCCAGCAGAACAACAGCGTGGTGTTTGAAAGCCCAGCAGAAAATCAGCCTCCTTTAGCAACACGAGTTATTTTAGGGAGAAGCGGTGACAATAGGAGAGGGGGGGGGGGGGGGTGTAGTAGGTTGAGGGAGTTTGCGAAATCCAAGTGAATTTCTGGGTGCCAGAGGAGTTCATGGGAGAAAGCAGTCTTTTTATATGTGCCCCCCCCCCTACACCCAACCCCCACCCAAAACCATCAAACCTCATGGCGCTACAATCATTTAATACTCCATCATTATGGGCTTTCTAACTTCACAAAACCACACACATGATTTTGGTTATGTAGTAGTACGACCACATGCTCCCCTCACTCTCACTCTTGTGCTCGTTTCTATAGAACTGCCTCTTTGGATGTTTTGCTTCTGAATCGTCGAGCGAGAACCGGAGCCTGAGCCTGGCCAGAACTTTCTGCTGACGTCGGTGCAGAGCGAACACAGCGAGGATGCGGACCTCCTTTTTTCCCGGGAGACCTTTTGAACCCGTGTCACGGCTCCAGCGACCTCCCGCTCTTGGCTGGCCGTGGCCTGGTCTTGGCCTCAGCTGTGGATGTGGTACCATGAAGTGCTCTCCTCTCAGCCAGGGGTCGTTACTACACCGTGAGAATGTGAGTTTAGCTGCGGGTTTCCTGTGCCCTCAGCAATTTTCCTCCAGGACTCCAGAAGCTCGATGCTGCTGCAGAAAACAACGCAGGCAGCGTTGTGCAGACTTCAGGTTAACGTGTGTTTGGGTTGCGCTGCACTTTTAATCGTAATTTGCTCGCTCCTCACGCGTGCACAGGGAGAGAGTGTTTGGACCCTCTCCATGCCCCTGTGTTGTGCAGCATGCAGCTGCCAGCGAGTGGAACCTGATCCTGGTTCAGATGATGGAAGGCAGCCAAAAGCCATGTAGCTGCAGGGAGAGGAGAAGGAAGGAAAAAGGAGAGCAAGCATGAATGAGGAAGGGTGAAGAGAGATAAAGTAGAAGTGGAGAGAGAGAGAGAGATGAATACAAACGTGCCCGTGTAACAGCATGCAAAGATAAAACTTGAGACAGGGTGTTTACCTTTGCCACCGGCCAACTCTTCCACTGTTATGAGCAGCGGGTTATCTCTGGTTTTTAAGAGCATTCTGAGTTAACCGTGCCCTCGAACTCACCCTAAACCTCACACTTGTCTCGTCTGAGGAGTTGAGGTCAAGGGTGAAGGTTCAGGGACTGTGGAGTCACGGTGAACACGGTGCCGCTCGGCTATTTCAGCTTCAAAGAGAAACCAGCGTGTTTCCACTGGATTCAGCCTGTTTTGAAACCAGAAGGGTGGAAATGCAGGAATTAAAGAAGCCAAATATGAGGAAATGGTTGAAGCTGCTGAATGGCATAAGTGCCCGATGGCACGGATCCTGGGCACAGCTGTTGCATTAGTGTTTGAAACAACCACACGGTTCCTCAGGAATCCTCACGCTCCAGTCGGACGTGGAACATCTAAGGTAGAACCGGCCCAGAGTTTTTCCACTGCTTTTTACTGGTTTCTTTTATCTGCTCACGGCACAAAGAGCAGAGAATCGTCTTTCTCCCTCGATCCCACATCCTCTGTGGTGGGAAGGTCATTTCAAGTCACACACACACACACACACACACACACACTTCTTTCACCCCCGCCTCCATAGCAACCCCAATGTTTACACCCCACTCCCCCTCCGCCACCGCCACCTCTCCAGTCACATCACACCGTCCTGTGGTTTTATCAAAACTACACATTTGAAAAGAAAATGGGAGCAATGATCGGCCCAAACAGGGATATTCCAGACCATTAGGCAGATCCTGTTTCAGCTGATGTGTGTGGGAGCGTCGGCCCGAACGCACGATCAAAGCAGCCTCTTCTGGGCCGTGAGCAGGGAAACACGGTAAAACGACAAGTGACACGACCAGGGTTGCATCTCAACGGAGTATTTATCTTTACGTAGACTTCTGACTGTCATGGTACTGATGGCGCTCCTTGGATTTCCTCTGGAGTGGCAGCGCGTGGGAACAAGCTGTGGGAGGGGTCACGTGACCACGCCTGCCGAGGTTGATGTCAGTGACTTAATTTAGCTTTTGTCACAAATCATTGAATTTATTCCTTTATAAAATGGACAGATTATTATCTTTTGACCTGATGATGATACTCGAGGGATCAACAAAGTTCAGAGTACATGTTCATCTGGGAGGGAGTAAGATTTCATCTCAATACAATAGAGTGTAAACAAAGATGCACGGCATGTGTTCACTTCCTCCCACCATCTCAAAATGAAGCCAAAATATCCCCGACATCAACACTGCCATCTGGTGGCAATAACCTAATTAAGCCCCACAGTCTGTGCAGTAGTGATCGGGGGATGGAACTGTGGTATCGAGGTACTGCTTGACCTTTTGTATGGTCCATGTCCCATCTGCTAACATGGAGGAGGCAGGGTTTCTGACCTATTCATTTCACACAAACCCTCAAGGTGGCGCTCGTAGGGAAGTCCGGGTTCATCCTTTGGGAACCATGCATGTCTAACAAATAGAATAAGTGAAAACTTTGACCTGAAGGTGGCGCTACAGCGAAAATCAAGTGTCGTTGGTAACACGGCTAAAAATAAGACTCACGCTAACATGTATGTTCTGTGCGCTCCCAGAAACCGGCATTCGCTCAGTGAAACTTGAATTGTTTAAAACACCCCCCCCCCCACACACACTTGTCGAAGGTTAAACAGTGAGTCTGTCAGCGCTCGCCCAGAGCTCCTACGTCCTGTCACCCTCTGCTCCTTCCTCTTCGCTCCCCGTCTTCCTCTCATCCCTCCATCTTACATCACATGGACGATTTTTCGGTGACACGGCAAACGGCTACAAGAATCCCACGATGTCATGAGTGGGGATCTGGGTGGAGTTTCTTACACAGGTTTATTAAGAAGAAGAGTGTGGATTGAGCCAAAGATGCACAAATGAGAAAACAAGTGACGCACGCTTTGTAAATTTAACATCTTGGACGACCTTTAAAGTTTGTTCCCTGAACCTTGTCTCTCTTCGGTGACGCATTCATTCAGGTCCTTCGTTGCCAGTTTTATTGCCATCGACCGAGGCTGAGAAAGAAGAAGAGGAGGATGCGGACGAGCGCAGCGATGGAGAAAAAGCACAAAGTCTTGGGCAGCACTGACGATGACATCAGCAGAACCCATTTCTCATTCAGTTGACCATGTCAGGATCTCCCGGACCTGACCTCCTCTTCCTCTCTGCGGCCACATCAAAGGGGGCTGGCGCCGGCCCGAGGGCGCAGACCACACTGTCATCACCAAGGTGGCCGTGGGTGTGGAGGAAGCAAGACGTCAAGATGTTTCCTCATGAATGAGGCGTCTGTCACAGCCAGAAACGTACGCACACACCTGAGTCAATACAGCAGTGGGTGTAATCAGACAGAACGATGAGCGCAGACACAACAGATGAAGCAACACGACTTAAATTAAACAGCGAGAACTCGCCTCGGCTGATTTCTCTTCCTCCAGGGTGGGAACAAGAGAGTTCACCAGCTGAGGGACGCTTGTTGTTTCTGTGAGTCAGACACTCGCTGCTCTCATCCACAGATAATACCTAATGCTATTTACCACGTTACCAGGTCCACCGAGCACCAGCTGCTGTTTCCAATCAGCACAGTCACAACAGAGCTGTTGGTCTTTGGGAAACACCAGTGGAACCTCTTGACTCCGATATTTCCACTCCTGCTCTGTTCCAACGGGTTTCAGATAAACACTCATAATTTCGACATGATTCAGCTGTTCCCTCTCATGAGCGCTTATCTCTCGCTCTCTTTCGTCATCGCCTCCTTCCCTCGCTCCCACGCTGATACTTTACAGGGTCACAGTTGCCCCGGGAGCCAAACTGTCAGAGGTATTGTGAATACCTGCCGCTTTCACGCCCTCATGGCTACAGCATCACTGTGCGGTCGCCCCTGGAAACAGCCTCACAATAGCAAGGAAATGTCACGGGTGCCGCTGCGCTCAGGTCCTGAAAGACGAGCGGTGACTCTGTGGGATCTTTCATTATGGTCCTGACCTCAATCGTAAAGTCAACAGGATTAAGGAAGTCCACCACAACCTCTGTTGCCGTGA
This sequence comes from Verasper variegatus, assembly GCA_026259375.1. Classification (NCBI taxonomy): domain Eukaryota; kingdom Metazoa; phylum Chordata; class Actinopteri; order Pleuronectiformes; family Pleuronectidae; genus Verasper; species Verasper variegatus. Next base: position 1,419,244 of record CM048052.1, on the reverse strand, counting down.
CATCAGCGAAAAACATCACACAGAGATATCTGATCTGTTTTGGAATAAGCGATTAAAATACTTCTCCAGGGAGGTACTTTAAAAGATGTATGATGAAATTAAAAAATACTGTATATCCACTTAGAGTACACGGTATTCTGGCTATAAAGTACCAGCAGTACAAACTGAACCCAAGTGAAAAGAAATGAACAAAAGGTTCAAATAGATGGTTCAACTTATTTCACTAACATTTCAAATACATACAGTGGATAATCAAGGTTTAAACGGATCATTAATGTGCGAATAAACAGTTTAAATAGTTCAAATGAATTGCGAGAAGTAGTTATTGAAGTAGAGAAGTAGAAGTAGACAGCTACGATATAAGTGAAGTAAGAAGAAGACGTGAGGAGCATGATGTCAGCACGAGGTGACCTCATCCGAAGGCCTGTGAGGTCACATCAGGGCAGCGCGGTCGAAAACAGGATGTTCCAGACGTAACAGGATGAAGAAATAAGTGGCTCATTAAGTAGCTTAGCATAAACAAAACCTTCAGCTACAGTAATGTGTTTTAAATCCAGACAAGGTGCAGGAGCTGCGTCATGTAAAATTACTTAAATACCCGTCTTTCACGAATCCAGGGGAAAGGTTAATATTGGGAAATACTTTCCATGTTTTCCAATTTGCAGAAAGGTTTTGGACAATTTGATTTTCCACTGGATGAACGTTTTCAGTGTCGGGGAACAGTCGTATCGTGAGGATCCTGCCGAGCTGCCGCCGCCGCCGCCCAACAACATCTGATCCCCGGCTCCGGGAGAAAAACGTCATTTCTCAATCAGCTTTGATGTCGGAAGCTGGAAGTGGCAGCGTACGCCTCATCGCTCCGGACGCTACGGCGTACATACGTCATCCAGCGTGACCTCACACCTCCGTGATTCAGGCCCTTTGGCTCGGGAGCCGCTCACACCTAGTCTGATGGAAGGAGGAGCATCGGGAACAAAGAGGAGACACAAAGGAGAAGTTCTACAGAGAACCGGAGTCAACAGAAGACGATGATGTAGCTGGTTTTCCCCTCAGCAACACAAAGCCCAGCTCAGTATCACAGATTCCATGTGCTTGACTCAACAGCCCCCCCCCCCCCCCCCATACAGTGGACTCTCCCAACAACCCCTGCGTTTGTTGCTGTTGGGAGGGAAGTGATGTCAGCAGGGGGGTGCACCAAGCCTATCTTATGCCCAAGACAGTGTGTGTGTGTGTGTGTGTGTGTGTGTGTGTGTCTTTTGTTTTGAGGGTCAATATTGGTTCAATACCATCATTGTGAGGACATTTTGACCATGTCCCCTCAAATTCAAAGGGTTGGGACAAGTGTGTGTGTGTGTGTGTGTGTGTGTGTGTGTGTGTGTGTGTGACGTCTGTGTGTGTGTGTGTGACGTCTGTGTGTGTGTGACGTGTGTGTGTGTCTGACATTCCCGTGGCTTCTCCTCTGTGGGTCTGTCATAATGTTTGATTCTGTGGTCGTGTTCCTCTACGAGTTTCCTCCTGGACACTCACTCAGCCGTGGTCAGTTGCAGCATCAGCTGACGTGGTGTAAATATCACTTTACAGTGTCATTCAACCACTGGACACTTTCTCACCAGCTCCAGGACACGAAGCGATAACTTATCAGCCTCAGACAAGACGAGGAGCCGGGGGTTTTGTCACGTGGAGATTATTGTAATAAAATAATTGATAACTGTGAGCGCACATGATGATATTTATGGCTGCATTAAGGAATCAGAGTTCACCGGAGAGGCTTTGATCCATGACTGGGATTATTACTGCTCATAGACGGGTGTGATATGGGTTTTGTTTTTATTTGATTCATGGAATGTCGTTAAAATATTACGTCCACCTCAGATTTTAAATCTCAAGTTCAAAATCTACCATTTCAGATCTGTTTTTAATGAAAGTGTCTTTGAGTATTTTTAAACTTGCAAATGAATAGAATGTATTATCATATATTATTATTAGTATAGTAGTAGTATTAAAGGTCAGTTTCTCATATCATCTTTTTTCATAGAGGGGACAGAGGCTGTTATCATGGATGGATAAAAAGAAAGTAGTGCAATAATAAATATCAATATCACTATAAAAACATAAAATCCAGTGAATGAGACAGAAGATTTGATAAATTAAACTAAACTAACTTTAAAATAGATGTAAAATGATTGAAGGGGCTTTCCGGATTTGACTTGAATTCTAATTTAACTTTTTAACTATTCTCTAATTCTGATGATTATGGTTTGTTTTAATTGTCGCCCTGGGAAGCACTTTGTAATTTGAACTTTGAAAAGTTCTCTCAAAATAATAAAATGATTATATTATGATCAGTATCGGGCCCAGGCCTGATGAGTTCAGGGTCTCAACCTGTTTTCATTATACTTCATTTTCTTTATGTTGTGTGAAGCAGCTGAAAACTCGTTAGTTGAGATTATTTAGTTTAGCAACTTTCTCCAAGGTCACGGATGAAGGTTGATTGTTTTCACAGACAGGAAATCTGAAATGATTGGGTCATACTTTACTGAGTGAACCTTGAGCTTCTCTCACTCTACATTAGCAACAACTCGTTGTAGCTCTGCTTCAATAATAAGCCAATCGCAGTGACCATGTTCTAAGGTTTTCACTTAAAATGCCCCGTGCATGTTGAAATGTTTTTGGTTTGTACCCGCATCAGTTCAGTGACGGGACTTTCCCCATTTATTTTTACTTTTTCCTCACTGCTGCATCCCTGGGCGCGGTCCAGCCATGAAAATAATGAATGACGCATATTTCAAATATGATAAATAAGACAATAGCATGAATGAGACATCTTAAAATAAAATATGTCCTGCCGCCTGTCGTGAGAGAATTAGCTTTACAACATTAGCGTCTTTGGCCTTTGTCTCACAATCTCTCATTTTGAGGAATCTCACGTTGCTCTGACTCAGTGGGATGAAAGATGTCGCTCAGAAACAGGAAATCCCACTCTTGCTGTTTTTCTCAGTAACCCCGCTCTTTCTTACTTTCTTCTTTCTCTCTTTGCAGAGATCTCTATCTCCGTGCACACACCCACACACCCTCTTATCCCCCTAATTTGAAGCCTGCTCTGAAGACGTCACTCAGGTCAGGTCGCCCACAGCCTGAGGCAGCTGCGTCTCCATGTACGGCTGCATCTGGAGGCCTCTTGTTGTCGACAGGCCCGTTGCCGCTCAGGAGATCAGAGATGTGCTCGTCAGACACATTCTTCGCCTCCTGTATCACGAAACAACCGGCAATTAGGAATCCACACCTCCCTCTCTCCTCTGCCTCCATGTCAGACACACACCTCCGTTCATCCACCACACACGGAGCTGCATGCTGACAGGTGCCTTGTACAGAACATTACCTCAGCACACATTTGTTCCTGTGTGGCACAGTTTAATCACACGGCAACAATGGCTGTTTTGTGTGGCTGTGGTGTAATCAGGGCCTGTGTAGCACTGTTATTGAGACCGGCTCACACATCCCGCTTCCTTTGGCACCTGCAGCACAGGTAACAGTAAAGAGCAGAATTATCCTCGGCTGGTAAACCAAGCCTTTAATCGCTCGGAGCGAATCCCTGAAGTCAGCGTTTCTCCTTCATCTTCACATTTACGAGCAGACGACAGAGGAACAGAAGAGTTTAAATCCTCCGTGTGTTTCTCTGACGGCAGAACTTTGATGTGGTGAAGTTTTCTGCTGAAATTGATGACTATTTTCATGCTTCATCGGGTTGTGTCAATTCGGAATTAACCGAGTGAGTCATCAGAGAAGTTTAAGAACGAAGAAGAGCTCAGAGGCTTTAGTTCAATTAGAGAAATGAAATCCAAGATATTACAAGTTCTGCATTTCACATGAAGCATCTGCTAAATATGCTGCATTTAATAATAAAAGCTCTAATCAGGTCACGTTCACCAGCAACAGTAAAACTCGATCATCTATTTATCGACTAATCAGTCAGTTTAACCCTTGATGGAAGATACGACGACGTGATGGTTCCATTAAAAAGGCGACACACAGAATAAGAGCACATGAAAAAGCTTTATTATCACACCAAGCTTCAACATAAACAAATTCAGAGTTTCTGACTTCAAGCTTAGAATGTGTAAACTATTCAGCAATGCCACGAGGGAGAACAAGTAGTGAACTCACTGTTATATAACTTACATAATATATTAAATATCTGTTATTTTGGCAGGATTTTACAAGGAAGCGGGAAAAATACAGAAGTGAGAGGAGCTGAGGTCTCGGTCTCTTTTTTGAATTCTTTTTTATTTTTTATTATCCTGTGGCAGAGACGCAGAAATCAACACTGGGAACGACGGGAGCGAAAGAGATCTGACAGCATCTGCTTCTAAATGGAGTCGAGTCTCTGCAGTTTCACATTCAGCTTTCACAAGAACAACGACATCGAGCTATAGGTCGTCTGGGATGAACAGGAATGTAGACAAAAGAAAGAAAAGAATAAGAACATGGAACCAGGGAAAGTCCTACGTGAACAACTTCCACACGGGGGCAGAATGTATTTATACACTGTGATGCTCTCTTCATGAATACATTCCTTCATGTAAACCAACATACCTGCACTCTCTCTCCTCAGGTTAATACTTCACATCAGTTTCTACTGTTGTTTCAATTAACTGGAGTAAAACTTTGTTTGCTTTAAATGGTGGACTCTGTGATTCTGCTCGTAAACAAATCAAACAGGACGAAGACCTTCAGGATTAAATGTTCGGCAGCCGAGAGATGAAGCAGCGACAGACTGTTCAGCAGAGAGAACACGGAGGAATCACCGCAGCTCAGTGAGAAGAGGCCAATACATCGAGAAGAAGAACGCCGAGTTTGAAACGCCACTGAAGATTCAGCCATGCAGGTGAACACCGCCAACAACACCTAGTTCATAATGATGATAGACGAGAGGCCGTGGGACGTTACGGGGACTCAAACTAAGGGAGGAAACTAACGGTTAGAAACGTCAGGACCTCGTAGCATCGGGTTATCAATCAATACAAAAACCAAAATGTGTCCCAGTAATCTTTCTGTAAGTGGTGGTGGTGGTGGTGGTGGGGGGGGGGACCAGGTCTGAGGGCAGCACTGACAACTTCCTCTCTCTTCGGCCAAATCACAAGCAATCTAAACAAAAAGTGCATGTCAGCAAGTTGCTGGTAGTGCTGTGCGTGTAGACGTACACATGGAGCCTGGTGAGTAACCAGGGTGTGTGATGGGGGGGGGGGGGGGGGGGCTTCATTCCACAAGGTGACTGAAGCATGGGTGACCCAGTGTGTGAGTCCAGGCCCGAGCTATGAGCGTGTTGTGGTTGCTTTGTGGTTGCGGAGGTGCAGACTGGGACCAGCGTCTTTAATTACTAAAAGATCCAGCGTCTGCGTCACTGGGTCTTCCCCTGATCTGGACGAGGGCCACGGACACCGAGTCTCACACGTACTGATGCTGACTGGAGGCGGAGGAGAGTCACCTTACGAGCTTCATTTGGCAACGATGAGCCAGTATCATGGCTTCTTTCTCAGCTTTGAGCAGCATTTCATGTTTGATTAGATACCTTCAAAAAATAGACTTTTAAACACAGAGCGCTCGAGGTAAACATCATCCACTCTAAGTTCTTTACTAAGTTTGACAACCGAGGAGATTGTTGCCATGGCAGCAGTGTTACAGTTTTGAGATAACACAGAAATACCGATACAGGCAAGAGGCAACTTTATCAAGTGCTTTCAGAGAAATCAGACTCATGGGATCATCAACGCAAAACGACAGCATCGTTTCTAAAAGATGAGTCGCACGGCTTCAACAGCATCTTGTTCTGTTTGTGATGCTGAGGTCTTCATGGGTCCAAAACTGACCCCAGGTCGATCTGAACCGACTGTTTGAGCATAACTGAGCCTTAACGAGGAGAACACACGATGATGGGGATCAGTTAGGTCATAGAAACGAAAATAGTTTGTTTCTATGCTTCAGAGACTAATTTATAAAGATAACAGAGTCCTGTTCGGTTCCGGGGACAACTGAGTGATATATAAACTGCATCTTTACATGTTTTTAAAATTTAGAAACTGATTTGACTCAAATAAGCAGAGGTTCAGTTTTCTGATGAGAACACGGCTCTGGAGTCTCATTAATACTTTTCTCACCGTCACACCAGAATAAAACCACTGAGCGGAATTCAGTCCTGACTCAGATCAGTTATTGCGACAAAATCCACAACCCGCCGACCCATGAAGACCTCTGACGTCTGGCAGCTTATTGGTCATACGTGTTCATTAAACCTGCGTCTAACTCCTTCAGGATCCCAGAGAAACTGTGAGTACAGTCAGGTCTGAGCGATTTAATACAATAATGGAATACTACAGGGGAATAATGGTCAGATGTGGATGACTATCAGTGTTTCTTGGATTCCCCTCTGATAATACGAGGGTGTGGTGTGCCGCAGTGTGTGCACATGTGCGCACAGTTGGTCTCTTAACATGTGGAAACACCACCAAAGAGGTGAGCCGTGGGTGTGGTGACATCATCGGCCCGGCAGCGATGGGGATTCCCTAACAAAAAACACATTCTCTTTCTCTCAGCTCACTCACATTTCTGTCTCTGTCTGGAGACACATGGGGTGGGTCTCTCTCCCTCTCTCTCTTCCTCCCTCCCTCTCCCTCTCCTCTCTCCCTTTATTCCTGTGGCTCAAACACGACGGCAGAAGGTGTGAGGGCTTCAAATCAAAACTGCAGGAGGGTGGGAAAGACGCTGAATCGGCGCCTGATGCTGTTAACGCAGCCTGATGCAGGTTCAAACTGCAACAGCACAACAGGAGGTGGGAAGAGAAATGAAATACAACAGAAGTACTCCTGGACACAGCATGCAATGCAAAACACTCGCTGCCCACATTCATGAGAGGATGTTGGATGGGCTGATTTGTATGGCGCCACCTAGAGGCAGAGGAGAGGAGAGGAAGGAGGAGAGGAGGATGAGGATCTAGGCGTGCTCCAGGAGCCACTGGAAGAGGGGTGGGGAGCGGTGTGGTTCTCTGGCCCCCTGCAGGGCCTCCTCTCGGGCCTGGGGCTGGCCGACGTGCGTCTGACTCTCTTCACAGTAGCGCAGCAGCATGTGCAGCAGCTCCCCCACACGCCACCTCCTCTCCCGAAGCCTCTGGACGACCACAGGGAGCTGAAGAGTCAGAAAAGTTATTAATCACAACAAAGCCATCGCAAATCAAATCAAATTGTTACCACTCTGTTCACCCTATTTGTATAAATTACACTCAGCAATAAAGTAAAATGCAGTTGAATCAACATCTCAACAAAAACCTTATTGAATAAATATGTAGATTATATATTTATATTATAAAACCTGCAAATTGAATGAGCTGGAACACCTGAACACTCAACGTTTTGAAGTGTATGACAACTGCAATGAAGAAGCAGCAGAAGAAGAAGAGGTAGAAGAAAAGTAGGAAGAAGAGTAAGAGAAGGAAGAAAAGGAAGAAGAGGAGGGAGAGTCTTTCTCATCATCACTTCTCCTTTTTGTTTTTAACCACAGCAAAGTGAAGTGTAGTGGAAACCACTATAAAGAGTGTTTGACCTTGAAAACGAACAACAACATGACAGAGAGTGAGTCTCTCTCTAACCTGACGTGGTTAGAGGAAGTGGTAATGATGAATGATAAACACCACATTGGGGAGTCGTGGTTACTGAACGTGTTGTGTGCGGCCTGAGGGCAGTCACCTGCTGCAGCTCTCTGTCAGGACTCAGCTGGATCTGGGGAATGTCGGCCATGGAGGCTGCCAGCCACTGCAACATGCTCCTGAGCTGAGGATCCAGGCCGACGTGCTGAGGACTGCGCCGGAGCTCCCTGACGTCCGAGTTCACTACGACCAGTCCGGTCCTGGGAGCCTGCACCTGAGTCCTGTCCACGCACAGAGTCCCTGCAGGACGGGGACACTTGGTTCATTCAACATCATAGGAATGTTTTCTATATTCAGCCTGCAGCTGTTCGCCTCCACCAACCTGTGCAGTTTCAGCCTACATACATTTATTTTCTGGAATCATATGAGGTCACCGGCCTTGACCTTCGTCCACCACGATCTAATCAATTCCTCCTTAACTACCAACTGAACATCTGTACTGACTTTGAAGAAATTCCTTCAAGGGCTTCTTGAGATATCGTGTTCACAAGTGAGTGTGTAGCTCAGTACATCTTCGTGTGGATACAGTAACTTTGCCCCCCCACCAGCCCAGTGCTGGTCAGAGCTGGGTTCCCACGCTCCCACCACTAAACGGCCCCCCTGCCCCCCCCCCTCACCGAGGCCTTTGAAACACACATGACGCCGACTGAGAGACTGTGGAGGGAGTGGAGGGGATGAATGAGTGGCTGGACATGGGGGTGGTGAAATCCCCCGAATCCAGACACACACACACACACACACAACCGTTTGAAATCAAGTCCAACTGTTCTTAATCTCAAAGAGTGGAAAGAACAAGAACTCAAATTAGGAGAGGGGCCCGTCTTTTCCCCTGCTCCCCCCCCCTCTGCTGTCTAAAGTGTGCACACTGTTCGGTTTGTTCCAAAAGGTGAAGCTGCAGGCGGTGAAATGTTCTTACCGCTGGATTCCTCTTTGACCTCAGCCTCCTTGTCCTCTGTGTTGTCACTGGTGGACGAGAAGAAGCGTCAGAGAGGTTAATGAGGAGGGAAACAAAGCTGCATGTAAAGGAGACATGAAGAACTATGAGCATGCTCTAGCTAACAGCAGCAACTCGGGCAGCACAAGCACTTCATTCATTCATCTGATCTAAAGAGCTCTTAACACACAGAGGAAACTATGCTGCATATTTCCAGTCAATATTGTTCTATGATCCAGTAAATGTACTTTTCTGCTTCGGTGTCTTTTGTTGGTTTAAGAGTTCATGTGTGAAAATCTGCTCAATATCTCTCCTGTCAATTGTGCAAATATTTGCCGTGTGTGGTGCCAACAGGTAAACAGTCATTTCTCCAACTTGAGAGGATTGTTAATCACAGTGTTGTTGACACAGCCCACGGCTACAGACTCTCAGACTCGATACGAGCACATTGTTTTCTTTTCTGGAGGAGGATGTATTTTCACATTTCACTGCATTTATGAACAAGATCACGAAGCAGCCGTGACATTGTCAAAACAGAGAGACGGGGAAACTACAAAGTCATGCATCACAGGACAATACCAGAGTTAACTCAGATCTATCATCACTGTGATTAGTGCTGTGACTGTTTAAACCCACCGTGTAAAGGATTTACTGTAGCTGGTTACTAGCAGCTAAATATAGTTTATACTTCGAGAAAATAGAAGTATTTAGTTTATTGTGTGTGTTCTGCTTTTGTATTGTTTTCTTTTCTTTTCAAATTGTCCTGTAATCTATTTTTGTCAAATGCCACGATGGTGAAACAATAAATGGATGTGATAAAAGCCGTCTCCCAGTGACTCACTTCTTTATTTCAAAAGGTATCTTGTGTTTTTAATGTTTAGGAGTAAGTTATCCACAAATCAGTATCTGTGTGAAACCTGCCACCTAATGGCTGGAAAGGAACTGCCTGTACACTACGGTGCAGGCAGACTGAGACATAATCTATTACTCCACATGTTCTTTTATAAATGAGAATATCAATAACATATATTGTCATCTTGTCAGATAAACCTTTTATAGATAAGTACTTTGGATCACTTCATATAATGGACTAATGCACTCAAAGATATTATAGTGAAACTTATAACAGTATAAAACCTGTGAGATTTATGTTTTAAATATAAATGTCAGCAGGCTGACTGGCAGCTGGTCAGTCCTCGCTTGTCTGTTTCTATTCATTTATGTTTTTCAAATGACGAAAGAAAACAGTAGTTTTAGCCCTTTTCAGATTAAGAAATCTGTGGCAGCATTTCTAGTTTTAAAGGAATCACCTGATATTAGACCTGTATCAACATCAACGTGCACAAATTCTCTGTTTTAAAGATGTTGTTTTGGGACGACATGCAGCAAAGGGAAGGGCTGGGACCCAACTTGTGGCTGTTGAATCAAGACTCATACATATATATATATATATAAAAAAGATGTTTACTGTAATGAATAACTGACCTCAAGAGACTTTGTGCAGCCGCCCACAAGCAAACACTCTCATGAGATAATTTTTCTATTACAGAGAATATTTGTTGGGTAATGATCTTTGGAGACGTTGGTGTGTTCAGACGTTTGTGGGGACGCTCTGACAAATGAGCCGTCAGCTGCCAAACTGACTTCATGTTCTGTGAAGACATGACCCTGGAGTCTCTTTATTATTTTAGCATGTTGATTGACAGGAGCGTAACTGTTATTACCTGAAACAAGTGGATGCATGAATGGAAGATTAAACACATTCACCGGCTTGAGAAAACACTGCATGTTTATAAAGGCCTGGCAGTGCAGCTGTAACATGTCAATTATCCTGTGTGTTTTTTGAAAGAACAAGGCCTGTGATGTCAGACCTGCAGGAGTTACATCAGCTGGTTGATCTGAAGCTATCGGTGGGTTTGAACTGTCAAACAGCATCAATGCAACGAGGGCAAGAACCCCCAAAATACAACAACACCACAAATCATCCCATCAAGAAACCAAATCGCATGCAAGTAATGTAGAGCAACAAAACATCACAGGCTGACGTTAGCATCAACAAGCCTGTTTATATTTAGAGCTTTGGTGTGGTCATGCGAGGGGGCTGGTGGTTTCGAGAATGAGACAAAGTACAAATCAAAATGCTATTGTACAATGTGGTAAATCATTTTCATACAGCGAAGGAAATTCTCTGGTTTCAGTTTTGTGCCGATGGATCAGTCACGTGCTTCCTTGCTTACTCTCTAGTAAATTGAGTGATTATTTGTTTGTCTCATTCTAGGTGAAACCACAGGTCTTTTATTTTGGGAGGTTAGCCACGACCAACCTGTCAGAGGGGGAGAAGGACATGCGCTCCTCGCACGCCTCCCCCTCCAGGCCCAGACTGCTCCAGCTACTGCTGTTCCCATTGCTGCTGGAGAGAGAAGGCAGGTAACGCACCACTCTAACACTGACCATCATATGAGACGGGACAATATATTAAAATCAAGGTACAACTACAACACATGGAGAAACCAAATTCTTGTACTAATTTAACAGCAGTAGCGTTAAATGTAAGTTGATGTAATTAAGACCCTAAACACATTTAAGACCTAATATTTAAACGCATTTAAGGATTTTTTTGGTCTATAATTCATATTATTACAGTTGAGACTTTCTCAGACTGACATGAGAGCTACTAAGATAAAACAAAGATCAGGATCTATCAAGCAGCTTCATCTCATTCTCTAAAATAACCATATCTGTAATGAGGCTTAAACCAACAATACTCAGACTGATGATCACTTTTGTCAGAATCCTTTAAATGTCAGGTGAGGAGCTTTCTTCAAATGATGCAGAATTTCCCACTGATTCATCTTTAACTTTGATTGAGACAATTTGTTGCTCAAGGCTTAAGATGTGAGATCACTGCATCCCGGCCGTCTACGAGATCCTGTTAATCACGTGGGTTCCACCAGGACAACCCGCTGGCAACACAAGCACAACACCGTGCTCTCTCTCGGTGTAATTAGTCAATGAATAGCCTGCTGGGTGGAACCTGCAGACTGTGGCGTGCAGCATTTCTGATCATCTAAAAATACCGCCATCAATCTGAATTACTTCAGCTACATTGGCCTGGATGACACATGTTGAGAACGTGTTCATTTAGTCAATCATCATGTTCAAGATGACTTCTTTCCCACTTCCATTAGTTCATCTGCAGAGTGCTTTTGAAGAGAGCCTAAGGAATTACACATGCTGGACTTTGATCTTGTGGAAACAGCGCCTGAAGTGAAGAGAGCACTCGAAGACACACCTTTAGAAAATATTATGACACATTAACTCAGTCCTGATTGGGAAAGAATCTGACATCTTGTCAGTTTTGCTTTCATGGAGATAAAAACCTTTGCCAAAAATGTCAGCAGCTTCATTCCCAGAGCCTGAAGACATGTATGTGTTCATATGTTCAAAGTCGGCCGACACTCAATCCTGCTTTAGTGATTCTGTCACAACTACAACTCTGTCCTCCATCCTTGTGGTGAATTTCACAAACTGGGCTCCACTGACAGCTACATAAAATCTTTAACAACATATCTGTTACACAGCTCACATATAATGCAACATTTGTACAAATCGGAGAAAATTGCATTCTGGCAGAGAGGACTCAAACCAAACACTGTGCCCTGTGCTGACCTTGGGAAACCTCCAATCGAGACTCGACCACAGGAGACTCCTGCAAAGGGTCCAACACCAGCAACAACCCTCATTCTTCATGTCCTAAGTTGATGTCTGCACAGGAATAAATTCTACAGCCTCTAACCCACGTCAACATTGTCCCCACATGTTTCAACACCGTGCCGGCTCAATACTTAGACCCTCATGACACTTTACACGTTTCTGTTGGCCGGAGACTCTGTGGTCAAAGTCTAATTTAGTATTTTACAGCACATCTTGTAAACACTTTATAGAACCTGTGGCTATAAAATATCTAATATGTTTGTTTATAATTCAAAAGGAAATACACAGAGACTTGTGTCACCTGTTGCTGCAATAATATTGCTTCATAAATACTGTCCTGATGTCCATACAGATATTAGATTTAAGGGACTAAATCTAACATCTGTATGGACATCTGGTTATTTGTTAGTATGACTGTGTCAAATCACATTATACTTTATTGACTGTTTCCAATAAAAGCACTAGAGTGAAAATCAGAGTGTTAAGAGCTAAAATAATCACCTTCTTTTGAGTATGAATGTTAAATTAAAAAACTTGCTATGGACTTTTTAAATCATGATTATTACATAACTGCAATCGTTAGTGGACAAATGTACAAATGAAGACATAACAGCATTGTCAGACCATCACCAACATATTCCTTCAAGAGAACTGTGTGTAAAATGATTGTATTTATCCTCCGCTAAAGGGATCTTTGTGATGTGTGTTTGAGTGAGAAAGCTAGTGGTTGTATACCTGTCACTGAGGTGCAGGAAGCTGCTGTTGTCGTCTGCATGCTCATCCTCAAAGCTCAGGTTGGACCAGCTGCCCAGACTGTCGTCTCCGACACTCAGCTGCTGGGACACGGTCGACTCAGTCGCTTCCCTCCCAGGAGAGCTACACAGAGAAGGAACAAATGTTTACACCTTACAGATTCATGATGGTGCGGTGAAGTGGTGACGTTGGGAAAGAAGTAAATGAGATTTATATAGAAATGTGTACCTGGTGTTGGCAGCCTGGCAGATGTTGGTCATGGCTGATGTCATGATCTCTGCAGTCAGACTCTCAGCGTAGCTGGTTCCATCATGACCGATGCCACTGTCGGCATTAAGGCTGGTGTTGCTCAGCTCGCGTTTAGCCGTCTCCATTGCCATGGATACCATATCCTCTGCAAACGCTGCCCTGTGGTCCAGGTCGATGTGAATCTTAGGAATGTCCAGGCTGGGGAGGCGCTCCGCCCTTGTCTGACCATCTGACCCTCTTTTCCTCCTCTGCGACCCAGGCTGGTGGTGCCGGCTGTGTTTGGTGCAGTACGGACAGTCCTGGACCTGACAAGAGCGGCACATCCTCTCCCCGAGAGCTACGCCCCCTGCTGGCCCCTCAGACAGCCTCTGGGTGTGAGAGTGGCCTTGCGTCCTCTGATGCTCCCGGGATGAATGTCCAACTGAAGACAGGCTCATCTTCAACGTGTCGTCAACTATTTTCCTGGCGTAATGATCAATGACCTGCATCACCCTGCTGCTGTAGCCTCCATCATACAGGCTTCCTGTACTGTGGTAATGCTTGCTTTTACCCTCTTTGGACAACAGGGGGCAGGAGAAGGAGTTCCTGATGAGATTCTCTGCCATGTCTTCAAATTTTGATTTCTTATAAAGACAGGAGTCCGTAAGAGACTTGGGCAGTCGTACGGAGGAAAGATGCAGCTTGCGTGTGACGTCACAGGTGATGTTGTACGCTAAAGACTCTGCAAAGTTGACCAGGTCCATGTACTCCCTCTGCTCTTCAGAGTCGCTGCAACAACACTGACTGTCCTCGCCTGACGGAGAAGCCACCGACTCTGCTCCGTCCTTGGGTGACGAGGCCTCACTACTCGAAGCTTTCCACTCATCTGGCAGCGACTTGGAGGAGTGAAGGCGCAAGCTTGGGGTTCTCTGCTTGACCTTGCGACTTGCATGAGCCAAGCCTTGTTTTATGGATCGGTAGGCCAGGCGGCTAGCGTACTGGTCCAGCACCAACTCCCTACTACCGCCCTCTTTTTTCAGCACCCTGATGAGGTAGCCAGCATATTCATCTGTCACACTCTCACAGCTGGGATACTCCGAGGACAGACCGGAGCTGGAGCAGGTGCTTGAACTGGAGGTGGGAGAGCGAAAGACAGAGGCTATCAGGTCACTGGACCACTGCTCCGCCTGCCTCCCCACCCTCCAGTCTCTGTTCTGGTCTGTACTGAGTTGAGACTGATGTTGGTGTTGGTGCAAACTTTCAGAGATAGATCTGTCCAGGCTCCTCCGTCTGAGAGCTCTGTGATATGGACACTGCTGACCAGAGCTCACCATCCTCTTCACGTCGCTGATCACCTCTCCCGCCACCTCCCCAGCATACACCCACAATGTGTTGAGCGTCTGCTCCGAGAACTGAGCCACGCTGTCTCTCCTCCTCCCGCTGCCCTTGCTCATCTCTCCCCCCTCCTCCTCCTCTGCTACTCCCAGCGTGTCCATCTCTGTTGCCATGGAGACGATGTGACAAGCCAACCGCTCGGCATAGTGGAGAGCTTCTTTGTTGGACATCCTGTTAGCCGACATCTGGTTCATGTCATGCCGGCCACTCCCCGTCTCTAAACATCTGTGACTGACATCAGCACCAACCTCTTCTGCCAATGCTTCCTCCTCTTCCTCCTCGTTGCCATCTGCCTCCTCAGAGAGAGACCTCATCAGTTTGAGCATAAACTCGGCCTTGTCTTCCTCAGGGGTGACGTCTTTTGGCCCTGGGCCAGGCTCGGGCTGATAGTGAGGGGTGGAAGGCGGGGTAGCTGGGGAAAACTCTTTGGCCAGTTTGCTTTTCAACTTCTTGGAGAACTGTTTTATCTGCTTCTCCTTGGAGACCTCACTGGGCTGCTGAGGGGTAGAAGGAGGCGTGCCGGGAGTCCCACCAGATTTCTGGCCAGTGTTTGGAGTTGAGTCATCCCCAGGACCAGATATCCTCCTTTGTCCACCCATCTCAGTACCCGGCACATCAAGAGTATGCATCATTACAGGATGAGTTTCAACCACAACTCTGGTCCTGGGGTCGAACTCACAGCCGGCTCTCCCGTGACTTTGAGAGCCCGTTGCTTGTTCTGCAGCTCCGCCATTCCTCAGATACTGTGAATCTCTACAATCATACCTGACACACTCCGTGCTGGCTCCCTGCTTCGATGGGGATTCTGGCGGAGAAGTGTCCCTCCGGCTTCCGATTGTCTTAGTGAAGAAATCGGCACAGTCACCGAAACTCTTCTTCATCTTAGAAGCAGTTATTAGCTCACAAGCCTCAGTAACTATCATATCCACCATGTTGCCAGAGAAGTTTTGGAAGGAGGACTTTCCTTGGGAGGGCTCTCCTCCAGCTATGGGGGTCTGTGTTCCATGACTGTACAGGTGAGTCTGTGTAGATGTGGTGGTGTCAGAGGAGGGTTCAGTTAATCCTTCAGGGTGTTCCTGTGGGGTATCTGGTGAACTGGACGTATACTGACAGGTCTCCTCAGACTCGTGAAGGTGGGAGAGGGCTTGGCCGGCCTGGGGCACTGGAATACAACTGGCCATCCCCGAGACAGTGAACAGGGCTTTCTTCACCGTGCAGGTAGTATCTTCTCCTGAGGGCCCTGGAACCACTGCAGCTGAGCTGGAACTTAAAACCTGCTGGTTGGCAAAGGTACTACAGGTGTTAGTGCTGCTGTTCTCTGCACTGACATAACAGATGTTGTCCAGAGACACACTAATAGCTGCTTGGCTGGTGAAGGCAACATCAGCCTGAGAGAGCTCTATGAAGGCCTCCTGGATAACAGACTCAGACAAATCTGAAGCGTAGGAGGTAACCACCTCCTCCTCTTCCTCTTCTTCCTCTTGCCTATGGCCAAAGGACCAATCGCTAGGGGTGAGAGGGGTTGACGGGTGGGAGAACTGACACACTTCCATAATACCTTCAAACACAAGCTCTTCAGCCAGGTCAGCAGCGAAACTTGAAACTGTGCTGTGAAAAATCTGTTTTTTCACAGTGAGGAAGTCCTTCAGCGCCCCGGACACAGCCTCTCCCACCAGGAAACCAGCTAATCCACTGATTGCACGCTCCTTCAACACATAGGCGTGGCGCATCCCGATCTCGTGGAAGGCCATCTGAAACACTGAGGAGGTGAGCCTTGCAGCTAAGTGACACAAGGTGGTGGTACAGGAGGACACACCCTTTTGAAGGTCTCTCAAGGCACTGCCCAGGCTCATTTCCACCAGGTCTGTGGCAAACCTCTGGATGCCATCGGTCAGAGACTGAGACTTCTTCTGCAACTTGTCCACTGTCACAGTCTCCTGTATTTCTGAGAGCTTCATCAGGTAACCCGAAGGATTCTCAAATTCCTTGTGGCAGACGCAGCTGAGATTCTTGTTGTCACTGATGTCAACAGCAGACTGGTAGCCACACACAGACCCCAGAATTTCTTTGGAGAGGCTGTTGGCAAAGTCTGAGTAGGTCTTATACAGAGAGCAGAGGTCCTGGGGTTTACGAAGCTCTGAGCTGTCCAGACTATCTTCATTTGTCTTCCAAAAGTATTCCATTGGTCCACTTGAGTCCACCAGAGGGCTGAAGGCAGAGATGCTGACAGGACTGAAGAGTGGGCCGCCATTTTCCTCTGAGGGGGTCTGCACGGGTCGAGGGGAGTCAGGCACGTCAGTGTGAAGTGAGTAGGGAGAGCCTGGTTTCAGAGGAGTAGGTTTTTTCACATTGGCTGGGAGAGTGGGGTGGTCGAAGCGGTGAGGATTCATACCCTTGGTTGAGCAGCCCCGAGAAACATATTTGGATGTCGACCCACTGGAGCTGGACTCGGTGCACTTTTTCTGTGAAGTTGGAGCACTGATGGTGTCCAGAGGCAGTGCAAGAGTGGAGCTCTCTGAGCTCAGCTCATCCACATCATCAAACTGATCAAAACTGTCAAAGAACTCACTGACTTCAGAGTCTGAGTCTTCAACTCGCTCCCTGGGCCCCCCCGGCACCGTGGGGATGTCCAGCTTGGCCAACAGGCTCTTCTGGTACCCCACCTCGTCCAGGAAAATGATTGGACTGGGGCTGGAGCCGTCGGACTCCTCTGATTCACTGACACGAATCACAGGAGAAGGGACACGAGCTCCAGGACTGCAGTAAGTCCACTGCGGTTCCACACACGATGACCTCTGCACTGTGATGGACACATCTGGACCCGACTTGTTTTGGGCTGAATACTTCTTGGAAGATGAGCTAATGATAACACGGGAGCCGGATAGTTCTTTTCTCCTCTTATGGGCTGGGACTGTCTGCGATGCCACGTCGCGCTTTTTACGATATGAAGCTGCAGGTGGACATGAAGAGAGAGACGAGAGACAACTGGTTAAAAACAATACATACTAAGAAACGATAAACATTACTGTAGGCCTCCATGTTCGATTTTTCAGAAGTAACTATAATCAGCTGATGGAATATTGTAAAAAAAGAGGCCAGCAGCATCTAAGCACCAGATGTTAAACGTACGGGGATTGTTTCCCGTGTCGTCCTCCTCCAGATGCTCCAAGGCCGTGACAAAGTCGTCTTCGATGGATGAGACCGACTGGTTGGTGTCGTCCTCCTCCGGCTGACTGGCCTCAGCTGTGCCCCTCTGAACCGCCTGAAGCTCTAAAGCGTAGCGGACACCGGCCACGTAGCAGCCCAGCAAGCTCAGTAAAGACGCCACACTGGCCTGAGGGTACAGGCCAGTGTTGGGGTTATGCCTCAGCACACACACGGCTTTTAACCAACACTGGAAGAACAACAAGAGAACAAAGTCAGAAATTAAATGGAAGATATTGAAATCATGGCTGGCTGGTGATTCATATTCAGCTAAATTTGTAGAAAAATAAGAGAATTTTCAAAGTAACTGTCCCTTGTAACTTGGAACAAGACGAGCTGATTATGTGAAAGATCTTGGCTTTTGCAAATGAAGCAGAATTCACATGGGAACATGGGGGTGACTTATGTCTGTACTCTGATTGCAAGTTGATATGCTACATGTACAAAATCACTTGTAGTAAGTCCACACTGTGATGCAGAGCGGTGGGGGGTCTAACTGTCTGAAGCGGACAACCAAACCGCAGAGCGAGCTTCGGGCCTGTGTGAACCCAAACACTGCACATACGACCGAGACAGACACGGCTGCAACCGTGGGCTGAAAAAACAACATTTTTTCAGCCTGTCTGTCCGACCTGTGTTTCTTCAACAGCGTGAGAAACGCAGGCACAGCCGTGCAGTGGGAAAACACGTCAAACTGCCAGAGTCGCTGAACATTAATGTCACACTTAGAAGTCATTTAGGTTTTTCTCATGTGTAAAAAAAATCACATTTCATCTGCTCTGCTTACAGAGTGAATAAAGTTGTTATTGCAAAGAGTCACTTTTTGAAGGAAACAACTACGTGGTCTTCTGTACATCTACAGGCACCGCAAAAACTTGAGTTCTGCATTTCCCCGTCTCACTTCTGCTTTCATCAACATGCTGACCGAGCACGTTCCTTCGATGTGTCACCTACCTGGGGCCAAGCGTCTTTGTGCTCCGACAGCCTGCGCGAGTCTCTGAGCAGCAGAACCTCGTCATTTTTGAGGCCGTCGACATGGAGGGACCGGAGTAGCTCACACAGCCCTCCTGGCAGAGAGGCTAGAGCCTGGGGAGAAGAACACACAGAGGCTGTAGGGTACAAGGGGGAGCGGATGTGGATCAGAAATGTTCCAGCACATCCAGTAACATGGCTCTGTGGTTTGTTCCTTGTCGTACCACAGTCGGTAGGAAATCGATACTGCTGACGGGGAAAACCTCACTTTTTAAGAGATGCTCTGACCGAGTCGTCTGACTGTAACACTCAGGTCTTTACACCTGCACAGTTCTCCTGAACCCAGGTCTACTAAACCAATCTGACCACAATACTTATCCACTGTGCTGATATTTCATCCCAGTAGCTGTAATACATGATTATGAATGGAAATTCCACACTATTCTACTATTTCCCAAACAGAGCTTCATAAATCTGCCTTGTGCTTTCATGCACTGCACGCCTGGAATGAGCTTGGAACTTGGAATTGTAACGCTGTCAGCACGTTAAGAAAACCTCTTGAAATCTGTTTTTATTGAATAATGCAATTGCTTTTAACATGTGCTTTATATTTTCCAAAATGAAGTTGTGCCATTGATTTCCATGTTTCTATGCTTTAGTCTGTTCACTGTGTTCAATCTTTTTTGTGTTATCTACCCAGTTTGTATTCAAACAAGACATTTTTTACTTTATTTGCTGCCCATCTTGACCACAACTGCCTGGAAGAAGAAATATTGTATTTCAAGTGACCTTCCTGGTTAAACGAAGGATCAAAACACATATAATAAATCCCAGACTCTCATGGTTGCTGTTGTTAAGAAACAATCAACGTTACTTTCTGAATGTGTGAGTATAAAACATGTCATTACCACATGATATACAGTAGATCTGACAAGTGAGATTCTGTAGGCGTGTTAATACACGTTTGTACCCGTGAAGTCTTACCTGCTGGGTGACCTCGTCCCCTTCACATTGTCCAGGCAGACACACAAAATGAATCTGAAAGAACACAGTTGATGGATATAAGTGAACGTGGCTGAGCTCTGTACATGTTTGCATTGCTGTGTGTTTGTGAGACAAACCTCCGTCAGTCTCGTGGTGTCTCTGGTCGTCAGCTCCAGGCCAATGCTGCATAGCTCCTTTTTATTCCTGAAGAGGCTCTTCACACACTGAGCCCCACTGTCACGCACAGTCTGCAAACACACGCAGGGTTCTTTAGACTCAGGATACGGTTTCCCAACAGAACTAATGAGAAACCAATGTGTATGCATTTCTTTGTCACTGACGATGAATGGAAGAAAAAGAAAATCCTGTTTTAAGTATCTGGCTGTTTTTACATGTGACTTTAATATAGACCCTATAGATAATAAGATTATATTCACAGTGACATTCAAAAACACTTGAGATCCTACTGTCCTATCCATTTCTACTGGAACACAGCACCACATTAGAAACTCCAGTAAACATATAGCAGCTACAGACCACAAGCATGTGAAACAGTTAGAGCACAGTGCTGTTTTATTACAACACAAGAACGTATGCATTTTAACAACAGAACAACATTGCAAGAGGAAGTAAAAGTGCAACAGCCTGAGTTTTATGAGAAGGAAGCAGAATCTGATTTCAGTTTGTCCTAGTGAAAGTCTTTTTAATATCTGGTGCACGTGTCTACATATAAATCCTACGTGAGATATAATCACTGGAGCGTGGCGCTTAAAACCCTCATTCAAAGATTCAGTGCAATACAGACTGCGGCAATATAGACTTCAGCCTCCGAGCAGACAGACCTCTTTCCGAACCGAGGCCCTGGACCTTAGCGGGACTCCTCGAATACGGGCACAGGCGTCCATGGCATCTGCGAGCTGCACAGGGGCTGGCTGATTGGCCGCTCACCTATAAACACAGAGGGGCCCGGGGAGAAAGAAAAAGGTAAAGTGAGTAACACAGAATTGAGGAGACAAGTTTAGAAATTCAGACTTATATCAGAGCTTTAAATCCCAAAGCTCAGTCATTTCTCGGAGCTTCTGTCTACACCCCTGCAACTAGAGATGTGCCAATACCAGAACTTCAGGATCAGAATTGCCGCTTATGCTGCTAAAGTTGCCGGGTTGGGCTTCTGGGAGTAAGCGATTAAGAAGTCATCTCTGGTAGTGTAGCGTTAGCTGGAGCTAGCATGTTGTATTTCAAGCTGGAAAGTCACACAAGTAAAGGAAGTTATTGTTGTTTATTCCATAGCTTTTCCAATAAGTAGGTATCGGTATTAGGGAGTTAAAAATGGTGTCTGAACATCTCTACTTGAAACAAGCAAGTGAAAGTGAACAGGATTGTTCAGCGTGAACTCCACATTGCTGCTCCGCTCTCTCACCCTCCACCAAAACAACATCACATGACAAAGCAGTGACAGTGTCAGTGCTATTAGTAAACAAAGCGATATCGCACTATGTGTCTATCTGCAGCTGCACGGCCCAGTGTCCATGCGGGCAGCTCGCTGTGACAGTCATGGGATCAACACGTGCACCACCCGGTGATTTACATCAACAGTCACCTGTGAAACAGATTAAAAACATTTCCCTGCAGGACGCGATGCAGTTAACGTTTTGGTTTGTGCTCCACATTTTTCAGATTGTGCAGCTGACCGAGGTTTCGTCAAACCCTGTGTGAAAATAACATGAGGCCTAGACTCAGCCTGTTGGTGAGGAGCAGCTAAGTACTGCAGGCCACTGTTCTTTCATATTCTTTAAACAGGCAGGCCTGCATCAGAGATCAAACAGGAGAGCAGGAGGGCAGCGGTGTGAGCTCGGAGCCGGGGAAACACACTCGGTAAGCAGCATGAGAGTGTGGCTAGAGAGGCAAAATATTTACAGTGTACAAGAGGGAAAAGTTTCCCAGGAAATCCAAGCCTCTCCTTTGAGGTACGGTCCAAAGCAGCTAGTGGAGCGCAGATGCAGGCAGGTGGTCTGATTGATCAGCCCCTCCAGCATCCTGAGAACCAGCAGGGTCGAGTGCACGCCACAGCTTCCTGTGGTGATCCAGGACCTCCTGGATTCTCACGGGTGCTTTGCAAAAAAAAACAACATAGCCAGGCACCGCTGCCCAACCTCAACCACACAGCACTTCCACATTTACTCAGTCACAGAGGAAGCAGGCACAATGACGTCTATTATGACGGTGACTGTCTGAAGGAGAGATGAACAACAGTCGGGGATGTTTCATGTGTAGTTCACAGCTTTAGTGTCCAGTGGTCCAGTTTATGGGAATAACTTCAAAAGACGACATTATCACCTTGTGCAACTGGTGTGGTCACAGAGTCATAGTAATCTAGTATTACTCATGCAACAGGAAAAGTACAACTAAGTCAAACAAGGTTAAGCAGATTCTTGTGGGCTGATTCATGAAGTTAACTATCACTGCTTCAAAAAAGAAAAGGAACGCAGCTATGAAGATTCAGCAAAAAGGTTCTGGAGGTTTGTGATCAACAACCTGTCAAGGTTGTAAAAAACTGTGTAGTCTGAAGTGTTGGTTGTTTGACTGGTGGTGCAGATGTGGTCCGAATCCTGAGCAGTGGGTGGCCGGAAGGACGGATAAACAGAGGCTGAGAGGGAGCAGCAGAGCCTGGGAGAACAGGAGGAACGAAACTCTCAGCTCAACGTGAGACCAAACACCATCTCACACCAATTTCTACTGAGCCACAGGTGACTCGGGTCAGGTGTCACCACAGCAGCTGCAGCAGACAAGTGACACATTTACTGGTTGGGTGATAATATCAGTCAATATAAGATTCATTTCAAAATGGCCCAAATTAGTTTTTTTTACATTTCTCAAGAGATCTCTAACTTGGTTTTTGCTCTGTAGCTTTTTGCAGCGTGTTGCTTATTCATGCATGATCGTGTCATCGTCCATAAGGAGACGTTTTATATACATAGAATTTATACTATATATGTGTATCAAAAATGTTTTACTGCCTAATATCAACTTCATGTTTCACAGATTTACTGATCCTCTGTGTCCACAGTTAGTTTCCTGCCTGGGGAGCTACTGCAAACTATCTGCTACAAAACTTCAACTAACCTGCTTGACTGGTTAATAAATCATAAAAAGATATCCAACATATGCTCAGTCCTTATATTGTCGTAAAACTGGTGTCTCGCTGCATTTAATAGGAATTCAAAGCACATGAAGAGCGATTGAGAGCAAAAGACTTGTCCTCCCCTCTATTCGTTCACAACTAACCGGTGAACAGGTGACGTACCTAAAGCTTCCGCCACTGACACCATGTGACCCGATGCCTCTAAGTAACCAAAAAGGTGCGATACAACAACACACAGACACTGACTCCTCCCTGAACCTGCTTCCTGTCTCTCTCTCTCTCCAGACTACGTCAAACACATTAAATACAATACAAGTCACATTGAAACCCTGAACCGAATAAAAAGGCATTAACTGATTAATCAAAACAATCATCTACAGTTAAATCGTTTTCATCTGCAGCACTCATGGTCATGTTTAGTCTCCACATTCTTGGCTGTAGATTCCGTCTTTAACAACTTGAACTCGAGCCCCAAAGCATCAATGCTCCAGATACAAAGTCCAGTATAGATATTTGCATCAATAGGATCTATTGAAAAAACACTAAAGTGGATCTGTCATGAGTTAGATCACATCCCCTCGGCGCTGCAGCGTTCACATCTATGCTGCTGTTGTGTGCACAAGCATGTGATTGGTTTCAAAAAATGTATATATTAAGAAAAGAAGCCTGATTCATCCTGACACATTTCTGTCCCTTACATGAATGTACACAATGTACAATATCCATATGAGTGTTGATGATCATGGAACTGGTTTAATTTGGTGTTGGGTTGAAACCATATTGTCCATCTTTTACTTAAAAGGTCCAGTGTGTAAGATTTAGGTGAAAAGGATCTATTGGCAGAAACTGAATATAATACATATAATTCACTAGTGTTTCATCTAAATTGTACAAATTTTTGTTTTCTTTACCCTAGAATGGACCTTTTATATTATAGCACTTTATATTTACATCAGTAGTGGATCCTCTCTCTACGGAGGCAGCCATGTTTTGTTTTTTACAGTAGCCCAGACTGGACAAACTAAACCTTTTGAGTTTCCATGACAATTGAAGCTACCACAGGTTCTCTATCATGATCGGAGGGGAGGGGGGGGGACATGACACTTCACTCACTAAATCTTTACTACCCATAATGCAACAGAAGAGATGTTGGTTATATGATGGTGTCACTCTGCAGTAGAGCTGAACAACACATGAGGTATTGTCACTTGCATAATCGATGATGATTCAATCAGTGACTGTGACACACACACACACACACACACACACACACACACACACACACACACACACACACACACACACACACACACACACACACACACACACACACACACACACACACACACACACACACACACACACACCTCAGCCTGACGTGTAACCTGCTCCTGGAGACGAGGCCGCTGCTCCAGCTCACGGAGCCGGGCCCACACACACACCCGAGGACCACGCACACACCTGAGGCACACACACGGTGACGGGCTGTCAGTCACCGGGCTGACGGCGGAACCAGGCCGCGGTCTCCTGACTGTGATGTCACCTTATTGTCGTTAGCTAGCACCTAGCCCCCGAGCTAACGCTGCCGTGCGGGCGCATCCGAGCATCGAACACACGACAGCGGGCTGTGAGTCAGCTCGGACGTGTTGCGTACACGTTAGTATTCCTCACGCACACACACGTTAGAGTAAAGACGTGTTGTCTCACCGTGTCCGACTCTGCTGCTGCTGTCTTCAGTGTGCGACCCGTCCACGATCCGACCGCTCGACTCGGTTCAAGCTCCAGTTCCTACCGTCCAGCCTGAGAGAGGGGGGGGGGGGCACATCTGTCACATCTGGATCCAGAGAATCGACTTCCTCACATATTAACAATCAACATCAGTTCAACATCTGTTTAACCCTCATTCATGCTAGTGTCGCTCATTATCACACGTTAGCATCATTAGCATCCGCAGCTAACATGACGCAGTGAACCTCCACATTCCGGTAAATTCACGTTTCTTATATTAGTTCACACTGAACACGAAGTCACCTGAAGGGCCCCGGTGCATGGTCACGCGTCACCGGCCCCGCGTCAGTTACCGACTCCCGCAAACGAACCGCAAAGAACCAACATCACCGAGTTCCGCTCGCTCCGGTTTGCCCACGAAAACAACACAGAGACAGCGCCAATCGAGCCCGGAGAAAACGACCTGCGGGTCAACCGAGCTCCGAACAATCGAGTTAATAATAATGATAACATTATATTATATTATATATATTATCTTGATAACTGAGGTGGAAGTAACGAAGTCAATTTACTCAATTCCTTTAGTATATATAATAAAGAATATAAATTATAATACAAATGTACATAATTATTAATTATATATCCTAAATACGTCATGTAATTTAGAATAAATAATAATAATAATAATAAAAGTGATGGAATGTAACAAAGTACATTTACTCAATTACTGTGCTATAATTTAGTCTGTCTTATCTATTATAGGATATTACTAGTTATTCCACTTCTGTGCTGTAATGTAGTTGATGATGTAAATCCTAAATTTATACATAAATATTTATGATAAAGTTTATGGTTTAACTGTATGACATCAAACCTCAATTCATTTCATTTCTTTGTCGTAAAGTTTTGATGACGACATCTTAGGAATCATTGACAATTAAAAAAATAAATAAATAAATAATATATATATATATATATATATATATATATACTTTTAAATAATTTCAACATTTCACATCCACTTTCTAAAGTCAGTATCAGTCAGGTTTTACTGTTCATGCAAAAACATCTATACCATAAAATATAATATAATAATATAATTTATTTCTCATGTCTTATGAGACAGGGTCGAGGAGTCAAACCTACAGAAATGGTTTTCATCTGTTTTCATGTCCCAAACATCCCAGATGTTTCCAGTTGTGTTATTTTCATGTCGGTGGCGTCTGTCTGAACCGACGCAGCTCAGACTCACGTCTGCTCCTTGAGTTCCAACACAAGACCTGCTGCTTGTTCCTGGAGAGATTCACTGATGCTGCACATCAACGGCTCCGTACGTTCGGAAACTTGGAAAAGTTCCATGTGGTTCAATGTTGTTGGGGGGGGGGGGGGGTCCTGAAGTGCTGCAGGAAGTATCTGGATCTTTTATTTAAATGCCAACATGTTAAAATACTCCATTGCAAGTAAATGTCCAGTTATGAGAATGAGTAAGATTATAAGTATGTACGTAAAGGTGCAGTAAAAATGTCTGTGTTAAATCTTTATATTAATAATACATTTTTATGATGTAGTTGAAGTGAAGTGATCTAATTTACTGTATATAAGTTTGCAATCAACGGCTGTTTTCATTATAGATTCATCTTCTGAGAATTATCTTAAGTAACTGGTTGATGGTTTGGTTTAGAAAACTTAACAGAAAAGTCAAAACAGGTTGAAATGTCTCAAACTGCAAATGATTCAGTTTTCTGTGATGTAAGAAAATTAGAAAGCAACCAACCATCACTTTTATGAACCCAGAACCATGTGTTGTATAATTAAATGAAAAATGATTAAAATACGTAATATTCTGTTTAATCTATGAAAACAATACTGTCTTAAAATGTAAAATTTGAATTGCTAAGGGTTAGGGTTAGATAAATGTAGTTGTGGCTGTTAAATAAATGTAGTGCAATAAAAAAGTACAATATTTCTCTTTGTTAATGGAAGAGAAGAATATAAAGGATGGAATGAAATTTTACTTAAACAATGAATTCATTCCTCCACTCATGATATGACAGAGGGAAAAAACACTGACATTAAGTAGAAGCTACTCCAAGTACAACAAAGTACAAATCACCTGTTTTATAACTGCGAATATAAAGTATCATATTTTTGGTAATTTTTCTATTTAATGAAAATGAGCATTGCGTGATTCCGTTTGGCTCAATACAACATATTTGAAACATGAAGTAGAAACAGCTGAACACATCTGTTGTTCAGAGAAAGAGTGAAACTAGACGGAGGGAGAGTGAAGAGACGTTTCATCAGAGGACAGGATGTGGAGAGACGTGCTCAGGGATGTGGGTGTTCCAACGCAACTGCACATGTCACAGATGTTTCAGTCACAATGCAGCTATTCAACATTTGGTTTTGAAACACTTAAAATTCCAAATATAAGTTGTTCACCACAACTGATTTATCCTATGGTGCAACAGAGGAACATTCGTCTGGAGCGAATATTTAAATTCCTTCCAGACACTTTCTTGGCTCTAGTTCTTTTCCTGGAAGTGAAATGAAAACAGGAGGAGGCAGAAACACACTGCATATGTATTTGGTTTTATTGAAGAAGAGAGATATGAATAGGTAGCCTGTTTTAAGGCACCTTACAAATGTACAACAAAAGCTCAACCATTTATTTATTCGGAATACAAAAATACACATCTCGGTGACTCCAAATCGTAATAAATAGTTAACCATGCATTCTAACCATAAAAAGGCACAGAAAACAGTCACTTAGTAGTCATAGAAATGATCAACTACTTTACCAAAATCATCCAGATAGTAATACAGGTGACAACTGTAACATTATATTCCAAATGTGAAAACACAATACACGTCATATCATTTAACCTTAGGCAATAAATATGCAAATGTTGTTTATACCTACATATATATTCTTACAAATTAAAACTGTGCCATTGTAAACATAATGTAAACAAATGAAATTCACTTTTCTCCCATGACTTTAGGAGCCGAGTCCAAGACTAAGTGTTAATCTGTCTTCTAGAGATCCTCGCATGGGGACAGGTTTTTAAAACCAGGCAGTTTGCAGCATTATTTACAGACCACTGGAGACACAGCGAGGGACGTCCACTCTCCGCTCTGCAGGGGAAGGTCAAGCATGATGCTGCCTGGAGTCTGGGGCCAAAAACACTCTTTGTTTGACTGAACCCGGCCGGCAGACACTTTGGACGAACGTAGACACACACATGACCACGACGCACTGCAGGAGCAAGGCAGCAAACAGCAGTTCTACCACACTGCTCCAATAAAGCACATGTAAGAACACAAAGGCTTCAACTCAGGTAAAACCTGTACGCAGGGTTTCTGGATCGCAAAAAGGCCGACGGTCATTACAATGAGTGTAAATCTGCTAATTAAATTAAAGGCATAGTTCTGTTCTCTCTGGGGAAATGATTTTTTAATTAGTGGTTTCTAGTGACTAACACCTACTGTATCTTTGGCTATGAGTTGCAGGATGAGCATTAGTGCATACGTGAAAAAACATCATCTACGACTGGAGTTAGGTTTATAGGCTGAATGTCTCGCGTACGTCAATGTGCACGATTCTACTGAATATAAAGGTTTGAACTGATTGTCTCTGTAAAATCAGCCTGTTTGACAATGAGAGACAGGATGGACTGCCCTCTACTGGGGTGTCAGGGACAGTACACGACTTCTCACAAACTGATTCGCTCACATTCAGTTATTTGAGATAATCGAGGGGGGGGGGGGACTTGTGCGTCTCATTGGCTTTTAACACTTGACATTAATCTAAAAAAACTATTTTATACATGATGGAAACAGAAAGAATAAAAACCAACGTAACAAGCAAGAAATGATTCTCCAAAAGAGGAAGTCCATGATGGTATGAGGTCAAATATGCCACTGTTGTAGAACACACACCCAAACACACACCGACACGTCGTGATACACATTAGAAACACACAACAGTCGTGTCTGCCCACTCGACTCATTCACTGACACAGTCCCACTGTAGTGTATCATCCTGGAAGCACAGAGGAGCAAAACTACAAACTAGTGAACTGCTGGAAGAAACGTGGAGTCCGTTAGAAAACATCTGTCTGTGGGTCTAAGCTTTTAAAATCTAATCCTCAAACTGCGAGGAGGAGAAACGTGTACAAAAAAACTCTTTCAAGGTTTTTCTCTCCATCATGTCAGAAAGCTGCAGAGACGAGTATCAAAACAAGAGATCAAATATTGCACCATCATTAAAATACAACAGCATCATCATGTACAAGAGATTAGAACAAAATCAACTATACACACTCGTCATGGTGTAATATACACAATCAAATGTGTAAGCTGTGGACAATGCATGCCATGTCAGCAATAATATACAAATCCATTAGACTACAACACCTACAAACATTGTTTGCATACACTGGTATACTGTATATACAGTGCGTGTATATATATATATTTAGTTATATATATATATGGGGACACGTGGAAATATACCCTGTAATGCCACCAGTCTTAGAAGAAACTTACTTTAAATTAGTTGAAGTAAAAGTAGTTGAACTAGTTGCTATGCAGGCTGCTGCAGATCAGCTGTAGTATTACTGTGTACATATACTCAAACCAATATCTAACTCCTATTCTCATTAGTGTTAAATACTGCGTTACACTGCCAAAAGTAAAAAGGTTGAGGTGAAGTGTTAATTCTATGATATGAGGATTTTGCACTTGCATGAAGCAAGAAGTAAAAAGTGCCTTTTAAGTTTTCCTAAAAACAAAGTTCCCCACAGTCGATGTGGTTTAACTTTCTGACTAAACCTAAACTTCAAATGGAAATAAGACCTAAGATCTACTGGTCTATTAAATAAAAGAGATGCGTTCTGAACAGAGTCATCAGACGATCATGTTTCATAGACATTCACTTTGGTTCTGATGTCAACTTACAGATATTAAATCCATATACTCAAACCTCAACAACAGCTTTTCTCAAATAAAAAGTTCTCATGACGTCTACCAGTAAAGCACAGTTCACACGAAATGACTGAAGAAATGGCACTCGACACAAATCATTGACACGTCATCGTCATGCAAACCAAATAAATTAAAGCTAGAAAGAAGGTTTGATTTAGACCAGAACGATGCTTTTCAGTAGTAACAAATGGCATCGTAATACTTAAGTCATGTAAAACTTGTTCAAGTGTTATTTAGCACACGAAAAAAACCAAGACACTAATCATGCAGTTAAACGTATCTAAGGTTGAGCGAGCATAGCATGCGACAGAAACCTTCCAGGCTCATCCTCCCTGTCTGCAGCCGTGTGATGTGAGATCCAGCAAACGTCGTCACACACTCTGACCTGAACTCAAACTAAACCCACACTCATGGAAGTCCTGGTTTTGCTACTAGTTAGTTAATGGGAACCCAAATGACGAGTTGCCTGTGAACAGTAATGGTTAGTTGCATACCTGGTTGTGTGCTAGAAATGGTTATTAACTCAGAAATGGCTTTTTTGTTTGTTTGTTTGTTTGTGAAGATCCACGACTTCCTGTTGCAACTTCCTTCAGCTTCCTCCATTGGCACCAGAGCACAAACAAACATGTGTAAGTTGTTCACAACGTCACAAAGGTTCAGCCTCAGCAGAGAGAAACACTCCAGCTCCTCTCCTTCAGTTCCTCTCTTCTCCTTCACGACGCTGCCAAACTCTTCCACTGACACGAGGGGAGAGTTGGTTTCTTGTCCCCCTCCCCCCCCACCAGTCGCTCCAGCTCCTGGGTTAGAGGTCAACCATGGAGGCCTTGGCCAGGTCTTTAGTTCCCTGGAGAATTCTCTTCATATGACCCACTTTCGATATCCCCAGATCCTGAGGAGGAGGAAGGAGACACATTAAAAACACAGAGAGAAACATCCGTCTTTAAAGGAGACGTATTCTGTTCGTCCTCAGGCTGGACATCTCTGTCCTCAGACTGTCCGTCACCGCTGCTGCTCCTCTTTTCAGCCTCTGTCCCAAACACTTGGTTTCAGGTCCTGTCTCTTTAACAATGTGACACAATGGATTCTGAATTCTCTCCAGATGCAGCAGCTGATCGATGGTTGATGTGGAAGTTTGATCGACTGAAGAGGTGTTTCAGAAGCTTCAGTGTTTGGAGGAGATGAACTTTACCACAGACTTTTTAAACTTTTGCAGAACTTTTACATTCACGAAAAACCTTTATAACACACTAGAGGAAAGAAACACTGAATATGTCTCCTTTAAGATGAAGCGTTGAATCAAGGTAAAAACAAACAACTGATAGTAGTTTCATTAGTTAGTTTTAAAACTTGGTTATTTAAAGTAATATCTGATGAGTGAGAGCAGCTCATCTGGAGGACACATCTAAGATGAAATGATTCCTTCTAACATTGGATCATGTTGGTTCAGTGGTTGAGTGTCTGTGTGGATGAACATGTTCAGATAACCACGGTGCCACAGGATGACTTTGATGATTCAGTTTGTCTCTAGCGCCACCATGAGGATCACGGTTTCTGGTTCTAAAGGAGCATCTATTGTGATGACGTTTGGTCCTGAGGCTCGTCCCCAATCAGGATGAACTGTGAACTTCCTCTGATGGATGGTCGACCGTCATGTTTCTGGTTTTTATAAAGATATGAGCACAGCAGCTGAGCTTCAAATAAACTCAGGACTATTTCCATGAATCCCGGAGGAAGGATTCAGAAACAGACGCAGAGTCCAGAGCTGTGATGACGTCTGTGTCGTCACTGCCACAGACACACAAGGATGAACTCTGTGTTCATTCACTTTACTTCTTTGAATAAATTCTGTATTAAATTTAAATAGTTGCCGACCTCCAGCAGCTTCACTTCTCTCTGTGCTGCACTTATATAACATATGGTGGATGTTCAATAACCCAAACTTCAACCCTGTTCTATTAACTTTGTCACAATGTAAATGAATTAAATCAGTTTTATCTTCATTCCAGATGTTCCAACAAGTTCAGTGCAAATGATTTCACTTGTTTTTGTGTCATCTTGCTCATAAACAAACAAACAAACAAACAAACGGAAACAGGAATGAAAACAGAACCTCGTGGGTCGAGGCAACTACTGAATAATCTGTAGATTATTTTCTTGAATAATTTATTCCTTGTTTAAACGTAGTCAGAAGACAGTAGTTGGTATATTCAAACTGTTCTTTGGCTGTTTTCCAGTTCTGTGCAGCTCATTCAGTTTGTGTTTGTGTTCCTCGTGTTATTCTCAATCTTTCTTGTCTCCAGTGTTGGTTTAGAGTCGATATAGTTTATACACACGACTACAACCTCCTGTAAACTTCAACACCTCCTGTAAAGGATTGAATCCTGAGCCTGAGCCTCTCCACCCGGCCCAGCTCCGTCCAGTCCCCCCCCCCAGCCCTGGAGGCTTCCCCTCTCAGCAGATGCACAGTGTTAGTGGGTCACAGCGAGTCTCGTTCACAAAGCAACGACCAGACAGAAGAAGCCAAGCAGAGCAGTGCAGTGTGAGCGGTGGCACGACGGGGAGACGTCTGACGGGTTAAAGGGCGTCAGGGGTGGAAACAGAGAGAAGGAGCTGATTGGAGGAGAGGGATCAGATTCAGAGGGACTGGGGGTGTGTGTGCGTACCTTCAGGTCCCGCCGCTCCAGGTGCAGCAGCTCCGAGCCTCGGATGTCGTGGCGGATGAAGGTGTCCCTGTACTCGCCCAGACTCAGCTGCTCCAGCCAGACGCCCACCTCCTCTGGGCCCCATCTTTCCACTGCACACACACAGACACACACACACGGAGCAGAGAGAGGCTCAGCGCCTCGCAGGGATACACACCGTCCCGTCCGTCCTCACACTCACACACAAACTTAGAAATGGACACAAACGGTGGTGAATCACTGAAGGAAAAGGGAGGAAGGGGGAGAGCGTCAAAGAGGAAGTGAAGAGGGAGAGCGGTGGCGGCAGCTGGCGGAGGAGGGAGGAGGATGACAGAGGCCAAAGGTTGGTCAGAACAAGGCCAGTGAAGATTGGGGGGGGGGGCATGCACATGTATGAACCGGATCAGAGAACACAGAAAGGAGGAGGTGAGGGGAGGAGGAAGCCTGTGCGCTCTGCAGTCCGCCATGAGAGGAGGAAGGGCTCACACCTATAACCCCAAATCTGAATTTCTATTTCTGTTTTGTTTGTGTTTAAATGACGTTGTGTTTGATCCCCGCAGGGTTTTGTCCTTGTTCTGCTCTGGACTCTGAGACCTCAGGAGCCACGATGACGGGCGGATGAGAGCGGGGGTGGAGCGGAGGGGGGTGGATGTTGATGGTCGGGGTCTGACTGTGGGAGACAACACTTCCAACACACACACAACTTTGTGTTTCTGCAGCAGAGGGATGGATGCATGGACTGTGATATGATGGTGGAAACCTGATGTTTGCTGTGTGTGTGTGTGTGTGTGTGTGTGTGTGTGTGTGTGTGTGTGTGTAAGGTTTAAGCACAGTGGTCAGTTTGATCAATGGATGAATGAAGGATGGCAGCACCTCCTTTTTTCCTCCATAATCTGTAAATAAAGACGGACGACACGACAGCCCCCTAAAAGTGAAGCCAAAACATCTAGATTGCCCCCTGGTGGCTGGCTGCAGAATAGTTAATAGACCCCGTCTCCTCCATGTCGGCAGATGGGACGAGAAATGTCCGGACACCAGCTGATGCTCCTACAAACCTTTTTTTATTTTACCCCCCAGGTGGGAAATGTTTCAAACACATCACCTACACCCGAGACACTGGATTCATATTTGTATAGTGGGATGAAATGCAGATGCGTCGTCCATCTTTATTTACAGTCGTTAAAGTTTATCACTGCCATCCTTTCACATTAAAAGCACCAACAACTCAATGTAAAGCAGCTAAACTTTGAGCGGCAGCGTGAGTGATGGTCCCCGTTCGGACAGGACAGACTCCGCCCTCGGTCCAGCCTGTTGACCACTGAGGGGGAGAGTGGGGGCGGCCCTACCTGACTGAGGACTCGTCTTCTTGGCGGCCTTCTCCTTCTTGAACTTGGGGACTATGCGAAACATGCTGCTGCGACTGTTCCTCTTGCCGTAACCCAGAGAGTGGTCCTGGTACATAAGCACAGTCAACCTATAGCCTTTCATTTAGCTACTCAGCTCTCTGGTTGCCTGGAGCCATGCTACACCAAAGACAAACACAACTCTATATGTGCAGATAGTGTTCAGTGTGAAGTTCTATAGAAATATTACACATACTCTGCAAAGGAAACATGCAATTTCTACTAGAGCCTGATAAAGATCAGCTGATAAGATGTTTTCATGTAGTTATCTGTGTTATTGTATTAAAAGACTGTTGTAGTGCAGCTGGTGAACATGCATGTGTCAGAGTGTGATGCTCACCTCCTCGTCGTTAGGCTGCAGAATGTGGTAGAGCCACGGGATCTCTCCCAGTTTGCCCATTTCCAGCTCCGCGCTCTGCAGAGCACTGGACAGCTGCTCCTCCTCTGGTGGGTCCAGTTGCTGCAGCAAGAAAAAAACCAGCAGAGATCAGCGACGTGTATGAACATGAGACATTTGACACAACAGTGTGTTTGTCAAAGTAAAATAAACTCATGACTGTGATGATAAAGTCAGTTTTACCAGAGAGACTCTGCCCAGCAGCAGAGACTCGGTCTCGTTGTACAGAGCTTTGACGGTGCTGGCCACCTCTATAGCTGTGATCCTCGCCAGACTCTGGAAACAAGACACGACAGATACTTTAAAATACCCAGATTTTACAAACTGTAGATTTAACTTCTCATATGAACCTAAACTGTGCAACATGTTCAACTTACACCTCAGCTGTAGTGACCTCTAGTGGCCAGAAGGATTATTTATTTTTATTTTATGAGTTCAAACTAAAACTGCAGCCTCTGAAAACAGATTTGTTTCTGACTGTTTGTTCCCATTTCTCAAAGCAGAGTGGAAACCGCTCTATCACGCTGAGTGATGCGAGTTGCTGACGAACCTCTGGAAACTTGGGGTGCGTCTTGTTGATGGCGTGTGACGCAGCATTAACAGCATGAGCCAGCTCCTGCTCTAAAAGCCCGTTGGTCTTTGCAGCCTCACATATCCTGTGATTAGAGAGAGAGCACGTCCGAGGAGAAGAAGGTCATTTAACAGACTTCAATATAAACTGTGACGCTCTGCAGACCTGATATTCACGACTCTGTATATTTACCTGGTGATGAGCTCCTCTGCAGCTCGGGCGCACATCTGCACCATGGCGGCCTCCTCCTCTGTCGCCAGGTCCACAGACTGCTGAGGGTAGAGGTGAGGCCGCAGAGGAGGCTTGTCGTACTTCAGCTTGTCCTCCCACGACTTCAGCGTGTTCTCAAATGCCTGCAGGGGAAAGTAAAGCATAAGTTCATCGGCTGAATTACTTCCTGTAAAACTTTGAACTGCTTCCCCTCGCTCTCTGAGTCTCACCCGGTCTCTGGTGAGCATCTGAGCCCGGTTCTTGTGTTGGATCTTGATGACGCCGGGCGGCTGGATCCAGGCCTCCCCGTCCACCTGGATGGGAACTCCTTCATCGCCCAGGATAGTGATCTTCACGGTCCGACACTAATTCAGGCAAAGAAACACAGATTAGATGATGTTCATCTTCTTCTGAGTATATCTATCACCACCTCCATGGAGGAGGGTGGGGGTCTGTTGGTCCTTGGCGGAGTTAAGAGCTCTTCTTAGTGTCACTGTAGTTTTTAGTGTGTCTTCACCTGTGCGATGCGGTGATGTTGCAGTTTGATGACTCGGGAAACGGCCATCTGCATGCTCCCAAACACGGCCACAACTTCCAGGATCTTATCATCGAACGATGGAGCACAGAAGATCTGCAACACGTGAAATTCAGCTTCAGTGTGTGCACCAGTGACTGTTCACTGGATAATCAACCAACAAGCAACAACAACTATTCTGTACTTTTATTTTTATCAGCAAAATTCATTAAAAGGAAAAAAACATGTTTATCTTTCAGGCTTCAGGTTAAATTCTTGGTTGGTTTCGTTCTTTTCAACTAGCAGCAGCCGACAGACAAATAAACCTCCTTCAAACAAGACATTTTCCAGCTCCGTTCATCTGGAGCCTGAATGAGATGAACTGTTTCTGCCCGACACCGACCTGTGCAGACGAACTGCTCATGAGAAGGTCGAAGCAGTAACGAGACGCAGAGAGAGAAGAGAACAAGCGTCTCACAGAGCGTGATGAGGGGCCTCGGCCACTAGATGGAACTCAGGACACGTTTACCAGGAAGTTCTGCAAGTACTGAAACCTTTATTTATAGAATAACCTTAGATCAGGTCACAGGCAGATCTATGTGTGTGTGTGTGTGTGTGTGTGTGTGTGCACATGACGAGTCCCACTAACCTCCCCCTGTTTCCTCCTCTCCAGCCAAACAGTTACATAACAGCAAATGCACAGAGTATATGTGTCCAAGGGAAACCTCTGCAGGGGCTCACTGAGGGTTGTGTGTGTGTGTGCATGTGTGTAAGTGTAGGACCGTGCGTGTGTGTGTGTGTGTGCAAACTGACACTCCCTCAGCAGTTCTTGTGCTCGGAGCCTTGAACAAACAAGCACAAACGCCGCCCCTCCTCTCTACCTACAGACTAACAGGGTCAAACCAGGATGCAGCTTTGTCTTTCTACAGACACAGAGAGAAATATGAGAAGGAATCAGAGCGAGAGATGGAGCCTTGATCCAGGAGCCTGGAGAGTTGCTGTCCTCAGCCCGAGGAGGGAAACTTTCCTTTTCCCTCTGAGAGGTGACGTGAGTCGGCGAGCGACGGAGCGGCGCGTCCAGCAGGATGGAACATTACACAGAGGGAACATCTCGAGCTGTAAATGTACTCACGTCATCCTCCTTGGTGCCGCCCCAGAAGTTTGTCCCGCCTGCAGTAGCTGGGAATGTTTAACACGGCGATACCCTGAAGGCTGGGCAGGGGGATGTACTGTCCGTCACACTGAGACAAACAAGAAGAGCCGTCAGGGATCTCTCACTTTGGTTCTATTTATAATCTACTTTTAATAAAATAAATCCATTTCTGATGAATACAATATGTAAAACATGTGGAGCAGATATATTATTATAATATCATGAAGATATGAAAGTCATTTATTATATTCTATGGGGAAAATTATTAATCTCATAGTGCTTAGACGTTAAAAGAGCAAAGCACATGGAAGAGGAATAGAAAATGGGAAAAGAAAGTTAGGAAAGAAACTAGAAAGAGCTGCTGAAAGTATTTAAATACATTTTTATATGGCTTCAACTTTAATAGTCCCACAAACCCATCTCAGCATTTTTACTCCTCACGATGTGGTTTTTCAGGACGTAAAACACGTCAGTACATGACTCTCAGCACCGGACCACACGACCGCAGCATCCGCTGGGCCGAGCCTGGTCTCTGTTTGTGCTCCTCTCACTGAACAAGTGTGGCAGATGTTCTGGAGACGCTGTTTATCCTGAACAATCAGCTTCTGAATGCTTTGTGGTGTGAAATAGGTCGAACGTGTAGATGTGTAAAAAGTCTTTCTGGAGGTTTCAGAGTGGAGAGAACTAAATAACCTGGAATCTGTCCAGTCTGGTTTTGGGGCAGTTGTGCATCAACCACGTCTTTTTTAAAACCTCAGGTGTGGTTTCCTTCCTCCTGTCTCACCTCGAGCTGCACCTTCTGCTCCAGGTTCTTGTAGGTTCTCTGCAGAAGCTCCTTGGTGCCCAGCACTCCATACCACATCATGTTCTTGGTCCGACTCCTGCGGTGGAAGGAGCAGAGGGTGAGTATGAAAGGTGGGTTGTGGTATTAGCTGAAAAGCACTGACTGGAAACGGTCAGGGAGAATATCTGGGAAGAGCTGTGGGCTGAGAGGAAAGTGCAAAGTAATGGATGGTTGGTTTAACCAGGTTAGAAACCGCCCACGAGCCAGTAAGTGTTTCTCACTTGGTAAAACACAATATGCATTAAAAGCAATGAGTCATATGGAAGAAAACACTTCAGCTTTCCTGCTCGTGTGTGTCTGAGCGTGAACGTGTGAGAAACGTCTCACCTGCATTTCTCTGGATGCTCCTCTCGCTTGTTGTTGAACTCCAGCGAGATTTTAGCATCCAGGCCGATTCCGAAGTAGTTGTTCATCACACACTTCTCCATGTAGCCCTCCCTGAGTTCAACCAGAAGAAGAAGAGAAGTGAGAGAGTGATGAGACGCATCGATGAAGAAGGGATGAAGAACTGAAAGAAAAGAGGCTCTTACAGCGAATCCAGGTCGGGGTCGATGAAGGGTGTGGCGCCGAAAGGGTCGATGTTCGCCAGCAGCATCTTACTAATGATGGAGCTGCCGGCGATGGAGGCAGCAAGACCTGCCCGCAAGCCTGCGCACGCACACACACAGACACACACAGACACACACAGACACACAACAAGATGTTATACATGTCAAAGCATCCATGCAACAAATTTTCAACAAAAGACACACTGATATTTCAACGTGTGTGTTTGTGTGTGTGTGTGTGTGTGTGTGTGTGTGTGTGTGTGTGTGTGTGTACCAGGGCAGATGATGCGTGTGTTGAGCACCGGCAGGTTCTCCTTGCTGGTGGTGAATGGCGTGATGGTGAAGGAGCCGTAGGACTGAGTGCTGCGGCTCACCCTCCTCTCCATCGGAGAACAGGGACTCTTGGCAGCTGGAGACAAACACACACACACACACACACACACACACACACACACACACACACACACACACACACACACACACACACACACAAAACTTTATTCTACTCGTACACATATTTTCTGATTCTAAATTTGTGCAGATGAGGCTT
Organism: Verasper variegatus; assembly: GCA_026259375.1. Taxonomy (NCBI): domain Eukaryota; kingdom Metazoa; phylum Chordata; class Actinopteri; order Pleuronectiformes; family Pleuronectidae; genus Verasper; species Verasper variegatus. The sequence goes on along the minus strand of CM048052.1, from coordinate 1,380,634 downwards.
TTTAATTTGAAGGATTCAGAGCAGGATGTGAGAGCGTTATCAAAATAATGCAGATTTTAAATATGTCTATTCTATATGTGCACGCTTACTTGTGCACGTACATCCTCACATTCCTTCCTATGTATTTTCCACATGACAACACAACAACAACACCCTCTGAGTGTTTCGTGTTTGCCGCCCAGACGGAGCGACCATAGCAACAGACACGTGCACGACTGACAGATTGGGAGACTCACACCAAACCCCCCCCCCCCCCAAAAAAAATCCCAGTCGCTCCTGTTCACATCCGCTTAACTCCACTCTGTGTTTTTTTGATTTGTGTCCAGGTCAGGAAGGAGTAAGGAGGCGACGAGAGGAAACAAGGAGAGGATGCAAACGCAGAGGGTTTGACTGATACCTCCTGGTCGTCCAGCGGCTGAAACATTTGTGGAAGGAAGGAAGCAGCCTCATGATAAACAGGAAGAACTTCTGCCCCTAAGACAATAACACATCCTGCTGCTGATGCACACACACACACTCATAAAGAGGCACACGACACATTTACACAACAACATGCATGTGCATTCAGACAAATAAAGACGAGCAGACACACGCCTGCTGCCTCAGTTTCCACAGCTACAGCAGTTTATTACGAGCCACGGACTCGTGCGCAGACTAAAGATGGAGACAAAGAATTCCTCCTGGTGCAAGTGGGAGCAGTGGAAGAGTTTCTCCACTCGCTTTGAGCTCTAATCCTCCGGTTTGTTTATGACAGGAAACATGATTTGCGTCAGCAGCCCTTTTTTTTTCCATTAGCTGAGTGAGCGGTTGGTTCTCTGTGGTGCAGAGAGCTCAGTCAACACAAGGTGGCGATGTTTGAACCCTGTGCAGCTTCCCATTGGATGTGTTTATTTCACAAAGTGGAAAAATCCTTATTCCAACATTACTCTGATATTAAAGAGGCGTTTATATCTTTGTGGTTTCTCATGTTTGTAAAAGGAATTTGCTTTTTAACACATTCATGAGGTGACGATAACATCAGCTGGTGGAAGAGTCCAACTGGCCAGACTGGACGGGTTGGGAGCTTTATGACGGGGCAACAGGTAAAAGGGTCAGAGGTCAGAGAGGTCAGAGAGGTCAGAGAGGTCAGAGAGGTCAGAGCCTTTAAACAGCCGCAGGGACAATGATGCACTCACATGGCAGCGACTCCAGCTCCTTGGTGTCTTCATCCTTCTCGCTGTCCCTGTTCTCCTCCTCGCTGTCTTTCCTGAACTCGAGGGAAGACGGCAGCTCGGTGTCGTCCGTGTGGGCGTTCTGCTCGTCAACCACTGAAGAAGACAAGGGATGAAGACGATGCAGGAAGATTAACAAGCAATAATTCATGTATTCATTTAACAAATGTGTTTGTTACGGCTGCATGTTCCCTCACATGGGGTCATACGAGTGTTTCTGTATTTTTACTCTTTTAACAACAGAGAACAGATACAACTTTGATGTGTGTACTATGTGTGTAGTACTATGTGTGTACTGTGTGTAGTACCTCTCTCCGCCTGCTCTATGATCTGTCTCACAGCTTTCTTCAGACTGTTGGCCCGGAGCATCAGCTGCTCCCTGCTTTTGAACAGCTGGTGTTGGGAGCTGCCGCCTCGTCCTCCTTTCTCCGTCTCCTCTTCCTCCAGCTTCTCCTTCAGCTCCGTCAGGCTCTCTTCGCTGGCCTCCTCCTCCTCATCTTCCTCCTCCTCCTCCTGCTCCTCCTCCACTATAGGAGGAGTGGAGTGGGGCAGCGGAGGCAGAGCCTGGCTCTCGGAGTTGAGGGCGTGGAGGAGCGAGTCCATCTTCTCGTTCAGGATGGCACACTGGTGGACACAGAGGAAGAGTTTCATTTCTGCTCCTTCAGGACAGGCCGAGGTTCAGAGTTTTATCTGAGACTTACTTTGAGAGACATGGTGTCACACTCATCTGTGTTTTCTGTGCTCTTCTCATAAGCTTTTCCCACTTTGGCAACAAAATCCTTCACAGTTTCACACAGGATCCTGAAAAACAGGCAGAAAACTTTACAGCTACTTGTTAAAATGTTAAAGAAAAGAGGAGGTAGCTTGTAGGAAGCACGTAATAGTTTAGCACCGGAGCTTGACCGATATGGATCTTTGTGTTGATTCTCGTCCGTGTGTTTGTGGTCACGCAACGAGTCATGTACGAGTCACTTACTTGGCGGCGGAGATGACCACAGAGTGCTGCTCGGAGTTGAGGATCTTTGTGAGGTGGGCAGCTACTGAGTCTTCATAGGCAGAAATATGAAACTAAAGAGAAAAACACATTTAAAAATATATTAAATATATGTTTACTACATGTGTTAGACTTTATCCTGTAGTAAGCATTGAGAATATTATGTTCTTCCATCTTCCATCTCATTCATAGTTTAACCATGTATAGAGTCTGCAGGACATGGGGTGAGTTTCTTTTCAGAGTCTGCTTTCGAACCGTAGCTGTGGTGAAACTGTCAGATGCTGTTTGCAGCATGTAGCTCTGCCCCCCCCCGCTCACGTCCGTCTGTCTGGACGCCTGCTGCTCTGATTGTGTCTAGTGATGCGTGTGAATATCTGTCAGCTCCTGTGAGTACCTGGCAGTCGTCGGCTCCCTCAGGCGTGGTGGGGCAGCTGTGTTTGGGCGGGATCTTGATCTCGTAGGTCATGATGCTCCAGCGGTCCAGCATCTTGGTGCTGGCCCTCTCCAGCTTCTCCAGGATCTGGGGCAGCTGGGTGTCGTCGTCGCAGGACGGGCCCCAGCCCAGGACCCGAGCCAGATCGTTGCCCGTGCCCAGCGGCAGCACCCCCAGCTGGCACTGAAACACATGCAGGGGCTTTTATTTGGCATCCTGAAGCCTGCAGCATTTAAAATGAGCTGTGTGTGTGTGTCGGTGCATGGTCGCCCGTGTGTGTATAATGAGTGCGTGTCTTTATGTAAGCTGACCAGCAGCAAAGGCAAAAAGCTCAACGGGCTCATCCACCAAAGACAAATCATTTTCTATCTACTTCCAAATTATTCTAATCTGACAATTCCTGCATTTCATTCAGTTTGAATTCAGCGGAAATTACTTTAAATTGCCTGCGTATATATTCTACATCCATGTGTTTTACCTGTTTGTGTAGATTGAGTTTGTCGATCTCTGAGAGGACCCAGCCCACGCTGCCGTCACCCCCGCACACCAGAATCCGGAAGTTGTCAAACTTTTGAAACAGTCGCAGACTGAAACACACAAAACACACAGATGCTTGGAAGTTGGTCGTCTGCAGGGCTCTGATTTCCCCGGGGACATTAAGTGTAATGATGTTTAATGTCTCTGGTTCTAAACACATCTAAGCTTTGGGAGCTGTTGTAGTTCTCCTCACCCGAGGTGCGGCCCCCCGTTGACCAGGTCAAACACTTGTGCCGGGTTGAGGAGCTGCTTGAAGCGCCGCAGGAATTTCACTCCCTGGTTGTCGCCGCTCTTGGAGTTGACAAAAACCAGGAGGGGACTGGCACATGACGGAGGACAGGTGGCCTTCCAGAAGCCTGAGGAGACAACAACAGCAGAAACACATCACTGAGGGTCCAGAATCACATCTGTCTTATTTGACTGAACTGTCCCTTTAACGCTGAGCCGTCCCCAGGCTGCAGCTCGGCTGGACGCAGCCACTGCTGTGAAACTCCTCTGTCACCATGAAACTAGCTCATCAAAGTCTGAGTGCGAGCGTGAGACTGAGCGGAATAAACACAGGAGCGCGGCACATGTCAAAAACACGTTCTGCTCCTCGTGGAGCACGAACACACGTATACACTCATCTGTGGGGGTTTCTGTGAGCACAACATAATCTGCACATCCCTCCGTGCTGACGGGCTTCCACCTGGTGTGTGTGGCACTGTTATCCCCTCTTTTCCCCTCTTCATCCTCCTCTTCCTCCTGCTCTCTAATCTCTGTCTACCCTCTTCGATTTTACCCCCCTCACTCTCTCTCTCTCTGGGATCTTGTCGTAGAAGGATGGATCGAGGGAGGGCGAGTGGAAGGAAGGAGGAGAGAGACAAACCAGGAGAGGGGAGGGGGGAGGGGAGGGGAGTCACGACGCTCCGGCACGTGCTACAGTCTGCTGCCCCCCCCCCCCCCCCAGCCAATTACAACCGAACTCCCCCTCTTCCCAGCCTGCATTTGGGCAGAGGGGGTCTGGCACGTGACGAGCGGGTGAAGGGCAGAGGGGGGGAGAGAGAGAGAGAGAGAGAGAGAGAGAGAGAGAGAGAGAGAGAGAGAGAGAGGGAGAGGGAGAGGAGAGAGAGAGAGAGAGAGAGAGAGAGAGAGAGATGAAGGATGTTTCCTTATTCTGTTTTTTTCTCATCCTTTCATCTGGATTCCCTATCCTCCCTTTCGCTGCCTCGCGCTTATCCATCAACCAATTAGCCGATGCCAGCATCTGTTTGTGTGTGTGTGTGTGTGTGTGTGTGTGTGTGTGTGTGTGTGTGTGTGTGTGTGTGTGTGTGTGTGTCATAGGCTTCAGCTGCAGTAATCCAATCACACACACTTATTTGAGTCTGTCTCGCAGGTGCTGATCTCCATCTAGAATGAGTTTTAATGTGGGCTCTGGCAAACACACACACACACACACAGACACACAGACACAGACACACACACACACACAGCTTCCTCTCCTGTGATGCTCATGTTCTTTCATGAAGTGATGCGTGTCGACTTCTCGCAGCGCGTCAGGAGTCATGTGATCAGAATTCCTCTCACACACACATCTGGTCTGGAGGATCTATTTTTAGCTCTCAGAAAAGGTGTGTTCACGCCAACCTGTCAGAGGATCTATTTTTAGCCTCCTCGCTGACGAGAAACTGACATGTTCCTGGAGCACATACCTGTGACTCGTTGCTTCCTGTTCGACTGTTTGACAGGACGCTTGTACGAAACTATGGATCTGAGGCCGAGGTCGTTACAGGGAAACTCACAACACAACAGAACAAGAAGGTGTGTGTGTGTGTGTGTGTGTGTGTGTGTGTGTGTGTGTGTGTCTGTGTCTGTGTCTGTGTCTGTGTGTGTGTGAGTGTGAGTGTGAGTGTATCTGTGTTGTCCTGATCAATCGTCACTGTCCAGACGCTTGTGACCGAGCAGAAGGTCGAAGGTCAGAGAGATGACATCGGACCAACTGGAGTGAAATCTCATTCATCGACCTCTGACCCCGCGAGTGAGTCAGAGTAATTGCACGGTTGATTGTGTGTGTGTGTTAGTGGGGGGGCGTGCTTACCGTCTGAGTCAATGCTGTTGAGCGCTGTGGGAGGAATGATGGAGACTTTGCACTGACCCAGAGGACACTTGCGAGGGTACAGGTCCATACAGGCTGTGTGCACCTGGAAGAACAACGGAAACGTTCAGGATTCATTCATAACTTTCATTTCATGTTCTCGTGTTTATGCACAAATTCAAACACATCATGAATATTGATGAAAACTAAATAATATGATTAAATCCTGCAGAAAATCCTGAAACTCTGAATAAAGCAACAAAGCATTTCTATTTATTTTATCCCATTGATTTGTACCAAAGAGAATAAGACTGCCGAAGTGGAATTTGCGATTATGCTTTCTGCTGCATTTTAACAATTTAAATTCATTTCCTGTGAGATTTAATTCATATTTAAATAGCGTTACAAATGAATGCCCTGTATATGTGACGTACCATCGCTTTGCACCAGAGGCAGCGCCAGTCCTGCAGCCGCAGCACGCTGCCACACGTCTTATCACACACGGCACACTTGGCACTGACGGGCAGGTTCCCTTCCAGCCACTGGTGAGGCATCGCAATCTGTCGGGTGAACACACACACAGACACACACAGTTAAAGGGAAGGGAAACGCTCCTTCTATCACTGGCCTCTGGGATCACCTCTCTCCATCGCCTCCCTCAGAGAGTTGTGTGTGAAGAGGATTCAGTGACTCGTCGCTGCATCAATATTCAAAATCTTGAAAACACGAACTCACCCCGTCCTCGTCTTCGATGATGTCCTTCCCTATGGAGGCCAGAGTCGTCCATTTGCAGTTGTTAGTGGCTCTGACCGCGCAGCGTTTGTGGGCCTTGAATTTGCAAACTGAAAAACACAAACACACACGTCTGTTTTTAAAAGCAGCAGATTTATTTTAGAGATATAAATTCAGTAAATGGTTTGATGAGCAGCTTGATTGAAGCAGAGTGATATATAATTCAAAGTCCATTTAAAGATGCTCATCGTTCCTTCAATGCAACATTTCATAGATTGATTTTCTTCTCTACTCTGGACACTGATGCATGATTCAGAAACAGACGCCCCCTGAAAACCTCTGAGCTGCACTTACTGTATCTGACACACAAGTGAATACATCCAGGTGGAAAAAGACCTGAACCCAGCATCACACACAGCTCAGGTGGATCCATATCAAGAGTTCATATTTTTAATTATTTTAAGAAGATCGATATTATATCTGTTAAATGTAAGGCAACAATCAGCACAAAGACTTTTTGCTCATTCGATTAATCAAATAAAAAATAAACATGAACCCACAACTTGTCGTGGGTTCATGTTTTTGTCAGAAACCAACTTGTTGATGATAATAATATAATAATCACAGGACAGATGAGAGAGAAGCAGATAATCACATTCCTTTAAAATACTTCATATGAATTAAGTTAAACTAAGGTTTTAAACTTTAACTTTCCTCCTGTCGTATAAATCCGTTATGTTTGTCTCTGTACGCATGAGAGGCCTTTTCACTGAAACACGGTCCCACATTGGATTTTAATGAGCTTAATGCAACTTCGCTGTGAAGGAGAGATTTAAGTGAGAGAAATGTAAACACAGTGTTTCTGATGGAGACGTGCAGACAGGTGGACGTCGCTCTCTGTCTCCATTCGAGACCAGACACTCAGCTCAGTCATGAATAATGTCTGCAGCCTGAACTTTGCTTCCAGCCTCCCCGCCCTGGCTCGTGCACACACACGCACACACACACACAGCATTGCCATTAGTCAATCTACGCAAGATATACAAATTAAGTCAAAGTCATATCCGGGAGCAACAATCGATGTTTCAATCTCGTCTACCACTAAATGCTGTTAGCGAGCATTAGCAGAGCATTAAGAGAATTCAGAGGACATGATACCGGTGTCTGTTAATGGCCGAGCAGGATTCACCCTGAGCATTCACAAACCAGACCGAACCAGTGTGTGTAGACCTGTGAGTGTGTGTGTGTGTCTGTGTGTGTGGCGCAGATCAATCCCCACTGTCCGTCCTGCGCAGGAAATCGAAGGGAAACCTAAGCCGCGTTGATTGCTGTGAAACTGTTTGTCTGGCTGCTCTCCACGTTTAATAGAGACACTCTCCTGCTCCCTCTCTCCTTCTCTTCATCTCTCCTCCCCCCTCACTTTCTGCTCTGTCTCTTATTTGACTCAGTCCGACAGTCGGCTCCTATTGGATTGTGCCAAACAACTGAAGGGGCGGGAATCAAAGTGTAACTCAGGATACGATCATATCACAGAGATAATCCATACAGTGCATTAATAAATTATGCAGAAGAATACCCTGTATCTATTTAACAAAATAAATATTGATATTTGGCCCCAGCATTTAGATAATTGTATCTCACTGATATATTGAAGTATAAATATGTATTCCTACCTCAGGATCTATTTCTCAATCTGACTGCAACAAAAGGTCAGAGCTCTTGTGTCGGCCGTGAACCTCGACTGTTCTGATGAAGGCCCTCAGCTGCGTCTTCTATTGTTCTCTATTGTTGGTTGAAAGCGTGTGTGTGTGTGTGTGTGTGTGTGTGTGTGTGTGTGGAAGCCGCTTCAGATCACAAGAGTAAGATGGAATTCTAAAGACTTGGTCTTTTCTCTGTCTCTTTCTTTTGCCTTCTGCTCTGGATATGAGAGGGTCTCATTGTAGAGGATAATGAGATCTGAGTGGAGAGGCTCTTAACGCCTTCCACACACACACACACTGAAACACACACTGACACACACGCACACACCGATACCGAAACACACACCGACACACACACATACATACACATGATGCACTCAACACAGGAACATTAGCAAAATTAGAACGAGAGGATATGCAGATGGTGCTCATTAAGGTCTGCTGCCTGTCACTGAGACTTAACACCAGTTAAAAGACGGCAAAAAATAGCATTAAGCCACCGTGTCAACACACACACACACACGCACGCATGCACACACACACACACACACACACACACCCCTCACAGATGAGGTGAGGAGATGTGGCGTCATTCACAGGATCCGTTAACACCTCTTTCCCCCAGTTACGTGGGAAACATTATGCGAAATGCAAAAATAAAATCCCAACAGTCCAACTGTCGCTCAGTAAGACGTAAGAATCGTATGGTTACTGACATACGCTGATGTGTGTGTCAGCAGTGCAGCTCTTTGCACTTCAAGCCGACAGTGTGACGAGCAGCTCGCTCCACAAGCCAGAGCTTTTCACAGACCCGTCACGTCGGCTCCACTTGGACTTTTCTCACCTCAGTGACTCACATGTCCTGATGACACATAGTCATACACCTTCCAAAGCACCTATAGACGAAACGCTGCTTTCAGGCCTGAAACGCACACTGATCACTACACAGAGACGTCTCTCCACGAGCCAGTGCTGCTTCAAGAGGCCGCAGATTAAAGGCAGTTACATAAGAAAACGCAGTGAGCACACTTCACCAAAAAAACAAACCCAGCAGCAATTATGTGTTCCACAGTTTGCATGCGCGGCGTTGGAGTGCGTTACTCACCTTCGCAGGAGAGGCCGTGGGACGTGACCCCGGACAAGCTGTCTTTACAGACGTTGCAGAAGGTGGGCCGTGCGTGGGAGCAGGCGTACCAGTTGTGCATCCCTGAGAAATGTTCCACATTAAACTGTGCCGTCTGGCAAAGAAGAGGTTAAAACAGGTTGGCAGCACGAGGATGACAGACACAGGAAGGCACTACATCATCATGATAATAAAACATTACAGTAAAAATCAATGCACATTAGTGCTACTGCTTGTTTTCATAATGATATGATATGAGAAATCAAAAGAAACTGAATAATGCATTTGATTTCTACACGTTTTCTGCAGGAGACACAAATCTGCACCAACATTAGCAGCATTATTTAAAAACGACTCAACCGACTTCCACAGTATTTTGTGGAGGGGTGAATCATCATCCAGGAAAGAACCACATACATTCTGGGTCAAATCCAGGAACTTTTATTCACTTTCTGTAACATTAATCAGTGCAGATCCAAAGAAAAATCCACATCGAGTTCATTTCAATGTGGTTTCATCCGGGGACTGTTGGTCCTTGGCGGAGATATGAACTCTACTTCCAGTTCCATGTATATATTAACTTTCCCTTATATATAATAATAACTCCCTTAACTCCCCCTCCAGGTGTTGCTGCTCTGTGGAGACTCGTGAGGACACAACCTGGAAACTGCCTGAGACAAGAGAAGAAGCCAGAAGCCTCCTCCTCTGGCTGACAGACATTATCACTCCTCATTTCACTGTGGTGACACCTGGTCAGGAGAACTGGACTCCTCCACATTAGTGCACGTAGTGCACGTTAATGTGTTGGGCCGTGTGGGCGTGGGGGCGTTGCAGCAGCTGCTGCAGCCCGGCCTCAGTTTCATAAGTAGAATCGTAACAGGTACTTTCAAACTAGGACACTGGGATTCTCACACTGCAACATTACACAAGATGCTAATTGGATGCTGTTGTGTTGACATCTTGGCAGGGGGGTGCGTGTTTGTGCATTGGCGTGCATTCGCACACGTGTGCACCCCCGTGGTGTGTGAGCTCTGGGGGTGCTGCTGCATTGCAGTGCAGTAAAGGGGGCGAGGGGATGGGGTCTTATATAAGACTTCCCTCCCAAATAAAAGCCATTAAAATGCGGCAGTGCTTTCTTCCTGCGCTCCCCCCCGTCTCCCGAGTGCTCGCACACAACCCGCTGTCAACACACGTCCCCGGTTTCCATCGACTCCCTCTCCCCCCGACAGAGGAGCGACTTCAACAGTTACAGGCAGATTGTAAAGAAGAAACATGTCAGATTAGCTTGTTGTGGGATTCTTCTGTCTTAGACGACAAAGAGGAGGACGCAGTCGCTGCATGTTTGTGTGTTTTAAAGCAAAAGAATCAGAAATGTGCTTCGTGCCGATCAGTGTGTGTCTGTTGCATGTTTTGTGTTGTCTTCTTTTTACAGTTTCCCTGACAGTAGAATTGTGTGTCTGTGTGCGTTCGCTGGTGTTTTGCGGCTCAACATGAATTTGTCGCTCCTGCATAACAACTTGTGAGGTCCCCAGTTTCCCAGTTATCATCCTCACATCATACAACTGTACTTTCCTCACCCATCTGTGCTCATCACTCTCCAACCAACACTTGGATTTGATATAATCCAGAAACACCAACAGAATTACTGAGGATATCAAACCTCCAATCTGCTCTTTTGTTCCGTAACACACGGCATCTCTCTCCTCCTCTTCTTATTCTTCATCTCTTCGCTCACACACACCAACAAACTCACAAGGATCTGTCTATGTGCTGATGTGGAAAAACAGGCTCTTACCTCGTAATGCTCTCTGGACTGGACGGACTTCAGCGAACTGATCCAGTCCTCCATCTCTTTCCTGTTCTCAGCGCAGAGGATGAGCCGACGGAACGGAGTGATCACCTGGAGGGAGAGCGAGGGACACGGGTGAAAAGACTGAGACTGTGGCGAGAAAGAAGAAGGAGGAGGAGGAGGAGGAGATAAATGTTTCCGGGGCTTTTCCTCCTCGGTCTGCGTCGCCACTGAGAAGAGAGAGAGAGCGGCCGCCTCCGTCTTTAAGGGAGGGAGAGGATGAGACGCCCCCTCCCTCCTTCTCTCTCTCTCTCCCTCATTAACTCCGGCTCACTTATACACCAACACCTTCTTGAGTTAGTCTTTTCCTTCGCTCCAGCGTTTTTTCCTCCTCTCTTCCTCTTGGCTCTTCGTGCGTTGAGGCAGATATGTGCTGACAGGCGAAGCGCCTCGGTAAAGGCTAAGAGCCCCCCCCCCCCCCCCCCCCCTCTGCTGTCCTCTCCCTGTGTGTGTGTGGGTGTGCATGTGAGGGTGTGTGCATGTGTGCTTACAACACCGTCTCCCTGTAGATAACCCTCCAGACACACAGCACCATTTCAACAGCCCATCACTTATTCATGCTCCCTCCTCTCCTCTTTCTCTACGTCTCTTTGTAACTCCTCCAGTCCTAATGTTATCTCTGTTCACCTTAGTGGGACAATGAGGATGAGCACACACACAGACACGCACACAGACACACAGACACAGACACAGACACACACAGGCCTGACTCAACACTACCAGAACCTTAACCACAACCTACTTGCCTAAAATAGTCTCAAAGAGAATATAAACACGAACACACACACTTTAAAGATTCAATATTACACTAATCAATATTCATGTACTTGCAGTGATGCTAATGTTTCTTTATCTCTGTGGGAAACTGTATGAAATGAATGTGTTGATTAAGCCCATCAACACATCCTCACAACTGACAGACTGAAACCACAGAATATTTAATTATCGTTAAATTCATTTATGTCAATCGACTAAATTGATTAAATGTGGGAAAACTGAACCGATTATATTTTATTTATTTATAATTGTGTCATAAATTGTGTATTTATTTGAAGGAAAAATAGTAAAATAAAGTTTCCAGCAGGAGGAGAAATTAAACAGGAAAGTAAAACTATGAAGTTTTTATGTCTAAATTTCAGATGCATTTCACAAGTTATAAATGATAATTCAGAGGCAGTGAAATAAATCATGTAGATTTCATTTAAATTATGAGACATTGGGAATAATTCTGATAAAATCGGTTAAGTTTCACAGCGACATTCAACCTCCTCTGTTTTCTGTTCCCAGGTCCATTTACACCAGGTTTTGAAAACAGCAGCAGACAAACTGCACATCAGTGGGCGTGTGTTTCTGTATTTCTGCACTGAAGCAGTAAAACATCTGCCACAGAAACGATTTCCATGTCTCTCATCTCACATGCAGGAAATAAAAGTCTTGTTAAAACCCAGTGAGTCGACTCCTGCCCACCCCCCCCTCCCGTCATTAACGGTACATTCACTCAGCTGAAAGGAACAAGTGGCAGCAGGACGTCAGTGGTTCTGAAGGGAAGCTGTGAATTAACAAGGCAACAGAGTCCGAGGTGCAAAGACGAACTGAGACTCCACAGCAGCTGAATATCCAGAACATGTAGAATCACTAAGTAGATCGCAAGTTGTGGTTCTATTCATAAAGTGGAACAGTCATGTAGAACCGGATGGTACGAAGCAGCTGAGACGAAAATTTGTTCCTTTAACACTATAAAACAATTAATAACTTGTAAGTTCATCTATAATCTCAAGAGTCTTTTGCTCTTCATGACTATAAATTATTGTTAAAATGATTTGGTTTGTAAATACGTTAAATGTTTGAGTTTCCTTTTGTTAAATAAAAGACTAAAATCGACGCATCTTCGCTCTGAAACTCTTGTTTTCATCTCCACCGTTTCAAAGGGCACGGGCCGGACTGCCGGACATTTTTAATACTCAACCATCAATCAAAACTAATTGACAGATTAATCGAAGCTGGGAACCAGTGCAGGCTGCAGCTTTCTTGAAAAATCGAGCTGACGATTCTTTCAGCTCAGACGACGACAGTAAATCCTCCGTCTCTCCGCCGAGTGTTTTTCTCAGCTGTTAATCACAATACATTTTCCACTGGAACTGCAAGGATTAGCATGTGTGTGTGTCCATTTGTGCGTCAGTGTGTGTGTGTCTACGCACATGCACTTGGCAAATTGATCCCTTTGGACATAGATCATCCTGTCTCTCTGCTGGTGGACTGTATCTGTGTGCGTGCGTGCGTGCGTGCGTGCGTGCGTGCGTGTGTGTGTGTGTGTGTGTGTGTGTGTGTGTGTGTGTGTGCGTGCGTGCGTGCGTGTGTGCGTGTGTGTGTGTGTGTGTGTGTGTGTGTGTGTGTGTGTGTGCGTGCGTGTGTGTGCGTGTACATATGTGTGTTTGAAACAGGGTAGTGATAAGATTGGTTGCCAAGGGAAACAGGGATGGCTGTTTCCAAAAATGGCTCTAGGCATCCCTCAAGTGTGGAAAACCTCTCCTGATGACTGACCTTCAGAGCTGAATATATCACTGTGTGTGTCTGTGTCTGTCTGTGTGTGTCTGTGTGTGTCTGTGTCTGTGTGTGTCTGTGTCTGTGTGTGTCTGTAATCATAGCCGACAACTAAAAGCCGCTCTTTGATCAAGATCTACATCTGTAAATGATGAGGACACGTAATCATGAGCCTCATTTGTTTTTATTGTTGGCGATAATAAGATTAACTGATAATGAGGGACACTCATCACTGTTTGCACACACACACACACACACACACACACACACACACACACACACACACACACACACACACACACACACACACACACACACACACACACACACACACACACACACACACACAGGACAGGTGAATCAACCTGTATCCACTGGAGGAGGTGAGATGGAGCGGTCACAGCTGCTCACTTCCCCGGGAACAACATGTGCACATACTTGCACAGGTATCATCTGCGACTTTGTGTCAACACTAACACAACAACTACACAACACACCAGAGAGCTGCTGCAACGTCGATTGTGTGTCTCCCGGAGATCCGTTTTTCACAGATTCAAAGTGGTTGGTAATTAGCAAGAGCGATCCAACAGACACGAGTGAGTCAGAGAGGGGGGGGGGTGCATCCCTGCAGAGTCTGTGATGAGTTTAGGGTTTGGGTCGGGCCGAGTACCCCCCCTCTCACGTGCACTTCAAGGTGCTCCCTCTGCAGCGACACAGTCTCATCCCACATTCACACAGGCCAACCAGCGGAGGACGCCAACACGGAATGGATCACACGTGCATTTACATACACACGTAACGTCAACGCACACATCACGGGTAATGACATAGATACACTCACACACACAGACACGTGCACATCCACATGTTCTACAGCTCGTTTAGGTGCTTTGCTTTGAGCCATCAACAAATGAAAAAAATTCTCCCTAATTTCTTATTAATTAAACAAACTTGCTCTAGGAAAGACGCCTCGATGAAAAATCTACACATATTAAACCGAACTGCGCACGAGAGAAAACGAGAGAGAAACAAATCAGTCCCTTGAAGAACTCAAGATTTAAATGGTCCCCAGGGAGTCCTTGGTCCCCACTTTACAGCACGAGCATGCACAGTAAACACGCGGGCCAGACATCTGGGGACCAGCGAGCAGGAAGCAGCACGACCATCTCTAAACATCAGCACGGACGAGACTCCGTCGTTCACATCATCCGACCGAGAAGCACCAACCTGCAGAGAAGACGCCAGCGGCATCACTCATCCTCGGCAGAGCCACGGACAGATGACAGCAGGAGGTCAGACACACGGACACACACAGGCTGAGAGTGGTAACTACACTGCACAGTCACAGCGACGCTCTGCAACATCTCCTCTGCAGTGGTCTCCCCCTCTCTCCCCCTCTCTCCCCCTCTCTCTCTCTCCCTCTGTCAGATCACAGAAACCCGTGTGATGACGCCCGGTCTCCCCCTGTCGGTGTGCATGACCGTGTCTGGGTTGATGCGCATTACGGAGATTTGCATGTGCAGGTGAACTCCCATCCGGCACGTCACATTACCTCAGGTCTTATGTGTCCCTGCTGCTGCTCCGCCTGTCCAGTCTTCCTCTCCCCTCCTCTACCTCCGTCTCTCCTCAGTAGCTCGCTCTCGCTCTGCCCTCCTCTCTCGCTCTTTCCCCCGGGACAGAGCGCTGTATGAGTGCAGTCAGCGATGGTGTGACATCACTTCAGGATTTCCTCTGCTGCTCTACCTTGCCTTGTCTTTCCCCTTCGCCATCTTAGACGGAGCTGCAGTCATTCCCCCATCAATCATTAATTCAATGTGCCTTTCTTTGCCCTTCATCTATCCTTCCCCTCTCTCTCCTCCTCCTCCTCACCATGTTTTTGAGCTCAGCTGCAGACCCTCAGCACGGCAGCGTGAACGCAGCCCGTTTATTAACCCTGCAACACACACACATGTTCACCACTGGACACACATGCTGCACGCACATGCAGCAGCTCCCATGTAATCTTATTTAGGGATATGGCCGACGTAAGCCGTCCCAGGCGCTTGGTGAAGCGTTGTAAGGGGGGGGTGCTAAAAATAGCATCGTGTTCTCCTCTGGGCGCTGTTCTGCCTCCTGCCTCCTCCCCCTCCCTGTTTCTTATTATAGCAACACTCGGGGAGAAGAGAGACATTTATAGAAAGGACAGGACACCACTCGCTCTTTCATTGTCTGTTTTCATCCATGTTACTCATCACCCCCCCCCCACACACACACACACACACACACACACACACACACACACGAGCAGCTCATTCTTTTTCCAGTCACAGCAACACCTCTTGTTTTCTCCCGTGTACCGAGACGAGCAGCGTGTGATGAAACCACGAGGAGCGATGCTGGGAAACGCATCGAAACATCATCTAAAGATAACCGGGACTGACATTTACAGGTGGACAATACGGTGAATCATTATCCAGTTAACGACAAATCCGGTTCCCCTGTAAACCCTGATGGATCTCCAGCTGAATGCAACATGTCTAACGTCCCCTGGGACCGAATGCAGTTTCATAAAACATGTACCTGTAGTTAACGGGACTCAATGACAGAGATATGATGTTTGATGCGAGTGAACCAGAGCAGTACAAATTCAGTCTGGAGCTGAAACACATCACAAAGATAAATGTAATAATTCTCTGTGGGTTTTTCACGATAAGCGACCCAATTTTCTCATTTTTTTCAAATTGATATTATTAAAAAACTGAATAAAGCTACTTTCAATCAGTAAATTTACAAATTTCCCTGTTTCCCTGTAAAATAAAGGATTATTTTAACTTATCTTATCTTAACTAGTAACCAAATAACATTGAGTTTAAGGAACATTCCCTCAAGAAATAAATCCAGTCCAAATAAGGACGTTTCTCGACTTGCATCACTTCATTTGTGAAGATTTACTGACTGACTTTTTGGGACATAATCAAAGGAAAGTAAAGACACCACACTAGAGATATTACTACACTGCGTGTGTGTGTGTGTGTGTGTGTGTGTGTGTGTGTGTGTGTGTGTGTGTGCGCATGTGTGTGTGTGCGCATGTGTGTGTGTGCGCATGTGTGTGTGTGTGTGTGTGTGTGTGTGTGTGTGTGTGTGTGCGCGTGTGTGTGGTAACATGCACTCACTGTGAAGCTGTTGTTGACATTCTTTGTGCTGGACTCTGCAACGCTGGCGTCCGATAGGTCCACCTCGTCAAAGATAAGGGACTGCAGAGAGGACGAGCGAGGAGGGATGTCCCGAGGAGAACAGAGAGAGATAGAGGGAACAAAAGAGAACAAGAGAATTAACCCCATGACGTGTCTTTTTTACAACTTAACTCGCTGTTACTTGTTCACTACGGGCGTGGAGAGATCGGTGAGACGAAGCAAAGCAGGTGAAACTTCTCAGCGTAAAATGAGTCATGAAAGAAATGAAAACAAAGTCGCTGTCTGAGGATAAAACTGAAATGTTTTCAGTTTTAAAAACGTAACACACACCTATGCTGCAGGCCTCAGATAACGTCAGGCCTTTGAATGCCTCTGGAGCACGGATGGATTAGGGAATGAGCGTAGTGGGCAGAGGCCCAGGGGCTCAGGGGATCAGGGCCTCGCCTTGGAGTGGCGTGTTGAAACTAAGATAGGCAACTACAAAGAGACGCCAAAGAAAGTGATGCAGTACTGGTGCAAGAAAGACGACAACGAGACCTGGAGTGATCTCAGAGACTCACAAAACCATTACAAGTTCAGACGATAGACACGAAAAGCTACTACGAACACAAGATGAGTAAAAATGTGCAACGAAAAAGAGATTTAAACACATGAAGAAATAAAAAACATCATCTCAGGGGCACAAAAGAAACAAAAGTCTGCTTTAAAGAGAAAATTACACAATAGACACAAACGAAATGTAAAATGGCAACAAAAAGGAAACTGTGAGTTGCAAAATGACAAGAAAGACACACAAAAGAGCTGCAAAGACACACAAATCTAAAATGAGGCAAAGAATAGAGACATCAAATCACACAAATACTACAAGGAGATAAGAAACGACCACAACAAATCCAAAACGGCAACAAAGACACACAACTACAAACAGAGAACAGTGACAAAGAGGTGAAAAGGACAAAGAGACATAACAGTGACTGACAGCTGCATCTGACTCGTGATTGGTCGAGGACACGTATTGGCGGGACCTTGATACAGAGGCTCTGACTCCAAATGACATCATCCACCCAAGATGGAGTATTTCTGGATCGTGTGAGGAAGCGGAGATGAGTCGTCCGTCTGCATTTACAGGCTTTGGTCTGAAGGGGTTAATAAACCCACGGGTCCAGTTCGTCTGGTCGTCTTAAAGAGAACTCAGCGTGTTCCATGTGCCAGGAAACACGTTTAGACCCGAACGACACAAGTGCGAAGAACATGACAGTGAACGTTCATGTGTTTTATTGAATTTCTCTGCAGCTGAGGAGTCGGAGCTGGAGACAAATCTGTCCAGAGCATCGAGGGACAGACGGAGGGAGAGCAGAGTCCAAACAGGAACATGAGATCCTCACCCGGCCGTGATGCTGGGGCACGCAGCTGAAAGAGCCACAGGCCAGAAACCAACGCCGTCAAAGGAATGCCCTCTGACTGTGTGTGTGTGTGTGCGTGTGTGTGTGTGTGTGTGTGTGTGTGTGTGTGTGTGTGTGTGTGTGTGGGGGGGGGGGGGGAGTGAGTTGCTGCAGCTGTCAGAGGGAATGCCCAGTTAACGACGCTCTCCCCAGGCCTGACTGGAGAGGGACACCAGCCAACGATTACTCTGTGTGTGTGTGTGTGTGTGTGTGTGTGTGTGTGTGTGTGTGTGTGTGTGTGTGTGTGTCCCAGCACTTCCACATATGCCTACGAGTGCGTGTGAATGTGTTTGTGGAGTGTCGGCCAAGAGGGCCTAAGTATGAGTGGCATGCCAACACAAACACTGCCCCCCCTCACCCCTGTTACAGCGCTCTTGGCTGATGTGCCCCCGCGTCACGTGTACAACATGTGTGTGATTACTTTCAGTTCTTTTTCTGTCTCACACACACACACACACACACACACACACACACACACACTCACAGATATGTGTGGGCACACACACTCGGCTGTCTCGAGGGAAGCTGTAATGAAAGCTGACAGTGAATGGTGGACAAAGGCAAACGTCCAGACTCTCTGTTGCCCATAGATCCAGAGCTCAGCTCAGCGGCTGCATCTCAGCCACCTCAACAAACCTCCTCTCCTACCTCCCTTATCTCCTCTCTCCTTACACCAGCCCATCTCTCATGAATCCTACATGTGACTGTGTCGGTCTGTAACGAGGAGAGGAGAGGAGAGAAGCTTCCAGGACAAACTGAGGAGCTGAGATGTTGCCTCCCTGGTGGATCAATGAGGAGGTTTCTCTCAGGGCAGCACAGCCAGCCAGGCCAGCTTGGAGACACCAGAGTGGATGGACATGTCTGGGATGGGCACTTATCTACAGTTTGACATCGCTGTCTGGTCATAATAGAGAGAAGTCACAGTCTAATTCGAATGTTCCACTTGTGGAATTGTCTTTACACAGAATCAAGAAAGAAGCATATAAGCTGCTTGACTATGTTTCTTTTTCTTTCTCTCAGCATGGCCATCGAGCGACTTAATGCTGCAGGAGGACGAGCAGGACACAGTGCAGAACAAGTGTCGGTACACATGTGTCCTGCTGCCCAACCTATATCTATCTACCAATATCTATCATTAACAGTGCATTCATGTCATAGGGTCGTGAAAACGCTTCTGACTCTTCCTCCTCCTGCACTGAGGAAGACTGGAGCTTCTTAACTCTGTGTCGGTTTGTGCAGAAAATGGCCAAATTTGCACGACCTGAAACGATTCCATATATTTTCACATGTCAAAACACTGAAACTGTCTGGACCCAGCAGCCGTATGACATGAACGCAGCACTATCGTTTACAGGTGAGTGGTTAAGCTGTAGTTCTGGCCCACGGCCCCTGGCAGTGCTGTGCTGACCCGGATTCTCACTAGGCCTTCCTCAGATCCGCTGGCACCCAGAGGTGGAGGGGAGCGGCGTGCGCCCGTCCAGCACACGGACAGAACTCGCCAGCACACGCGACTCCTGGACACTCTGCGCAGCGCCCGCTCCTGCCAGCGTGCCAAGGCACTGCCAGACTAGCGCGTGTGCAAACACACACACACACACACACACGTTTCACAGCAGCGAGGTTAGGTCAGGTTTGCAGGAGAGAGGAAAGAAAGTTCAAAAGTTAAGAAACTAAAATGCACTTTAAGTAAAAACAGAGGAAGAAAAGGAGGAAAATTAAGATGATAATATTAAATATGAATCTACAGCTGCAGCCAAATTAGTAGCTTAGTACAGCAGTAGAAGTAAAGTGGGGACAAGTCGAGATAGAGAAGCTGGTTTTGGGAAAGAATCAAACTGTTTCCAGTCTTTATGCAAATGTGTCCTCCTACGACTCACATGCTGGCATTTGAGGCTTCAACCGAAACCCTGATCGTTGGCTTTGAATGGGGAAACATCGCGAACTGCATTGTGGTCACGTTGTGTTGCTCGGGCTGCGTACTTATGTCTCTCTCCTTTCTTGTTAGGTGTGTGATCTCAGTCGGGAGTTAGGACTGCAGCACATTACAGGACAATTGGGAGTGTGTTGCACGGGGAAACACTGGGTCAACCTACCTTGGCGTCTTTGGCGTAGTAGAGAGTTCGGCCTCTCAGCTTGAAGTAGCGTTTCTTCCACCTCTGGAACGAGCTGGTCTGTTTCAGCAGCAGTCCCTCCTTTATACTCGTCTGCACGGGAACAAGACAGAACAAAAAAACTGTTTTCATGGGGCCTCGTATCAAAGAAATCACACAAAGCTTCGAGCACGAGTCCAACTGGGTCTTGTATTTATCTACAGACAAAGGAATAGACCAGAAAGTGAAGAAGAAAGGAAACTAATCTCTCTGCAAAACTGTAAACACACATCACTCACACTCCCCCCCCCCCCCCCCCCCCCCACCCAGAAGAGAAAGAAAGAACAGAGGAAGAAAAGAGAAAGGGAGGACAAAAGGACAAAGGTGTCATGCATGTTTGCCAAACTTAAAAATAGACTCACATCATAATATCCCCACTTAACGATGAACACACACCCTGATGTGTGAGAGCAGTTTGAAAGAAAGACAAAGTGGAGGAGGCAGAGACGGAACCAACTGGAAAGTGGAAACGGATTTTACCTTATTTAATAAAGTTAAAGAATGATGGGAAAACATACGAAGAAATAAGGGCTTCCTGTGTCCAATACAAAATGTGTGTGTGTGTGTGTGTGTGAGCGTCACATCAAATCAGATCACGTGACACACACTCATCATCATTACAACCACCATCATCTCACACACACACACACACACACACATACAGAGCAAATACTGCGAGACATGGAACAGTGCTCATGGAAAAGATAAAACACACAAATATACACACAGATGGAAATGCTGTGTGGGGGGAACTTCACTCTCTCTGGGCACACAGCGGAGAGGTGGGGCGCACACACACACACACACACACATGCAGAGTCTATTTATAGCGAAGGAAGGCTGCTCGCTGCTCTCCAAGGGGAGAATTACAAACAGACACAGAGGCCTGAAGCTGACATCCTGCCCACCAGCTGTGTCAACTTAAAGTCAGAAAACACTGCAGCAGAATACAGCCTCATTGTGGAGACACATGCACACACTGGCGTGTCACACTGAGGCAAACACACACATAGCGAGAGCGGAGCTGACGGCGACAACATCAAAATTACAGTCAGATCATTTGTTCCGAGGCAGGTTTATATCTCTGAATCTAAAAGTAGCTGCACAGTTAATCACCATGAGGAGAGAGTGAGTTTTAGTAATTTAGATGAAGTGATACTTCAGAGGAGACCTCCAGTGAGGTTGTGTTGTACTTTGTTGTAAAAAGACAGCAGACACTGAGATTTCATGGTTTTCAACCTTGAGCACTGCAAAAAGTCTTTCTCCTACACTTCCCATGATGCAACTCCATATCATATTTCATTCGATCCTTTCTGTGCATCCACATGCTCCTGGGAAGGTCCAATTTCTAGAATCGTGATGTTTTGTCCTCCTGACTTCAGTGTGTTCACGTGCTTTGTAAACACCTGTGTTGTGTTGATGTGTTTAAAGGGTTAAACTAAAAACCTTGACTCAAGAATAATGAGAAAAACTGGATCAGGCATTAGATCAAAACATTTGCACATTAATCATAAGAATGTCTGTATTACTTAAAAGCTTTGGTGTCCGGGTGCTTGTGAGAGATGGACCAAGTTTGCAAGTGAGAAAACTACGACTTTGAGCTGATTGTAAATAAAGTGATGACGTCAGCAACTCATGTACCAAAACTTTCACCGACTTTCTGAGTTCCAACTCTTGCATGAATATTCCCAGTCGGGAACTAATTCTTTCAATTATTCCGACATTCCAATATTATTGTTGAAATATTCCTCTTAGATCCTAAAACATCTTCTTTCAAAGCCAGAGAAAATGTTGCACTGAACGGACGATGTGAGATTCACGAGTTAACGACTTTAAGAATCCAAACAAACGTCTTCATCGTCAGGAGACGTTGGATTTTCTGAAACCGCTTTAATGTTAATTCCCTGTTTCCCTTCCATAGGTACGAACGTCTGAAGAACACATTCCTGCCACGGATTAAGGTGAAATAACTCGATGCTGACTTCCCTATAAGGACTTCGTTGCGTGACTGAAACGCGGGCGGATGAGGTCATCTCCTCATTTAGACCTGTAGGGAGGTGAAGCTCGGGGGGGTTCTCCTCAGCAGGTTTTCATTTGCACAGACATGCTTTTCTGCAGAAACACTGGGTAACGTGTTGTTCAGGGTTCATCATCGAACTATACGACCATCGATGTGTTGCTGGGACGGATGATCCCACCAGAAGGACTGGGAAGCTTAATGAACATCTCATGACTGAAACACACACACACACGTTAAGCTGAGGAACTGAGTTACACAGCAGCATGAGCTGAACTCATAATGACACCGCCAAGCAGACTTAATAGACACTCACTTTATTAGGAACACATGCACACCTCTGTATCCGTGCAGTTATCCAATCAGCCAATCATGTGACAGCAGTGCAATGCATTGAAACATGCAGATTCATTAAACGTCTGCAGAGAAACTTTCAGACTCTGGAACTCTGAAAACTTTTCCTCTGCCGAGCCAGAGCAGCAGGATCGACTTTGCTCCAGTTGGATGTTCTATTTTCTATTTTGTCCCTCCTTGGCCTCCATAGTTCCTTTCCTTGTCTTCATCTCCTTCCTGTTGCCAAGTAGGCCAGAAGTGATCTATAAATAGTCGCCGCGCTCGCCTCGGCGCTCCCGCTCCTCTCTTCGGCTAAATTGTGAGACAGGGAGCAAGTCCTGTGCCAGAGAGGAATGAGTAACCCGAGCACCATGTACCTTACACCCACACTCTGCCTGGCCACCGACAGAGTGACACACACACACACTATAAACAGTGCACTCACACACACACACATGCCTATACAATGGACAAAGGCACAGACAGTCCAAATGAGTCCAGCAGCTGTGGTTGGTGGATAAGAGCGGAGCAGGAGTTCCCTGAGCGACTAAATGAAGAGAGACCAGCAAACTATTAATGATACCAGGACAAAAAGCTGCTGGTTCACACACACACACACACACACACACACACACACACACACACAAGCCCTCATGAATTTAATAGAAAACAGTAATGGTTCAGCCTCTCTCTCTTTCTCACCTAAAGCTCCAGGGTACTGGGTCCTAAACCAATTAGCAGCTCCTCCTGGGCCTCACTGAGGTTTCTGTCCAATTAATCAGATAAAAATGTGCGACTTTCCATCTCCTCCTCCAGTTCGCTTAATTGTTTTGTAACTGCTTCGATGCAAAGAGCAAAGGTTAAAGATTCTTAAAATATCAGGCCTCACTGACGGGAACAGCGCTATTAATTCTGTCCTCAATGTTGAGGTAGTGAATCAACATTCTTCATGATTAAAATAAATCACGGGCTGAACTGGTTCAATGAAGACTTGATGGGAGCATGAAATGGGAACATCTTCTCTGATTCCTCGTGGATTGTTCTGTCTAAAATATAAAAGAGTCCATGTGTGTATCTTAATGTCATATTTTGTGCAGTCAGCAGTTTGAAATCCAAAGAATTTCAGTTCATGACAACATGAGTTTCAAATTATAGATCAATCAACCAATCACAGCTCTGACCAGAAACCTTAGTATATTACAATCTTCTGAAGTTCTAATTAATTTTATATATAATTATTTATCAGGAAGATTATGAAAACGTCAGTCTTCTTTAAGATCAATTATGGGATATTGTAATCAATGAGCTTCACGTGAGGCTGTGGGCTGATGTTGTTGCCTTTGTGCAGATCCAAGCTGATTCCACTCTTTATGCTGAGATAAGAAGTTGTTTATTGAAACCATATATTAAACTAGAAGTAAGCAGAGCACAACAGTCCCCTTACGAAACCACATTAAAGCTGGATTGTTCAGAGATGTTAACTTTTCTTTAATGAATGACATTAAGAGCAGTGGAGTCACCAGGAGGTGACCGGGGCGGGTGGTGGGCGTACAAAGCTCAGATTGTCACATCAGTGACCAGGGGTCGCATCCAGAGTCTCGCCTGTGGTGAGATTCAGCCAAGAAAAGCACTTTTGTTAAGGTCAGAGAGAGACTGTGGTTTCGGTTTTTGCTTTTTCTGTATTAAACCAAATCACGATCTTTCCCTCGCCTTCATCTGGAGCTGCGAGAGTCTAAACATAAAACTGTTTGATAATGCTGTCGTCACTACGAGTGCATATTTCCCTGCAGGATCATTCTGTTCCAAACTTTTAGCAACTTGCCAAACACACAAATCAACAAACTTGAGGCCCCTTATGTGTGCAGGATGAGGCCACTTGCCTGTGTGTACATGTGTGTCATTGCACCTTCTGCACACATCCACGAGCACACATGCACAGAAGAAAGATATCTCAGCTTTCTGTAGCTCCAGATCATCTCCTGAGTTGTTCCTGCAGGTAAAAACTCTGAAGAAGCTCCCAGTGAGTCCATGTGAGAAAACAGCAGGATTATGTCCAGAGCTTTCACATCTCAGGATGAAGAAGAGGAGCCGTACACGTAGAAGATGAAGACTTGGAAACACAAGGAGGTTCCAGATCTTTTGGTGATGAGGGCCGACGCCGGTGTGGATGAGCTGTAAACAACAACACTGATCTTTCCACAGCAGAGTTTATACGTCATGTCCCGCCTCCTGCTGCTCTACAGGCTCCGCCCCTCGCCTGGATGTTCCCACATGTTCCTGTTGGTGTGAACGAGTCGGACCCGACAACCTGCTGCTGCTGCTTCACAAACACTAACTACGCAACATGTCCAAACCCAATTGTGCGAACATTGTCCAGAGTTCATGTCTGAAAACAAGAGAAACACTGTCGTTGTCTGAGAATTTCATCTCATGACTGATTAGACAAAACTGCCTCGACGGCAAGTGGCCGGTCCATCAAGACGAGAGAGAAACCCACTGTCTCGGGAATCACTCGCTCACTTATGCCTCTATTACCGACTCGTGTGTCGTTCCTGAGTAAGACTGGGTTCGCCTGTGGAGCCTCGAACAATCACGGTTTTCACAGAGCGGCACTGAGTCTCTCTACATTTCTCTCCCATCTCCACCACTCTCCTGGAGCTGTCCTCTCTGCTCGCTGTAATTGCAGCTCTGTACCCTTCCTCCTCCAACTCCCACCACATGCTAAAAATTACACCATGTTGATGGGAAAATTACAATGCAGTAGTTGGGAAGGGGGCAATTCCCTCGTCTGCGATCTGCTCTGTGCGACTGGTCCACAGGCACATGGGTATAGATGTGTCGAGTGGGAACAGGCCACGTTAAGTGATGTTGCTGAGGCCAGTAATTTACACACAATTACCTCAGTTAGATTCAGCTACAGCATCGGACACACAACGACTCGACTTCGCATTGTTTCAGAGTGGGAGGGAAATAAAACTGAAAACACATTTAAAAATAGGGATTCTCTCATTTACAGCATTGTGTTCTTTCCAACTTCTCATCATCACGTCAATGTGCAATGTTTAAATGTGAAGTGGCAAATTTCCTGTTTATTCTTGGTGCGATCTTTCAAAGGAAGAAGAAGAAAAACAAGTGCTGGCTTTTCTCCACAGGAAGTACAAGACATTTGTGTGGGTAAAACCCACAACACCGTGTTTCTCCCTCTCTTGCTTATTAGACGCTGTGTGATGCTCGTATGATGGACTAATACCAGAGAGAGATTAATGACACATGATACTTCATCTCTGCATCAGCCGTTCAATCAGCAGAACCACCAACCACCGTCGTATTGATTTGAAATGATGGGTTCATAAGAGGCAATCAACAGAAGTGCACATCTGAGAAGTTGGCTGCAAATGGCAGTAATGACTTCAGAAGCTTCATGAACCGCACCTGCCCAGAGACACGAGCTCCACTTCACATCTGTCAGGAACTGTCAGTCAGCTCAGCGTTAATGGAGGATGAGAACAACATCTTATATCTTATAACAGTTGAACAAGATAGAAAACCAGCTTCCTGTTTGATTTATTCATTGATTCTTTCCTCAGAACACATGCTGGGTTAAATTTGATGTTTAGTCGGACATTTCTGCAAACTTTGCTTTTCCTTCTCACTCCTTGTCTGCTTTGATTTACTGACATATCTTGAGTTTTTCTTCTTCCCAGAATCGAAACAAAGAGCTGGTAAATGTCTGAGAAGATAAATGAGACAGATGAGACACACTGTGCAGCGCATGTGTCCCTGCAACCAAACCAGCCAGTCTCACGGGCAGCGTGCACTCTGCAGCGCCATGGAGTCGCTCAACGAGGGGCCAAAGATGTGGTCGTCTGTGGCAACCGAAGAACCAGAGAGAGAGAGAGAGGGAGGGAGAGAGGGAGGGGTGGACGTACACAATGTGATGGGCCAGAGTACACATGCATGTGCACACACACTCACACATGTACATGCACACACAGTCCAGAGCTAAGCAAACAACCCGGTGGAACAACACTCAGTGAGTCAGTGCCTGCATGATCCATTAGTACCTCCCGCAGAAAAAAAAAACACACTGACCCACACGACAACAACTCTGAGACCTTTGCTAACGCGATGTCAACAGGCTAAGAACACAGGTGCAGTCCCAGCAGAGGTGCTGCACACATCTGTCACAGCAGTGGATCCTCCCGCCTGTCGTAGAAAGCTCAGCAGAACAGATCCGGTCTGTCTGGGTCGGCTGCCGCCCCATGTAATTAATATCCTTCAGCATAGGATGCAGTCAGAGTTTAAATCATGACAGGACACGACTTTCATCCACTTTGAAAACTCCTGCTGCCGTAGCTCCGCCAGCGACAGGTGAGTAAAGAGTCACCTCGTGCATCATGGAAAAATCCTCTGTGGATAAATGGACCTCAGCTGGATCGGTGTTTACACTTATACTCTACATCCCATCACCCGTGACACTGGTCTATGATCCACTGTACTGGGAATAACACTGTAAAACAGACATAAGATCAGTCTGTCACGACTTTCATCGTCATTATTATTCACCAGAAAGTGTCTTAAATGAGTTTTAATGTTGGTTTGACAAAATGAGCGATTTCACATTTCTACATCCTGCTCTAGAAGCTTCATGAGCAACATGGCACGATGCCCACAGGTGAGGGAATTAGCATAAGACGGGTTTGACCGGACATTAATCAGTCTCACGTGCACGTACCCTAATGCTGAATAATGCAGGTGGAGTGGAGCAGTCAATAATTAAGTGAATCCATTGGTGTGGGAGCGTGGCACTCGTTTACAGTGGATGAGACAAGTGGGCCAAGAAAGCTAAGGTGTCAGAGGAAAGAATCAGAAGAGCATCTTCTTACTGAGCCCGCATGCAATTTAAATTCATTATTTAAACTATTTATACTTTATATCCTGCAGTGTCAAACTCAAAGTTATATAAAGAGTCAGAGAACAATCTCTTAACGCTTTGCTTTGGTTTGTTGTGACGAAGTGTTTCAAGAAGGAGTGAATGAAAAAGAGATAAATGAATAATCTGTTTATCTCAGGTTGTTAATGGATTCATGTGAGTTTAGAGCTGCAACTATCAATTATTCACATGATACAATCTGCTCATGACTAATCGATCACTCACTCAGAGCCCACAAGCCTCTGAGCTTTTGCTGAAATCCACAAGTATGATGATGAAAAACAACAAACCCTCGCTTCGCATAAGATGAAAGTATTTTTGCACTTATTTTAAACTTTAAACTTGTTTTTTATACTTTCATTGTAGAGTTGCTTATCTTTTATATTTGTAAATCTTCAGAACAACACTGAGATTTTAGGACGATGCTTTTCATTGTGTCTGAACAGTGACAGAAAGGTTCTTGAATCAACTAAATAATAGAAACTAACTTTGAAACTTTCGTAATGATCAGTTAATCGATTTATTGATTAATGTTTGCAACTTTCATTGATTTGTACCTTTACTTAGTTTGACCTGTTTCATAATCAAATGTAAACTCACTGAAAACAACAGGTTTGGGGAAGTTTGACCTTTTTCTCTCTGACACGTGCAGGAAAAAGTCTGTTTTCATGACTTTCTGAGAAGTTTCCTGTTTAAAAGTTTGTGTTTGTGTGATGAGTGAGAAGTGATTGACAGGATCTCCAGCCTCCATGTGTTTGATGGACAGCAGCTCAGTAAACACAGTGAATCAGTGCCTTGCTCAGGGACTCCCCAGCAGCAGGAGAGTGTGTGTGTGTGTGTGTGTGTGTGTGTCTCCCTCCATCAACACAGACCATGACCATGAGAGTAGAAGCTCCGGAGGAGGCTCACCTTGCTCCGGATCTGTCCGGAGGTGGACACTTTCCGGATCAGCTTCTGGGGGCCTTCCTGCTCCGCCTCGCTGTCAGAGGACTCGTCCGCGGCCCCGGAGCCGGCGACAGCGCCCACCACATGGGCATGGATCCCCGCCGCGGACACCGGCCCTTTCTCCGGCTCCTGCCGAGGGGAGGAACAAAACCAGTCGGGGTTATTCGCCTTGTTTTCCCGCTCCGCCGCTCCCTTCCTCTCCGGGAGGCGAGAGCTGCTCCGCGGCTGAGAGGCGTCTCTCCGCGCCGTCATCTCTCCGCGTCTCTGTCGGTGTTCGCCGGAGCGTGTGTGGGCTGGAGCCTGTCACGGTGGGGATGGGCTCCACGGAGCAGGCTGTAAACTCCCCCTCCCTCCCTGCGCACACGGCCCCTCCGCGGGGCTGCTGCCGCCGGAGGCTCCAGCCCACACGACGCGACCCGAGCCGGAGAGACCGCCTCGTCCAGCGGGCAGCCCGGAGGACGGGACCGGGCCGGGGGCAGCCCCGGCCCGGTCCCGTCGGCTGCTCGACACCAGCCCCGCCGAGCAGCTGCTCCACACGACCCCCACATTCAAACTAGAAACTCACCGGTTCTCACATTATCTAAGCTCTGAAAATAAAATAATTCATAAGAAGCTCAGTGAAGTTTCCATATATTTTAATTGGGGATGTTTTAACCCACATCGTTTAACATGATAACGCATTTGTATTCATATTAAACACATGAATTTACTTTATATTGATCCAAGCTGCTGGGTTTGATCTTTATTTTACAATATAACATCCCAGGATAAGTCCTGGTGTGGATGTAAAGAATATTAATGCCAGAGGTAAATAAATATCATGATGTTTCCAAGAAGAAAGAAGAATCAAGACTCTCTGATCTGAGGATAATCAAAGAGAAGTATGGATCATATCTCACGTGAATCCTTCTTGTTTTACTACATTTAAACATCAGATCAGGACAAAGACAGAGGATCGAACCCTGAACCCAGCAGCTCGCTGTGTTTCCTCCTGAATAACAAAGAGTAGAAAGTCTCCTCGGTGGACCGGGGCTCTCTCACCAGTTCCTCCCAGGCAGGGCTGCGGGTGAAGTGGTACACATCCTCCATGGTCCCGGACCTCCGCTCTGTGCGCTGCGCAGGAGACGAGCACCGGAATCGGGGGAAGGTGGAGGAATGCGCCGCCTGCTTCGTCTGAGTGTCTCATACGGACTCGATCCTCCCTCCACCAACACGGAGCACCACCGCCACACCTCCGCCGCTCCACTGCTCCGCTTCTGCCGCCTTCTCCTCCTCCTCCTCCTCCGCCTCCTCCCTCCGAGAGCCGCCGAGGGGCCGAGCCGAGCCGAGCCGAGCCGAGCCGAGCCAGAGATTTCCCTCCTGATTCCTCCTGATATTTCATTTATATGAGTTCACAGACCGGTTTCATTTCTTATTCACATATATTTATTCAATGAGTCTGGCTATTTACCTTTTTATTATTCTATAGTTTGTGTGACTATATCCTAGAATTGTTTTCTGTACAGCAACATTTTTGTTTTTGAATATGCTATAAATAAATCATAAAGAGTATAAAGCATGAATATCGTCACCCTCTTAAACTAATGGCCCAAGTCATATTTTCAGGTCTTTCTTCATCTCTTCAGTGGATGAGGCCTGATCGGTGTCAGAATTGTCAAGTGCGTCTCTCACCGAAAAGGAAAACCATTTCTACCCTTGGAGGAGAATAGTCACACGTGTGTGATCATTCTGAAAAACCTCCATTGCCTCGTGGTCACTTGTGTTAAGCAACATCAGGGATTCCCAAAGTGGTGTGCATGCTCCTCTGGGGGTGCACGAGCTGTTGTAAAGAGGATCCTTTGACTTTTTTTAGTTTTTGTCAAAAAATGACTTAGGCCATTATTTTAGGAAGGTGACGATATTCTATTCTATTCTATTCTATTCCATTCTATTCTATTCTATTCTATTCTATTCTATTCTCTTCCATTCTATTCTATTCTATTCTATTCTATTCTATTCTATTCCATTCCATTCCATTCTATTCTATTCTATTCTATTCTATTCCATTCTATTCTATTCTCTTCCATTCTATTCTATTCTATTCTATTCTATTCCATTCCATTCCATTCTATTCTATTATATTCTATTCTATTCTATTCCATTCTATTCTATTCTCTTCCATTCTATTCTATTCTATTCTCTTCCACTCTATTCTATTCTATTCTATTCTATTCCATTCCATTCCATTCTATTCTATTCTATTCTATTCTATTCTATTCCATTCTATTCTATTCTCTTCCATTCTATTCTATTCCATTCTATTCCATTCTATTCCATTCTATTCTATTCTATTCCATTCTATTCTATTCTATTCCATTCTATTATATTCTATTCTATTCCATTCCATTCTATTCTATTCTATTCCATTCTATTCTATTATATTCTATTCTATTCCATTCCATTCCATTCTATTCCATTCTATTCCATTCTATTCTATTCTATTCTATTCCAATCTACTCCATTCCATTCCATTCTATTCTATTCTATTCCATTCCATTCTATTCTATTCTATTCTATTCTATTCTATTCCATTCTATTCCATTCTATTCTATTCTATTCCATTCTATTCCATTCTATTCTATTCTATTCTATTCTATTCCATTCTACTCCATTCCATTCTATTCTATTCTATTCTATTCCATTCCATTCTATTCCATTCCATTCTATTCCATTCCATTCTATTCCATTCCATTCCATTCTCTTCTCTTCTGTTTCTTCTGAGCCAGTAAACACTCATTAATAATAATTCATATCTTCTTTATAAGCAGAACGTGTAAACACTGGGTCGGAACAATGGAGACTCCTGTGAACAAACCACCACGGAAGACTTTAGCGGCGGACCGCTCTGTCCCTCTCGTATTATCTTCCGGCCCTGACAGAAGCGGGCTGTCAGTGTTATGAAACGGGTTCGAGCCCGGACAGGACGTAGCGTCACACCATCCTCGTGGACTTTATTAATTCCGTGTGTTCGATGCCGAGGTGACAGAGGAGTTTAAAGATGCACCGACAGGTTCTATGTCACCGCAGCGCCGCGGCCGTCGCTGCCCGGAGGCTGCGGACCATCCTGGGGTCAGTGCTGGGAAGAGACGCCTGGATGTGGAGAACACATGAGGTCAAACTCCTCAACACGTCCGCAGGTCTGTTAACGTCAGTTGTCATTAGTTAATAACACTGTTAATAACACACACAGCTGGAGACAGGACAGGTGTGTGTGTGGTAACAGTGACACACACACTAATACACGTGTTCAGCTACTTTACCTGATTCAACACACACGAGTTTTATGTTTTAAAGACAAACACAAGGAGCTGACGTACGTCTGATGGGAATTGAACCTACTTGTAACTGGGAACCAGAGAAATGCGTTGACTTAGCTTGTAGGTGAAAGGTCAAAACCAGGATGTGTCAAGTCACCTCGTCCAGTCAGCAACAGGTTAACTTACATAACATAATAATAACACTTATTAACTACTTGTTTATACATGAACGTTTCTCTTATTCACTTCATTCGATTCCAACAACATGTTTATGCTTGATAACATTTACAACTGTATATTAGTTTTGAAGAAGAATAAAATGTGTAGACATTTCTTGGTTCAAAGATCATTTTACATGTAAGAAATAAAAAGTATTGATAACTGGCTGCACACATTTCTAGGATTCATCTGTGAAAAGGTTTCTGTATTTTAATAATTACTAATTCAGTAAATCTTTTGGTGACTGAGTCTAAAACCTAAGTCCCTTCCAGTTGCTGCCTGGACTTTGTTTTCCTATGTACTTGTAATGAAGTGAAATCCAAACTTTGCTGCCGATTTAAAACAGGTATTTACTTTCTGTAGTGTTATAACTTTGTTGTGTCAGTCGCGTCCAATAAGTTTCCCAAACAGACTGTGAAACAAACGTTACCTCTTCTTTCTGCAGGAGACACAGTCAAGATCGGAGAAATCTCCTACAAACTCAAAATACCTCGGAATCCAGAGCTTGTTCCTGTCAAACACAGTATGTTCATTTTATTTAAGTGTTTAA
This sequence comes from Verasper variegatus, assembly GCA_026259375.1. Lineage (NCBI taxonomy): Eukaryota > Metazoa > Chordata > Actinopteri > Pleuronectiformes > Pleuronectidae > Verasper > Verasper variegatus. The sequence goes on along the minus strand of CM048052.1, from coordinate 1,348,382 downwards.
ATATGTTAAAACTAAACATACGTCTGCATGAAATGAAAGGAAGGCTATGGTGACAGGTAAACAAAGGTCACTGACACTTTGTTGGGTTTTGGTTTGCTAGTTTTGGACTCCCTACCTCAGACAGTGGCTCAGCACCTACGCTGGATCATGCAGAAAGACCTTTTGGGACAGGATGTGTTTCTCATTGGTCCCCCAGGACCCCTGAGACGATCCATAGCCATGCAATACCTCGTGAGTACACACGAAATACACACATGTATATATCTATTGTAACAGTTAAGCCTCTAACATTATCAAGGGTTCCCTCTTCTGTGTGAAGCCAAGTTTTTACTTCTCATTAACCAGGAATTGACCAAACGGGAGGTTGAGTATGTGGCTCTGTCCAGAGACACCACAGAGACGGACCTGAAGCAGAGGAGAGAGATCCGCTCAGGGACGGCCTTCTACATAGACCAGGTAACGTCTTCCTGTGCATTCATGAACTAACAAGCAGGGAAATGAACCCAAGTTGGAGTGAATGTCTCCGTGAGCAGCTCCAGGTGAACCAGGGAGAGGTGATTGGTCACAGCTCGATTCTTGAATCTTGAATCTTGAATCTTGGCCAATCAACTCCCCTGGATTCAAAAGGCAGAAGCTGAGCTGCTGGAGGGAGAATATCTCACAGCTCCTTGGAGATGGTGCTGAAGTCAGACAGAAGCTTACAATTCAAACACACACAACAATATATATTTATAATTAAAGAAGGAAACACTATATACATGAACAATCAGATGTAATATTACATGTGCTAACATCCATTCACCAATAAGAACCAACAGAAGGAGAATACATTGTGTGATGAATATGAAGAAGGAGGAAAAGAGTGTGATGACGATGATGATGCTCATCCCTGCTCTCAGATTACGTTTCCTGGACTGAGATCTGCTGCTCAGAAAGTCTCTGGAGTCGACCTGTGACCTCTCCAGCCCCATGTCCCCTTCCTTCTGATCAGTAGATGTTGGAACAGGCTCTATCACCATTAAAGTCTCTCCTCGGAGCCGAGAGTCAAAAATAGACTTAACCTGACTCCTCTCTGTTCTCAATCACTCCAGAATCTGGATTTGTGTTTCAAAAAATTGGTGGAGTCAAATGAACGTGGGCACAAGAAGAGACACAAGAAGAAGAAGTGTAGCAGAAAACAATCTCATTTAATCTCACGACTCATTTAAACATATTAGGTTCATTACAGCTCCAACTGAGAAGGTTGTGTTTCTAAATTTACATCTGTCAGTAGCTTTACACAGGCCCGTACTAACATCATTTCATTTGTTCCTCCTTTAGATTATAGAACATTAAGACACAAATTGTGATCTATGATAATTACACTGTAAATGGTAAAATGGTTAAAAACAATAACTCCTTTCTATTCTCTTCTTCTTTCAGTGTCAGTAACACGTTACGTAACATCACAACTCGCCTTCCCGTTCCATTCTGTTCTGTTCCGTGCCACGTTTTGATCGATCAAGCTTTATGCAAACGTACGCCCCCACACTGTTGGAAGTCAAGTAACCATGGAGAACAGCTCCTCATTACCCAGCCTGGTTTCTGCGAGGAGAACTTTCTGTTCTCCCTTCATCTCCATTTGTTTCTCAGGGCTTTGGAAAAATGATTCAGAAGAAAACACAAAACATAAATCCACGTAAGACCATTAAAACCTGTGACTGGGCTTCCAGGGCCGAGTAGTGACAAATGAGGAGAGGCTGTGATAATTAACACAGTCATGTCATTATCTACAGCTAATTAGCTCACGGCTTCATTTGTGTAAAAAAATACATCAGTTGCGTAACAGTTCAAAAATCACCTCCATGGAAACGGGGGGGAAGCTTTTTTTTGTTTTATTCTCAGAACATTTATTCTGAGACTTTACACGTGAACCTGATTTTCTGAGGCAGAAAAACTCACACGTCAATAAGAGCTTTTTGTTGTAATTAGTGTTTATCGGACAGTGACAGCAGAGAGGTGACAGGAAATGAGAGGGAGAGATGTACTAATTGTCCATGTTCAGACTTGAACTGCGGTCGTTGTGGGTCACGGTCGGGGTTCTAACCTCCGGGACACTCGGGTGCCACAATGAACCAAACATTACCTGAAACCTTTAGAAGCTCACACGGCTTTTTGTAACAGCAGCGTATGTTTTCACCTTTCGTACGTTTTAATATTGTATTGAATCATCGCAGCAGTTTAGCTTCCTCCAGAGAGCTGTTCCATTGATCTAATAATCCAGCTCTGTCCTCAAAGCGGTTGTTCCACCTGAGACCAATCCCAACGCTAATTCACTGGAACTCGTGAGCAGCGATAACACACATCCATCATCAGTTGCCATGTACCAAACAGAACTTGTGATTTTAAATGGCCATTACTGAACACGTTATTTTATTTTCTAGAAGATACAGATACAGAAATAGTCTGTGGAGCTGCCTCGACACAGTCAAGACACATCCTCCGTTTCCCTGCGACGAGGAACGCCAGCCAACCGCTCGAAGTCAACGAGGCTCAGCCACCTCCCACCCGCTCATCAAAATGAAAACAGGTGTCGTCTGTTTCCATGGCAACAGCTCATGAATAGATCCGACATTATCGATTGCACTAATAGGTGTGAAGAGATTGCGTGTTCCTCGTCTTCTTCCTCAAATCCTCGTGGAACATTGTGCCATCGAATGAAATGTGGGCAGAGCGTGTGTGTCTGTGTGTGTCTGTGTGTGTGTGTGTTGTGTGTGTGTGTGTGTGTCTGTGTGTGTCTGTGTGTGTGTGTTGGCTCACTAGATGGAGTTGATTTTTGTCCCGTGGGTGCGATTAGTTCAGTACATGTACGCATCACAGTCTCCGACACCTATTTCGTGTGAAGAACTGAAAACGTGTGCAAATAAGGAAGATTTCCTCTTGAAGAATGTTTTCATATGACAGGAGGTGTGTGTGTGTGTGTCTGTGTGTCTGTGTGTGTGTGTGTCTGTGTGTGTGTGTCTGTGTGTGTTTGTGGTTGTGTTTTAACTAGAACATCCAAGTATTCCTCTGGGCCCTGCGCTGATTTGCAGCCCTATATTCAGACTTTTTGTGGTTCCCTGTGCTCACTCTCTTCCTCCGCTCCCTCCTCTCCCTCTTTAGTCCCCCCCCGCCCCCCTTGCCCCCCCCCCCCCATGAAGGATGCAGTCACATGGATGTAATCGCATGTCGTATTTTTGACATCCCCAGTAGTCACCTCTCCCCAGTTAGCAGGCTCTTATGTAACACAGCTTACCTCAAACCCTGCTGCTCATAAGTCTGTTTTACAGTAATACAAACTGTGTAAACCAATACCGTGCCTCTGCAGCGACTTTGTTTAATGCCTCCGCGCTGACGACGTAACACTGGCGGCCTGAGGCATTTTGTTTTCATGTTGTAAGTCTCATGAACACTTTATCTCAGGAACCGTTCTCGGGTTTAATTCAGGATAAACTGGTGATGTGATGACGTTTAATTCTTCACTGTGACATCATAATATTCTACTGCGAGATTGGTATTTCTGGTTTAAACTAAATTAACCAGGTTCACTAATAACCTGCATTAAAATAAATGTCAAAAGCTGAATTTTAAAATAGCTGTTATTACGTAAAGTGTAAGAACTGGAGTGGAGAGAAATGAAGAATGTGACTTAACACAAAACTGCATATGTGTTGAACAATTTGTTGTAAAAATAGGAATCAAGTGTATGGACCCACAAAGTGAACACAACCTTTATCCACGTCCAGCGGCTGCAGATGCATTTTGACCGGTGCACAGAGCACTTGCATAATCCTACGATAATAAAATGTTATATATTATGAATTATATTCATTTACCTTCCATCCATCCACTTCTCTGTAACATCCGTTGCTAAGTGGTTTCTTAATGCTTGTTAGTGTGTGATGGGAAGGTTTGTTTTCCCTCAGCACAGTTAGTGTCAGGCGGAACACAAAGCCTGTCTGTGCTTCCCCGTCTCTCTTGCCACTCTGCGTCACTTACATTTCTAACAATTATCTGATTACAGCGTTGGTGCCCAAAATGGATCCAGAGTTAAATTTAGAGCATCTGGTCCCCACTATAGTTTTATGGCTCTGCTTCCCACACAACCTGCCACGTATTTACATGTTAACCTAATTATATGGCCACTCGCGCTGCGGTCCACCCAGACAGCTAAAGTTTCCTGCCTCTTGACGTCAGATGTGCTTTTTGATTTCTGCAGAAATGTGCGTCCACACACACACAGACACAGACACACACAGACACACACACAGACACATGCTTAACCAAGCTGAAGTAAGTTTGATCCCTAATTTTGGGAGTAGAAATAGGCCTTCCTAAAACAGCTGAGACAGTTTTGAAGCCTGGTTTGGAGGAGCACAATAAGCTGAGGACATCCTCAGGAAAGGCTTCATGGAAAGCTCATTTTGTTATTAGAGCACGAGGAGATAGATATATAAATGGTTTTAGCTTTGACAACATTCACACAGGGTCAGAGGCTGTGTTGGACAATAGAGGAGCAGATTTGACCTGAGCTTGAACTGATTGCAGTGATTAAGAGTTAAGCCTTCAAATTAAAACTTCCCTGATATACCAGCAGCACCCCCGCAAAAAAGTTCAGCGATTGCTCTCAACTTTTAATATTTGTTTTCCCCCAGTGTGCTGTGAGGGCGGCAACACAAGGCCGAGTCCTGATCCTGGAGGGGCTCGAGAAGGCCGAGAGGAATGTTCTGCCGGTCCTCAACAACCTGCTGGAGAACCGAGAGATGCAGCTGGAGGACGGACGCTTCCTGATGTCGGCTGAGCGTTATGACAAGCTGCTGCAGGTCAGTGCAGCACACTCGCCCTGCTAATTGCACACACTCCTGCCTCCTCTTGATCACGGCTGTTCTTTATGAAGCTGTGTCTGCCTGAATCTTCACACCGCGGCAGTGAAGCTTCGCACTTCTTCTACACGGCTGTTCTTGTGTTCCCTCTACCGATAAATACTTTCTCACACTCAGTCATGTACCTGGAGTAAAATGAAGGCTTGATGTATTGCAGGAGCACACCAAAGAGGAGCTGGACAGCTGGAAGATAGTCCGTGTGAGTGAGGACTTTCGGGTCATCGCTCTTGGTCTCCCTGTTCCCAAGTACAAGGGCAACCCGCTGGATCCTCCTCTCCGCTCTCGCTTCCAGGCCAGAGACATCTATCACCTACCGTTCAAAGTCAGTCCTGGAATTTACAGATTACTTAACACCAACAAAACATGGGAGGGGGGGACTTGGCAGAAGGCGACACAGTGTTACTTGTTACTGAGTCATCCACATAACACACTGTAAATAAACTTCCTTGGAACTACTTTCTGTCAAACACTGACTTGATTTATATTTTCAAGTTTCGGGAAACATAATACTGGTTCAAGCAAAATACTGCTAAATCTTCTGTTGAACGTAATGTTCCAGTGTCTGTAATGAGCTTAAAATTAAGATTTCACATTTTATGTTGCTTTCTTTATTTTCAAATTGTTGCCACATCTCTTTTGGGGATTTCGAATTTTCCCAACATGTTTTTCAACTCAGTTGCACAAGTGTTCCTTGAAATGTCTTAAGTGTATGACCCTGCAGCTGTTGCATCTGGATATTATTGTCTCTTCAGGACCAGTTGGAGCTGTTATATACAGTGGGACCAAACATTTCTGCAGAAAGGTAAATTCAAAGTTCTATTAGTGAAGCTAAAAGCTTTTTAAGGGGCTTTTTGGACAAGTGAGTATTCATGTGACACTTAATGTGCAGCACTTGGTTCCATCCTGTGTCAGGGTCTCCCAGCTGCTCTCCCTCGCCACTACGCTGTGCTCCCAGGAATCCTCTGACCTGGGCCTTCCCGACTTCCCCGTGGACAACCTGCTCCCTGCCCTCCACGTGCTGGTGAGAATCCAGACAGGAGAATCCCTCTCTAAGGAACAATAAAGAAGAGAGGGCAATTAAAAAGAAAAAATACTCTTGCTCCTACCTTCTGGTCAATTAATGTGAGTGTCTAATGCTTTTCTTTTGCAGAACGCCTTCCCTATGTTGTCCTCCCAGCAGTTATTCCAGAGACTTTACCCCTACACCAGTATTTTGGGAAAGGATGGCCGCACCGCTGTAGAGGGCGTTCTCGGCGTAAGTCGAGATGTCAACCACCAGTAAAAATGTCGTCGTCTGGATGTGAAGTCAATGAGATCAACTTTTCAAATGCATGTGTTCTGTGGGATTGTTTTGCAGAGATTTGAGCTGCTGGATGGTCGGCGTGTGCCAGCGCCTGGTGCTATCGTGAGTGTGTCAGCGGCGAGGGAGACTGAGGGCCGTGCTGATGTCACGTTACGCGTCAAGGACAAAGACATCACGTTTCAGGTAACGGTCGACAGGCTGACTGCAGTCAAACTAAAGCCACAATCCCATGTTGACAACGAGTACCTCTGCAAGGAGTCACAGTGAAAACTGCACTGGTTGTTGGAGGATTAGAATCTGTGGTCATTCAAGTTTTTCCACAATATTACACCAATCAGAAACACAAAGTTTTCTCTATTCATCAAATTATGAAGTAAAAAAGTCCTGTTTCTGACCAGACGAGGTCAGTGAGTCACACGGGTCCCGGAAATGTCTGTTGTCTCATGGCCTCACAGACACGTCTTCTGTCCGTCGTTCTGCAGGTTCCAGCCGGGACCAAAGAGCCACGTCCACCAAACAGCAGCCCCAACTTCGTCAGTACAGCCGAGCCACTCCCAGCTGCTGTCTGAGATGATGCAGTCCCACATGGTGAAGGACATATGTCTGATAGGAGCCAAGGTACCGGACGCACAGTGACCAGCTCACACATGCTGAATGTGATCGCTGGTTTTAATAACAATCATTTTTGTATTTTCCAGGGTTGTGGCAAGTCAGTGCTGGCCAGAGAGTTTGCTGAGATACTGGGATACAGCATGGAACCAGTCATGCTCTACCAGGTGAGCAAACATCACTAATCTTTGTCTTTCAAAGATTCAAATTGTTTGATTTTTAAAGTCTGGAGCCATCTGAGTTTATTTACTGTGAAAATACCACCGAGCAAGTGATGCAATAGTTTGTAAATACCAGTCAGAGCGTTCCTTTATGTGAAAGGAGCCAAATAATTAACTAAAGTCTCCATCTATCTGTCCAGCTTGTGATTTGTGTTATAAGAAAATAAGGGATCATCTTTTTCAATTACTTTCAACAACATTAGTTCATAATATGTCTTTTATTTACATGCATTCATCTGGAAAGTAAACGTAGAAGCTGTGACACTAGTAATAAATATGTTTGTGGGATATATGTTTATTTTGTAATACACACTTTTATGACCTGTGATGTCACAAAGTAGATATCAACCAATGGGGAGAGAGGAGGGGCACGGAAATTGCACACAGCGGGGGACAGGGGTATTTTTATGAAAGGAGACCTTCTGAAAATAGAAACCATTTCATGAGAAGAAAATCAGATTCTGTTTCTCTTGTCACATTTCAAACTCCTCAGTTGATCAGACGGTTAAATCCCCTCATTAACATTATAAAGATACTAATCAGATTTACACAGTGAAATAATATGCATTGAAATCACTTGCCGATGTGCGTGTGTGTGTGTGTGTGTGAGTGCGTGCGTGCGTGCGTGTGGTGTGTGTGTGCGTGTGCGTGCGCGTGTGTGTGTGCGTGTGCGTGTGCGTGTGTGTGCGTGTGCGTGTGTGTGTGTGTATGCGTGCGCGTGTGTGTGTGCGTGTGTGTGTGTGTGTGTGTCAGACTGCTTCTGTGGAATGTAGTCAGCCGGGTGACGACCCTGCAGGAAGTGGCTGTGCCGCAGCTTTATGTATTAATGCATCATGCTGCAGCTTATTTTAGCCGGCTGAGGTCAGGGGTCACTTGTGTTACGGGAATTGTGGAATCCTTTGCCAGGGCCATTCGTCATGTCAGCGCTGACAATACCAATTTTGGAAAAGGAAGTGTCATTTGGAGCAGAAGAGAGGAACATGAATATTGAATCGTAATCATCTGTAAAAGTGAGATTTATTTCAAACTGGTTAACCTTAAAACCTAAGAGATAGATAGTATCCTGAACTATGCTAAGATTGGATTAGGGTAAAGAATGCAAAGCAAAATACTTGAGTAAATCCCAAACAAGTCTGTCCCTATAGGACGACGGGCATCTCCTCCACTTCTGGTTGGTTTAAACAACCAGCGGAGAAATATCACCAGATTAATTAATTAGTAAAGTTAATAAGAGGATGTAACTCTTCAGTGACCTGCAGGGTTTGAGTGACAGAAGAGGAGCTGCAGTGGAGCATCACTCATACCATCTTCATCACCATCACCATCATCACCATCACCATCCTCATGATTGTGCAAAATGTTAAACACAGAGCTTGTTTCTGATATAAAATGTCCTCTTTCCGTGGAGCAGCTCACAGTTTAGTCACTGCCTGGAACAAATTGTGTAACGCCGCATGTCCTCCCGCCTCCACCCTCCGTCTCTGCCATGACACGCTGGCGTGATAGCGAGTATGACAGTCTTGCTGCGCAGACGTTTCACCCCCTAACAGAAATGTGCCATTAACTGTTATCTGTAACGCCGACATATCGAGTCTAGCAGCGGGGCCAGATCATGTGGGGGTGCAGTTAGAGGAGAAATCTAGTGTCTGATGACATGAGACTCTGAACTCGTTTCATCCAGTTTCACCGTGTGATATTAAACAAACCGCTGCACAGAACATCTCCTGATCTCAGTCCCTTCACCTCCCTCTACTTTGTCCCTTGATTTCTTTCCGTCCTGGCTTCGTGTTCACTTGCACTGACCCCGACCCTCATCTCCTCCCTCCTCCCTCCTCGCTCCTCTTTCTCTTCCAGGACATGACAGCCCGGGACCTCCTCCAGCAGAGGTGCACCCTCCCTAACGGGGACACAGCGTGGAGGCCGTCTCCGCTGGTCACGGCTGCCATCGAGGGCAAGCTGCTGCTTCTGGACGGAATTCACAGGGTTAACCTGGGAACCCTGGCTGTGCTGTCGAGGTACTTCAGTCTGATTTAATTGCTGTTATTTGTATACACACACACATACACACACACATATGCACACTTGTCAGCTCATTCCTCTGTGTTTTGTGTCTCAGGTTGCTACACGACAGGGAGCTGGATCTGTATGATGGGACCAGGCTGCTGAGGTGGGACAGATACCAGACACTAAAGGAACAACTGCAGCTCAGCGACGAGCAGCTGCAGGAGAGGTATACACACAGACACTCACACAACTCCGCACACAGATAATTGTGGGTTATGTGCAGGAAAAGGTATTTTTTTGTAGCATTTTGCGTCAAACAATCGGAACATGACTTGGCTTTATGATAACCACTTTCAGCGTTAGCTCCGTAACAGCAAGAGAATAAAGTATATTCAGATTTGTGATGCTGGAATCTCAAGGCTCCGTGTCCCCAGCGGATAAACTGCTTAGAGGTGTGGAGAGAGATTGATGAATACAAGCAAAAGAAAAGAGTTAAATAATTGAAGAGTAGGTAGTGTGTGTTTGTTTGTGCATGTGTGTGTTTGTGTGTTTGTACATGCACATTCGTTTTGTGTATAAAAACCCACCTAAGCTGGCAGGCAGGATGTTTGTGGTGGGACGTCTGGGCTGAAGGGAACCCACTTCCTCTTCCTCCGCTCCTGTGGCTGAGACTCAATGTGTGTGTGTGTGTGTGTGTGTGTGTGTGTGCGTGAGTGTTTGTGTGTGTGTGTGTGTGTGTGTGTGTGTGTGTGTGTGTGTGTGTGTGTGTGTGTGTGTGTGTGTGTCCACCAGGATTTAATTATGCATGACAATACAGGTTTCAGTTTTTTTAACCATGCTGTTTATCAGGAACACCACGCTCACGGTGGTTAGTTCCTCCATTTGCTCTCAAACAGCCTCAGGTCTTCACGTCGTGGATTCAGCAAAATGTAATTCTGCAGATTTGTCAGCTGCCCACTAATGCTTCCACGTCTTCCACATCCTAAACCTGTTCTACTGGAATGGGGGAAGCCCTGGAAGTAAAAATACATTTTCTTGATTATTGATGTTATTTGCTCCTGTTGATCAAGTTCCTGTCGATGTGTTGTGATGTGTGTTTTATTTGCGATGTGAAGAAGAATTACTATATAACCTGAAATCCTCACGTGATGAGCGATGGCTGTGATTGGTGGAGCTCGCATGTTACCATGGAAATGTTGTCCACAACTGTAGAAATGATAGCAGCTGTGATAAGATCATTCTGTGTGACATTACGTTTACCACAGAGCGACCACGACTGCGCTTTCTAACATGAGACCGTTTTTTTCTTGAGTTAACAAGGTTAAATTTAAGAAGAAGCATGAAGTCAATCATTTGCAATGGTTTATGGGATGCGTAGTTCCTTCTAACTTAAAATATTATGTACACAGTCTTGTACCTTTGCCTTTTTTTTCCATTTCACAGTATTTATCTTTGAATCAAATGTTTTACGGTCACGGTTTTTCTTGGAGCTGTTCGGCCTGTTTTTATAAGAATCTTCAGAAAAATCAATGGAGAAAAGAAATGGGACATTTATTTCATGTAGTTGACTGAACTGTCCAGTGATGGTGAGTCTGTGTCCCAGTCTGACCTCTGACCTCTGACCTCATCATCATGGTGTTTCCATCCTCAGAACTGCTGCTCACTCTTTCTGCCGATGCACAGATTCTGCAGCTCCAAAACATTTCTACCTCATCATGCTTCAAAGACCTTTGCAGACCGATGCAGCCTTGTGCAGCGGATTCAAACATTATGGATGGTGTCCATGTTTTGCTGATAGTTAATGTTTCCCATAGCAACAAATAGAAACCACATGGTGGAGCGGCCTGACGTCCGAGTGGCAGTGGATTGTTTCTGTTTACCAATCGGATTTGGATTAGAGCTGGCAGCCTCGTTCAACTTTGATGTTTAAATTAAATTTAAGTGGCTGGTTACATGATGGGACAGAACAGAGTGAACAAGAGAGAGCAACAGAATCCAAACTAGTGAACGGTTAGGCCCTAATAACAACGGCCTCTGATATCTACATGTATGAAACAGCTAATGATGCTGGTTAGCGCCTGTTTTTCACCACATTAGAGTAAATTTGTCCTGTCGCTGTGTGGGCGGGGGGGGGGGGGTAGGGAGGGATTGAAACGGACTTTGCTGTCCTCTCGAATCAAAGAATCACTCAGACAGCTGTCAAAAGTCATGCTGCCTGTCCCTGACATAGATTGGATGGGACACACACACACACACACACACAACACTTGCACCTGCACTCCACATCTACTTGAACACGGCAGAACAGATGTTCATCCACTGCTAATGTTGAACTGTGTGTGTGTGTCTGTCTGTGTGTTTGTCTTCTCAGGTCCATCTTGCCCGTCCACCCGTCGTTCAGGGTGCTGGCCCTGGCGGAGCCCCCCGTCGTAGGGGCCACTCGAGGCAGCGGCGGAGCTCAGCAGTGGTTGGGCCCAGAGCTGCTCACGATGTTCCTCTACCATAGTGTCACCCCGCTGGCCAGAGCAGAGGAGATGGGCCTCATACAGGGACTGGTAAGACACACACACACACACACACGGCCAATTGTCACAAATCCGATCAGATGAATATATTTGTTGGTTAATTCCACCTCAGTTCTTCTTCATCACATCTTCTTCATCTGTCTTTTCCTTTCATCTGTCAGACGCCTGATGTTCCAGCGGAGGCAGCCGAGCAGCTACTGCACCTCACACACAGCCTGCGCAACACCAACGATCCCACAGTAAGTGTGTCTGTGTGTGTCCCACCAGTTTGTTTATGTGTGTGAGCGTGTGATCTAAGTAATTTATTTGTGTGTGTGTGTGTGTGTGTGTGTGTGTGTGTGTGTGTGTCTACAGGCACAGTCTCTGGCCTCTTCTCTCTCCACCAGACAGCTGCTGAGGATCTGTCGTCGTCTCTCTCAGTACCCGGAGGAGAGCGTCGCTCACGCAGTCAATAAGGCGTGTCTCTCCAGGTCTGTGCACGCACACACACACACACACACACACGCACAGACACACACGTTACTATGTGTGAATGTGGTTTTGGATTCATTGTGAAAGTGGGATATAAACAATATGCTCAGTGATTGTGAACACTAGTGATTAATGGTGTGCTTTGTGTGCTTGTGTGTGTGTGTGTGTGTGTGTGTGTGTGTGTGTGTGTGTGTGTGTGTGTGTGTGTGTGTGTGTGTGTGTAGGTTCCTGCCCAGCTTGGCCCGAGCCTCTCTTGAAAAGAGCCTCACCAACTGCTCCATACAGGACAAACCAGATCCTGCTGAACAAACTCAGGATTACAGCTGTAAGTTCCACTCACCTATGAAGTAAAATCATCCATTCGATGTTTCCAGATATATTTAATAGATAATTATGAGTTTTTTCCTGGTTAAGCCTGAGACCTTTGAGGTAGACTACCAAGTGGATCAGTGTCATGAGTCTAGATGTTTCCTGAATTAGATTCTTCAGAAGCAGCTTCAGTTTCTCCAGAGGAGGAGAGACGTTCTCCTTATTCTCATCCAGTATAAACTCACTCCCAGTGCCTGACCCCCCCCCTGTGTCTCCAGGTGTGGTAAAGGATGGTGTGTTGACCATTGGGAACGTGTCCGCTCCCATCTACAACCCCAGTGAGAAAATGAAGGTTCCAGATGTACTCTTTTATGACAATCCCCAGGTAATTACACATCCACTCACACAAATACTGTATATACTGGACCCGATCCGATACACGTCAGTCTGAACCACATCTGTAGCTGCAAGAAAACAGTTAGCTCAGCTGTTTCTTATGAGTCTGTAACTGTAGAAGAACATTTCCAGGACATGACCCACACATGAGGGCAAAGCGCTGGATTAGAAACAATAAAGAATAATCCAATGACCAGTGTGTGTGTTCATCACTACACAACATTCACATCCAGTAAGATCATGCACCACTGAAGAGCCCAGTCCGATCCCCTTCAGCTTCAATCATCTTTATTTCTGTTATTATTAATATCACTCTGTCCCCTTTGCAGTGTTTGACTTTATTTCATTATGAAGGATTCTGCTTTTAGTTCTGGTATTAACTATATTTCCCAAGGTCACGCTCTTGTTGTTGCTGCCTCAGATGCACTGGAGCCTCAGATCTGTTGTGTTTTCTCTGTTGTTTTATTACGTCTGAAGATAAATCACTAATGTCTTCAGTTGCATTGGATTCAGCTGCTACTCCGTTAACCCCTGAAACTCCAGCAGTGTTTTGTGGACTCAAACACTTCACGCTCGCTGTGACCGAACCACCGCACGACCCAAAGAAGAACCAGTTCAGGAAACGACACTCTGACATCTTCTGGCAACACTGATGACATGATGTGACCCAGATTAAATCTTCCCCACTCTCTCTCTCTCTCTCTCTCTCTCTCTCTCTCTCTCTCTCTCTCTCTCTCTCTCTCTCTCTCTCTCTCTCTCTCTCTCTCCCCGTCCTAATTTTGCCTCTTTATTGCGCCTGCTTGTGTCGGAGGCTGAAATACGAGTGGACGAGGCTGAGATGAGAACAGGGAGGATGTCCTACTTTTCGACTGACCTGCTTTCTGTCTGCAGAGCAGCATCTTCACAAACATACACAGTACATCATGAGAAAATGTCTTCTGGTGTTCAGTCCGTGTTTAACTGAGTGGTTGAATGTTTCTGCAGCACATGAAGGTGATGGAGGACATGTTGAAAGACTTTCTGTTGGGAGAGCACCTCCTCTTGGTGGGCAACCAGGTGAGTGACATGGAATCACATCAAATCCGCAGGGAACCAGTTGCGTTCTCTGTTTTGAAGGGAAGTGAAGTAGGCCACACATGTCAGCGCCATGTGAGTGTAGGGGGAGCAGGTTATGAAACAGGCCCCCTGCACCCTGATGTCACCCTCCGACCCGTCCTGCTCACAGCTCACTGGGGGCAGAAAGGAGCGTGTAGCACCTCCTCTGGGACACTCTGTGCCCTCAGTCCGCTCCAGAATCGACAGATGAGAAGAGGAGGAGGAAGAGGGGAGTGGAAGTGGTTGTATGTGTGTGCCTCTGTGAGAGAGACCTGAGTGGGAGACGCACATGACCATGTCTGGGTGATGCTGTGACATTAGGAGCTGTCAGAGCGGCTTACTGGTCATCTGACAAAGTGGCCGAGCGACTCTGCAGCCGTCCAGGAGAGGAAGGCTCAGGGGGGAAGGCAGTGGGAGTCCCAGAGAAGAGCCCCTGTCAGAACACAGAACCATCCACAGAGAGAGACACTCTCCCAGTCAGCACCGTCTCTCTACAGAGGGACAACGTCTTTATCTCTCTTCACAGCCTCTGTCACTCAAACACAGCTGCTACATACAGGTTCTTTTCTTTAGCTTTGTTTGGTTGCTAAATGTTTTGTTCTTCAATTCTTCCACAGGGAGTGGGTAAGAATAAAGTAGTGGACCGGTTCCTGCATCTGCTCAACAGGCCCAGAGAATACCTGCAGCTCCACAGGTCAGGAGAACCAGCGTGTGATCAACTGTTTTACCCAAACTGGTTTCCAACATGGACAATGGGGTTTCAGACTTTCTCCAGAGTATATCCACAAAAACACAGCAGGAGATTCTCAAGTCAGGTTTAAATTTAAAATGATTCTTTTAGGTTTTGGTGGCATTCATAGTTTGTAATTTCTCAGTGATTCCCAGAGAGAATCAGAACCTATTTCTGGTCGTCAGTGAATTAGGCCGTCCCTCAACAGAACGAGGACTTCACATGCACCATATTCAAGAAGAGGCATTCGAAGAAGTCCTCGTTAAGTCGGGTTCACAGATTCTTTAAATACTCACATGACGACACCTCAGGAAAACTGGGTCAGGGTTGTTCATCCATAGAGCGGCGTGAAGTCAGCCTTACTATCGAATGTATCTGGGATCAATCAGAGGCAGCGACGGCCTTGTATTGATCCTGGCACCAAGAAGAAGCCTGTGTTTTGCTTGTCAATGACTCTGATGGGGAAAAAGGCAGCAAACAGAAAACCTATAAAAGTCCCCACTTGTTTAAACGTGAACCGCTTCAGTTAAAAATCTCCATCTTATTGTTGTAGTGAAATCATCAGCACAGAATCCACGTGGAGAACACAACCCGTTGCTCCGTCGGCACAGTGTGCGTGTTTAGTTTGTCAAAGTCCCGTGAAAGTCGAAGTGGAGCCGAGCGCAGATGTGTCCTGGTTAGTTACTATAGCTGCAGCTAATATTAGAGCAGGGCCGAGGCAGGAGGATCCGTGCATGTGGCTTTTGGGAGCCTGCGACTGAGGGCCTACAGAGATGTGGCTCAGAAAAGAGACGCAGTCGGCCAGGAAGGAAACTGGGACAGCTCCTGGGTCACGCTGTGAGGTATCGAGGCGAGAGGGAGGGCTGGTCGGCGGCTCGCTCAGGGAAAGAGGAAGGGATAATTTGGGACGCCACCAGGAGATCAAAGTTGTTGGAGCGATGCTTTATGTCCTGGCCTGTTGAAATTGAGCACAGTGTTATCAGCAAAGCTTTTTCACTGGCCTGCATCTTTGTGGAAGTGGAATCTGATTTCAGCTTTTATTAGAAAGAAATCTAGGATATCTAGTATTTTCCTTTTACATTGTGAACAATCCTCGAAGATCAGTTCGATTTCAATAATAAATAATATAATCTACGAGGTGAACCAATAACAATAATAGTGATTCTGAATCTGGACGTGTGTGTGTAACCCTGTTTTCTGCTCCTCCCAGGGATACAACCATTCAGACTCTGACCCTGCAGCCCTCAGTCCGAGACGGCATCATCACGTATGAGGACTCACCCCTGGTCAGCTGACACACACACACACACACACACACACACACACACACACACACACACACACACACACACACTCAGGAATAAGGTTTAAAACATATATAGCTGTAGGTTTGCAGTCAGTGTCGACTTTTGATCCCATAGAGACAAGACTCTGACACTGGAGCTTGATTAAGTTGTAGAGTAACGGCACGTTTAAGTACTTGGATGTTTTAACATACATATGACATCATCCTCATCAATTCTATGTGTGTGTCGGTGTGTCTGCAGGTGAAGGCCGTGAAAATGGGTCACATACTAGTGATCGACGAGGCCGACAAAGCTCCAACGAACGTCACCTGCATCCTCAAAACCCTGGTGGAGAGCGGAGAGATGATTCTGGCCGACGGACGCAGAATCATCTCAGGTACACGCACACACACACACACACACACACACACACACACACACACACACACAGGGTTTAACATCTCGACAGCAGACACGTCTCAGATCCAGTGAGCAGACAGAAGCGAGACCATTAAATGGACAAGTTGAGGGTCGGATGTCCTGAAGGACAAACATGAGTTAAACATCCGATGCAGGACACTGACGGGGGCTTAGGATAAAAGCCTTTATGGACAGGTACCAGTCGACTGTGGATCATGTTGGATGGTAAACGTGTGATTTTTCCATGTTGTCCTACGCGATTCCACCAGCTGCTCCATTCCTGAGCAGCTCTTCTTCCCACAGGAATGCAAACACAACCTCGACACTTCATAAACACAAACTCGAGAGCTCCTGATGCTATCAGGACAGCAACACTGTGTGTGTGATACACAAATCAAATATTAGGAATTAACTATAAAGTTGCAGGAAGAAGCAGATGAAGAAACAGCAGTGCTCCTGTCACGTGATAACCACGACACTCTCTCCTCCAAAGATCCACGTGAAGCCGAGGGGAGGCCCAACGCCATCGTCATGCATCCAGACTTCAGGATGCTGGTGCTGGCTAACAGACCTGGCTTTCCTTTCCTGGGCAACGACTTCTATGGAGCTTTAGGTAAATACAACATCCAGGATCTAAGGATAGAAACAAGATCGTCTGCTGAGAGCGCTCACGACTTACCTGGTTGAATTCTCAAAAACTGTTATTCTCCTGAAATGTTCTGCATGGCCTCAACAAATAGAAATGTGTGACCCTACAAAGACACATGCAGACTTTGTGTTGACTGGTTATTCTTCTCTCAGGTGATATCTTTAGCTGCCATGCTGTGGACAATCCGAAGCCTCGGGCTGAGCTGGCGATGCTGAAACGTTACGGCCCTGACGTTCCCGACGCCACGCTGCAGAAGCTGGTGGCCGCGTTCGGAGAGCTGAGGTCCATGGCCGACCAGGGAACCATCACTTACCCCTATTCCACTCGAGAGGTGGTCAACATCGTCAAACACCTCCAGGTGAGAAGGGACAACAAGGCATCCATGGACAGTAGGATGCATGTTCTTCAGCAGTATGTGACCTTAATGCTGCACTCCTAATGCAATAGAGTGTCCTCACAACACAGATGTGCTTCGGCCTGACACACACACAGCACACACACACACACACACACACACACACACACACACACACACACACACACACACACTTTAACATGTTCTGTAACACAGGAATCATCTGCAGGTTTCAGAGAAGGTTTTCAATCTGGTCCCGTTTATTTATAATATAAAAAGCTTAGTTGTGCTGCTGCACAGGTCAAAACACCATGAAGACATCATTTCAGGGTTGAGACGTTATTATCGTTTATTATCAGATTAAAAAAGGGGGGGAAAGGGTGAACTTTATTTATTATCCATCTTCAGCTTTCCTCTCTTCATCATCATCATCATCCTCAGCATCGATAGGCTGCTAGTTACCATGTCGCTGCCAGCACCGTCACAAACAACAGTTATTTTCAGCTTGTGTGAATCGAGTCACTCTCTGATTCCGTTTGTATTTAAAGATCGAGTGTTTGTCACGTTTGCTGCCTCGTCCCTGCTCAGGTCTTCACAAATAACTGCGAGGGACCAGAATAACAGCGCTTGAAGAAGAGTGAAATTAAGATTGGAGCTTTCACTATTGTAGATCAATAATTCAGTGCACAGGGACGAGACCTTATGTCTGATTTCCCCACTGGCCGCCCCCCCCCTCTGTCTTTAATCACCACCACTATTGACACGCGGAGGAGCAGGACAGACACAGGATCATTTAGTCGAAGGCCGAATTGCTTCTTTCCATGCGCGAGCCGGTTTTGGCTTTAATTACCATTCACATCTGGTCAGAATTGCACCTTTGTGGTGAATAGAAACACAGATCAATACGCCCCATGTGATCTTTGTGTTAGCCGTAACCAGTTGGGACTTATAGGAGAAACTCTACGTTAATTGTAATATTGAGGTGTGAAGGTGCATTCAGATCCATTCAACCTTCACCAGTTGGTTTAACCCGAGGACTGTAAATACAGACGTGAAGGCAGAGAATCTCAATCAGCCTGTCTCCTCCATGTTTGAAGTACATGTAGATGTTTGTTCAAGTGTTTCTGATACGTTTGGTTTTAATCACTTATTTAATGATATAAAAACGGGCTGAGAAGTCATGATTGACAGCTGAGACGTAATGATTGACAGCTGAGACTCACTCACGATTGGCAGACTGTGTGTTTTGACAGGATTCTACAGCTCCACACCACGATCACTGTTATCGGTAGAAGATTTCGTCCTTCGTCTCCCATTATTTACCAGCTTGGAAAAGATACACAGCGTCTGTCTCCGCTTCGCCGTAACAGTATCTCCTCCGCTCTGTTCCTCTGCCTTTATTGCCCATTTACCAGCACATCACCATAGTTACTGTACAATACAGAAAATTGATTGCGGCAATATAACGTGTGCGTCTCCGATTATATCACAGACTCAATAATAAATCCTGTAAAAGCCTCAGAAAGAGAGGGAAGACTCCTCTGCACTCATCTGTCAGTGGTGCTGTCAGAGTGCAGACGTGATTTATCCTGCAGGTAGTGTTTCCTATTCCCGGCTCTGCCCCGGCATCAACCTCTGTTCAGGAACTGTAAATCATATTAACATCTTCTGACTCCTTGTTTCTCTTCTCCCCTCCCTGCTCTTTTATTCTCTTTTCTCTTCTCCCTGACCTCTTCCATCATCTCTAACTTCATCCTCCTCTCCCACTTCACCTCCCTGCAGAGATTCCCTGACGAGGGTTTGGCCAACGTGGTGCGAAACGTCTTCGACTTCGACTCGTACAACAAAGACACGCGGGAGGTTCTGATCGAAGCGCTGCACAAGCACGGGATTCCCATCGGAGCCAGGCCCACCTCCGTCAAGCTGGCTAAGGAGTAAGACATGGGAGATGCTAGGATGACACACACACACACACACACACACACACACACACACACACACACACACACACACACTGTCCTGCCGTTACAGAGGTTTTAGTCTCACCTCTGATAATCACTGCATGGATCAGAACTGAACTCTGTAGACTGAACCTGTTGTCATGGTAACATAAAAAAATCCATCAGAGGCTTCTAATTAATTATATTAAAGCACTGTAAATATGAAGTATTTTAAATATATCAGAAGCTCTTCGTGCCGCTGTTTTTATGTGATTATGTTCTATGACAAACACTAAATTTAACAACACAACATCAGAATGCAGGCTTCATTTCTTACTGAATTAAAAAACCAAGATGTGTTGATGTCACGGTTATGGAACCTTCTCCAGAGGCTTGTCGGTGTAAAGCAGCTCCTGAGGGGTCAGTGGTTCAGGGTCTCCTCTGATGGGAGATCCCTTTTAAAACATAAGGCTTTTAAAGGTTTTTACTGATTGAGATCCTGAAAAGCTTGAAAGCAGCTGACACCTGAAACTTTGAGGCTTCCATGAAGTCTCCTCGCTGCTTCCTGAAGTGTTAGATCATCTCCACAGCTCCTTACTCACATTACCTCACCTCTCCTACGAGGGGAAAGATAATATTCTAATATCCACTACGTTGTCTCATCATGTGCAGCTGTTAAATAAAGGAAAATATTTGTTTCTTCTGTCTCCTGTGGTTTTATTGTAACTCAGCACGTTCATTAATTCTCAGAACCATCTCAAGTTAACTCTTGAGAAGTGAGCAGAGCAGAAACAAGTATTTTCCTTCATTCTGTGGATGATCTGATCCCTAATGTCTGTACTTCCATCCAGGCTCAGAGGGTCTGTGTCTGTTGGTCAGTGGTTTAAATCCCATCTTGAACAGTTTATATTGGACAAGTTGTTTTGCCCACAACATCTTGTTTACATAAAAACAAAATATTTTCTCTCTTGACTTCCTAGTTTGGGCATCGAGGAGCAGAAACCGTTTCTCTCATGCGTCTCCTCGCTTTTCCATTCAGAGAAATATTTACGGTCGGAGGAACGTCCATCGTTCAACGTTTCATCCTCTTGGAATTTCCTTGTTTTGTGGTCGTGTTGCATTTTTCACTGCACCTGCAGCCAATAAGGCTGTGGCCACGTCCAGCTCGGATTCTTGGGAAGACTAGTTAACATCTGGCAGGGACTCACACACACACACACACACACACACACACACACACACACACACACACACACACACACACACACACACACACACACACACACACACACACACACACACACAGTCCCTTATCCTGTATATATTGGTTTTACCCTTTTGGAATCAAATGAAAACCTTTGTTTCAAGAAATCTTCAAAACAGAATAAAGCTTCCGTCTAAAATCATTTCGCAGCATAAAAATAAATAATTTAACAATAACTAAAGCAACACTGTGGAACTTTTACTGAGCTTTAATGTGAATGAAGTGTATCAATGTGTTGAACTGAAACCCAACTGAACGCTTGATATTACCCATGATCCTCTGCTTCCTGAACAAATCCACCAAACTCTGTTCAGAATTCTTCATATTTTCAAAGATTCCTGCTGAATATTGGAGATAAACTCTGGTTTTTAACTGATCTACAGTTCAGCTTCACTCTTTCACTGGAGCTGATGGTGACAGTTGAAGCTGTGACTCTGTCAGAGCGAACCCACTCACCAGAGTTACTCATTTTGAAAGTGCAGTTTAAAGTTAATAAAATATAATTATACAAACTGGAAATTCAGAAAACTGCAGAATGAGTGTGAAAGTACACAAATATGTGTAACTTCATTAGTTCTCACCTGGCGTTTGTCACCATGTGACCTTCGATCTGCAGGTTGCCGCTGCCGGAGGCTAAGATGACGGGACACTGGACGATAAACCAAGAAGGAAACGCTCGCCGCAAACTGCTCTGTCCCACTGAGACACACCGCATAGACATCAAGGTAAATTGAGAAGAACTGAGACAAGACCGCTGTTGTTAGCTTGTTAGTGTGCGTGTGTTAACGTGCGTGTGCTGCTGTTACAGTCGTCGTGTTGTTGTGCATCCAGGGCCCCGTGTTCCTGCGTGTTCAGAGTCACTCCTGCAACAGGCAGGAGAGCCGGGCTCTGAGCTTCAGTGAGGAGAAAGCCCACTGGCAGATTCCCATGAATGAGGTCAATATCATCTGTGACGTCGCCACCAAAGATGGTACACACACACACACACACACACACACACACACACACACACACACACAACCAACACTGTGATACAATACATACAAGTGTCTGTTTGCAGACTTTAGGGGATATAAGAGGATCTAGTGAATTAATTCCATGTCTATAAGAAAGCAGCGATATATTTAATCCTTCTGCCGTCACTGAGGTGCACAGCTGTATAAGGAGAAACACACTTCCAGTTAAGGTTTAAGATTGTTTTTTTTACTGGAAATAATTGTCAAACTTTGAGAGTGTTAAAAACATTTTAACAGCAATTTCAAAGTAGAAAAATCTATAAAAAAAGAATTAATTTACATACCTATAAGTCACAGATTATAGAAGCAACATCTCTATAACAGACAGAAGTGTGTTCCTGAATGAAGGATTGATGATCCTTGTTTGCAGATGTGCTGTACGTGGCCACGTGTAACCCGGTGTCCCTGTTCTCCATGAGGGAGCGCGGCGACACCATCCAGAGCATGGAGCTGTACGACGTCTTCCCCAGAACCATCAGTGGCGTCTGGCAGCCGTTTGTCACCATCGCTCCTCTGGGGAGTCCCCTGGACGGACAGGTGGTGCTGCACGAGGAGCAGGTGGGTGCACGCACACACAGACACACACACAAAGACCACATTGTGTTACTTAACGATCACACTGATTTGATTACATTCAGTGACGTTTCTCTCAACCCTCTTGGGAAAGTTCTGGGTCGGACTCACTGAACAGGAAGTTGATCGTATTAAAAGCATCTTATGGAGTTTTCATTGTAAATAAACACGTATCTTCAGATCTACACAACATAGAATATAAATCATTATTGTTTACTTGCCTGACAAATGATAAAAACTATAAATGTGATAAATACAATAATGAAGTGAGGCTTTACTCGTGAACTTTGAACAGTAGCAGCACATACATTATTATTTATGTAGCAGGAGGAAAGACGATGGAATATAAACTCCTTTAATGACAGTTAATGATACTTGTGATGTGAAGGGTCTGTATTCTTTAAGAGGAAGATCACTGTCCGTTCATCCTCTTCTTCTTCAATGTGAGGTGGAGGGTGTTTTTCTGACACCGTGCTCAGCAGATCCCGGCCACCGACCGTACACTGTTTATAAATGTAGGATATTTATATCCTGGTCCCACAAACCAAGATTGCTCTGGACTAGAGTTCAAGATTTGTGTTTCTAATGTTGAGGCTTCAAAACAGCAGCTCACCAATCAATGGGTCTCGGTGGAATTGATAGAGAATCAATATGTCACAGTTCCTCTTCCTGTCTCTTTGTCTTCACATGTCCTTGTTTACTAACTAGTGGAACTTCTACTTACACTTATGCAACACTGGTATTGCAATGTTTTTTTACTCTTTGGTGGACGACCACAGATTCCTCGCAAATTTAAAATAGAGTTTAGAGTTTCTTAAAATTGCTCGGTGGTTAGCGGTTGTTTTGCTGTAGAATGTCTCTCACCCCATAAGACTCTGTGACAGACGAGCGCAGGACAAGAACAATGCTCGTTAGCTTCTCTCTCCGAGCAAAACAGCTTCCCAGCTGCTGCGTATCAGGCGAGAGGAGCGGTTCTAAAAATACCTCCGTGATGGATCGTGTTGCGTCTGTCTAAAACTGAAAAGGTCCAGACAACATGAGTTCGCTCACAGGTCAATCGGCCTTCCAGGAAAATCAGGGAACCCATCAAGCACATGCACACGCATACACACGTTCTACAAGGCTGTTACACCTACACACGTGCACTCACATACTTGTGGGTTCTGCAAAAACAAAGTCAAAGACACAATTACGTGTGCAGCTTTCCATAACCGCAGCCTGTCAGAACACACATCCACACGCAGGACGCACACGTGTGCTCACACATGTGCACACTCAAACTGTGTGTATGTTTAGAATCAGGAAATGAGGTTTTTCGCTTCTCGGAGCGGCTCAGCACAGTAGTGTGTGTATGTCAGGAATTGGAGGCCATAAGGAAACCATTAGAGTGGAGCAGGGCAGCCGGGGGCCGAGGCCAGCTCCCCCGAGTCCCCCGCTCATAAAACTCAATTGAAGATGAAGCCTAGTGCGTCACGAACGAAAGCCTTGTGCACAGTTCACCCGCCACACACACACACAGATATCTGATATGAATGACGTAATCACACAAACACAGAAGCACACATGCACAGTGGGTCAATCTGAATTGAATTGAACTAAGTTGCAGTCAAGTGTTCACATTAGTTGTAGTTACCTGGACAGTAGTGGACAGAACCTTGTGGAGAAGAGTGCCCCCTGGTGGCTTTGAACTGACTTGTGACGTACTAGAGTCTTCATCATTGATAACAGATGGTTTAAATAACACAGAAATAGATCTGCACTAAAACATGATGAAGAGAAATTAAATTTGTTAGTCAGCAGGATTACGGAGAAACTACAGGAGTGATTTCCAAGTAAAGATGAGACGAGACCCCAAGAAGAACTTATTAACATTAATGTCAGTGATTTCTCAGACAATAATAAAGGATCTGGATCGAAAAACTATGGAATTAGGTATTTGATCTACTGAGTGAGAGAAGGATGAAGAGAGGATTCATCAAACTGCATCCAAACATGAATCATTACACTAAGTAAATCACGTAGTTCAATAATTTTCTCTGTGTTCATGGATATTCGTTCCAAAGAGGACAAAGAGGTTTTGTTTTCATCATTTGTTTGTTTAGCTTTAGATTTCCATGGGTCATGACGCAAAGAAGAATCCGTACTAGTGCTGGTTATGATTTCAGTTTCAGTTGGTGTCTGGAGGTGGACGTATGTTTAGTTCGTTAAGGCCAGTCCCACACGGGAGTTTTAATTCTTTCATTCTGCTTTTTCACCAGAGTAACACGGTGCTCCACGTGGACCTGGTGACAGGCGCCGTGCGGAGGCTGCTGCTGTCTCCAGACGGGGATCAACCCGCCGGCAGAGCTTCAAACTGGTGGAGCAGTAAAGAGCAGCAGGTCAGAGGCGTCGTCTCAATGACTCCAATGATCCACTTTGTGACAATATTTTCATATAACATGTTGTGTATTTCATTTCTGCAGGGAAGTTATAAAATGTGCCGCGAGTTCGCTCACAAAAACTGGCTTCTCTTCTACAAGGAGGAGGGGTGAGTAACTCTGTCTGAACCAGACTGTCCTCAACACGCAGCGTCTCCAGGCGCAGGACGTAGATTCTGTGTGTTTGTGTTCGCAGGAACCAGCTGGAGGTGCTGGATGTGCTGGAGGGCCAGGTTCACTCCATCTCCCTCCCCATCAACCTGAAGTCCGTCTTCCTGGTGGCAGAGGACCGCTGGCTCCTGGTGGAGAGCAACACCAACAAGTGAGCCTCAGGAACTATCCTAAATCAAAGTCAAGAAGACGTGTGTCTGGAGCGATGATTAAAACGTCTCTAGGGTCCGAGCGGTTCTGATATGAAGAGATAAACGGTTCCAGAGATGAGACGCAGCTGCTGCAAAGGCCCGTTCACCTCTGTTTCTATTTCTGAGCCGAGGTCTCAAGACATCCAGGAGCTTCAGGTCGGTCGACCTCAGGGATGAAGATGCAGCAGCTCAATCTAAAAACACAATCCTGATTTCAACAGGCAGCCAATGAAGAAACTGGTGTAATATTAACACACTTTCTCTGCTGCTGCATTCTGGACAGACGACTGCTCTAAACCAGCAAACAGGGAATCACTGTTATTGTGATTATTGTAGTTATAATGTGAGTGAATGTAACTGAGGGTCTTCACTACACAGGAAGTTCCTGCTGACCAAACCCATGCACATGGCAGGAGAGGAGTCCGGAGTGTGTCAGCTCCACAGCATCAGTGAGGACGGGGTCAGCTCAGGCCACGGGGTCGACTCAGGTACACACAGAACATTTAGATTATAACATACATTATTATGTATAAACACATTGTGTCAGATCTGTGGATAAAACCAAGCACATGGACAGACAGAGAAATACTTGTGTGCTCCGTCAGCCACATGACGACAAGACCTCACAGTGAATCAGTCGGCCAAGTGAAGCCAGCTTGTTCCAGTTAATACTCATATCAGTGCGTGTCACAGAGAGTGTGAACAAAAGAGGAACGTCCAACAAACCAGAGCCAGGACGCTGGAAGGCAGGCTCCTGAGGGGCTGCAGCAGCCCCTACTGGTGAGGGGCTGTGACTGCAAGACCAGAAAGTGGACCAAACAAGTCAATGAAAACAAGAACCTTTCATTTAATTAAATTCTGAAGTATGTAGATAACTTAGCACGATGCTGATAGTGGGTTAGATGTTTCTCTAATTGCCCTAAAGCCAAGTTTTCTCTTATTCCGACTTAATCAGTCCACAAAGAAGTATTTCTTTTAATTTCAGCATCTTTTATTCAGCTAATCTCATCTGTTGCCTTTATCTCCCTCCATGCCCCCCCCAGCCGATGTGTCCGTGCCACAGATGCTGTCACGTGACCAGCTGCCCAACGAGAACCTCAGCGCCGCTCTGAACCAGAAGATTGTTTCACCCAACCGCATAATGGCCGACAGCAGCTCCTTCGCACGGGTCGTCGTGGGCTTCCCAGACCTCATGGTGAGTTCAAAGGTCATGTCTGAAAACAAGATCCCCAGTTGTTTGTAGAGACTCATCACTTCTCGTAGATATGAACGTCTTTGTGTCGGTGGTTTAGTGGCGACAGGTTCTCAGCTTCACACGAGAACATGGATGAAAAGTAATGAGTGATATTTCTGCTCCTGATCTCTGATTGGTGCAGTCCCCTAACGAGGTGTACAGCTTCAAGAGGCCCGTTGATCTGTCAGCGATGAAGAGCAGCGAGGGCGGGGGTCACATGTTCCTGAGAGGCGGGCCTCAGTCCAGTGCGGCCAAACAGGTGAACTGCGTCAGTCTGCTCTCAGCCAATCAGGTTGTCCGAGCCCTCCCGCCCACCAAGGTGCCCCTGAAGGAGGTCTACCCCAAAGGTCAGAGTTCAGATCATCGAATAAAAGTTTTGTTTGCAACTTGGAAAATGTATAAAAATGTCGAATGTGGGTTGTTTTCTTGTTGGTCACTCAGACGTCACGCCTCCGATGACGGCGGCGTATCTGGAGGTGACTGATCTGAACTCCAAGAAGGTCAAATACATTCCCGTCCCAAGGTAAACGCAGCTCTCCTGTTTCTCACTGTGTCACTCTGCAAGAACATGATGCTGCGTCCTCTGGCTCCAGCTAATGGTCAGAGGCAGAATTGCATTTAGGAATATTACTTGCTAAATTATGTTCAAACTAATATTTCTGTCGCTATTTCATTTATTTGTGTCACCAAAGAATAAAGTTTGCACAAGTGGCTTTTATACTTTTTTCTGATTGACAGTATAATTTACTAATTTGGGGATTTAAAATATGTTGATGAATCTTCTGAGTTCCTTTCCTTCATATTTCTAACTGGCAGGTCCATGACGGTGTCGCCTTACACCAGCTGGTTGTCCAAAGTGTCCGAGTCTGATGTGGTCATCGCCCCCCTCGGCTCTGGGGGTGTTGTCTCAGTGGACATGGGCGGGTACGTGCGGCTGTGGGAGACGGGGTTGGACTCCCTGCAGCGATCGCTACTGGAATGGAGAAATATGATTGGAACAGAGGACGGCCGGCCCATACAGGTAACATCCCAGTTTGAAATAACATCCCAGTGGGAACTACTTTGTGATGTGGGGAGAATTGTGTCAAACCAGCCTTGGAGCCTGTAGTTTCTCTCAACACCACTGAGGGGCAGTGCTCCTTCAGTAACGAGGTCCGTCCCTCTGACAAAGTGTCTGAGCTGCTGGAACATTCCTGACCGGAGTGTTTCCAGGCCCAGGACCGACCCGGTGTGGGTGTTTATGAGTGGACGGGCATTCATTAGGTTTGACCCTGAGTACGGGTCAGAACATTCAGACCAGCACACTGAGCACCATTGTTAAGGTGCCCACATACACACCCAGTGACTTCTCTGGAGAAGGGAGCAGTTATCTTGTACTGAGCAGATAGAGAGGAGACGCAACATGGACTGAGATGAAGGAATCAAGGAGGCTGATCGTGAGACTGGATAATGTTGCTTAGTGACTCTACATCCAAACAGGATTCATAACGTTTTAGATGAGATTATAAAACTGAGTTTTGTGTATTTGTGTGAGCAGGAAAAAATATATCACATGACATCACAGGTGGCAAAAGTCATTTGCAAAATATAGATATGTTCATACACTCGTACTCTGACAGAACCTTTTCTGGCCTCCATCGTCTTTAATGAGGCTCCTTCAGTCGACTGTAGGTCAGACACACGGACACACACAGACACACACAGACACACACGGACACACACAGACACACACAGACACACACGGACACACACGGACACACACAGACACACACGGACACACACGGACACACACAGACACACACAGACACACAGACACACACAGACTCTCCCTGTGCTCTGCGTGCTAACAACAGTAGCTCTACTGTATTTAAACATGCCTGCCTCTGTATGTCTGCTCACAGATTCACTACCTTACAAGCTGTGTACACAACTCACCTCGGTGCGACTCACCTGTTTGCACACGGTACACAAACCCGTGCCCTGTCACACACTTAGTTTTACCACCGATAAGAAGAAAGAATGAAGGAAAGCACACAAACCTCTTTACTTGTTTTTGTGTGGAGGTTAATAACAGGTCTGAATAACAGAGGTCATGTTAATCCCCACTCATCTGTCTTTAGCCTCGGTCTGACATTGCTGCATTACACACACCCCCCCCCGACATCATCAATACACACACACAGCGGAGACATCAGTCATCTGTCAGCGGGTGCAGCTCACGTCCTGGTGCTGCTGGCGCCGAGCAGGTGTCTGCAGGTTTCCAGTGTCACGTCAGCACATTCACTGCCCCTCTCTCTAAACAGGGACTCACTCAGACTGACACTGTATTTTACAGTACTGTTGTTTTTACGTCTCGTTCTCTCCACTGCTGCTCTACTTTTGCCCCCACCCCACCCCCCGACACTACCTCATCTCTCACATGCACTGTTCACATGCACTGTTCACGTGCACTGTTCCTTCAGAGGTTAAACTGTGGAGTTTGAAGTTCGCGCACCTGCACATCTTTGGATTCTCCAACAAACGAAGACACATTCAGACACGATCAAAATCAATCACGTTCATTTTTTCTGCAGACACATTCAAGTACAGGCCTGAGTTTGAAACAACACACACACACACACACACACACACACACACACACACACACCAGCATGCAGCCAGGTTCACACAGAGGCACACATCTAGGAGCACACAACAACATGGTCACTGCACCCACCCACCCACACACACACACTCTGTCTTCAGGCGCCTAAAGAGAGAATCAGAAATTTACGAGGCTGTTAATCCTACAAGAGAAGACGCAGATGAGAGAGGGAGAGAAAAGAAAAGAAAGAGAGAGAGAAAGAAAGTCATTGACAGAAGGAGGGTGGGGCCGAGAAATCTATTCCCAAGTTTTCTCCACTTCACGCCTGCGACACGCTCCCTGTGTCTTTCTGTCTTCACCACTTACATCCTGATATATGACGTCACACTGGAGTTTAAATTTGATATTACTCATTAACATGTTGTAAAAAACATAAATTAGTCTTATTTCAAAAGGAAGGTGTTTCCCTTCTCTTCCGTAATAACTATTTATCTGTAAATAATGCAGCAAGAATTCTAGAATCATTTAATCTCTCTTCATTTTCTCTTTGTAATGAAACATCCTCAGTTTGTGAAGTGATGCATTTTGATATTTTGGGCTTGGTGACGTTTTTTCCTTCCAGTATATTTTAATCCTTTAGTAGACGTGGAGATCTCACTGATTTACTAACTGAGCATTAATCACTGTGCATTACAAGAGTCAGACAAGTAGAGAGGCAGACGGCTGCAGGTGAGCTTTCTCCTGTCGGATCATCTTCATGGAGTAAAACTGACACACACACACACACACACACACACACACACACACACACACACACACACACACACACACACACACACACACACACACACACACACACACACACACACACACACACATCGTCCACATGACAAGCTTCTATTTCACAACCAGAGAAGGAACCTGAATCCGTGCATGTCGTAATTCGTCATTTTTGCTAAAACCCCAAAATAGCGGCACTCGTCATCCCTTTACCGGCCGAGCCCGGAGAGAGAGCGCATCACCGGCATGAAGACACGTTCACCAGGGACAGAGTTTTATCTATAGACAGGACGGTGACATGGGAGGATTACTGGAACAAGCCGGGCTTCACAGAACCGGAGTCCTGACAGATCAACTTCCAGACGGACACATTTCACCGAGACAGACACCTGGAAAAAATGTGTGCATCAGTGTGTCTATCTCTGTCACAGGCCACCAGTCCAGGCTTTGAAGCCACGTTCCCGACTTCAGGTGCTCACCCTGGTTTCCCAACATGGTGCAGCTCGTGCTGTGTTGCTTTGAGACTCAGTCCCTGTGTAAGCAGAGAGCGGTCACATGGCCGGTGGCTCCTGAAGGTGAGCTGTGGTGATGCCAGCAGCTCAAACCTCTGACCCTTTACCTCACTACAGAGCTATGGCACCGAGCTCTGACATCCAGTAACCAGAGAGAGCTCGGAATGGGACAGTAAAGACCCCCCCCCCCCCCCCATCCCATAAATGTTTACAGTGAGTGATTATATCCAAACTTAATAACTTCCTCATGGGAGGCTGGCGTGTGAAAAGCAGAGGATGGTAACATGGTGCATGTGCACAGCAGGTTTAAAACCAACGTGTGCTCCAGGTGAAAGAGAGAGATGGAACCAGGAGGAAGGTTCAGTGAGTGGGAAACTTCCAGAGCCATAAAACATATTGTGGAGAATCATCACTTACATTAGATCGACTGTACGAGATGATCTCGTCTCCATAATCTGACAAGTGTCAGGCCCACTCTCCTAATCTGCACTAAATATAGAGAGCTGACACAGTGTGTGTGTGTGTGTGTGTGTGTGTGTGTGTGTGTGTGTGTGTGTGTGTGTGTGTGTGTGTGTGTGTGTGTGTGTGTGTCAGTCAGTTTGAGGTGTGGACAGTTGGTCAGCTGAAGGAGAGGTGGGGTCCTTCTCAGATGGACTCCTGCTCCTGCTTGATAAGTGTCCGTTCAACCGCTCAGACTGTGACACGCACGCGCGCACACACACACACACACACACACACACACACACACACACACACACACACAGCAGAGCGTTCCACAGTTTACAGAAAAACCTCATCCCCCACAGATACCATTCAAATTCTTGCCGTTTGTAAGAATGCAGCTGAACCTCAGGGGAGACGCTCAGTCTCCCACTGAACTCCCCCTCTCTCCCCCTCTCTCCCCCTCTCTCCCCCTCGCTCCCTCAGACTTCTGGCTGGTTGCCGCAGTGGGGGAGCCAGCAGGCAGATTTTGGCTCCGCTGGTGCCATTGAGACGGACGTGAAAATCCAAAGCTTTGCTCTCCGCTCCCTCCTGCTCTCATGCTGGGAGAGACGGAGCCTCAAGATTCTCTTTTAGTGGAAAGTGGGATGACTACCACCACCGAAAAGAGGAAGAGCATTGAAATACCAGTGCTGCATGAGGCTATATTGGAAATAGACTGTGATTCCTTTGTGACAGTTACAGAACTATGAGAGAAGGTCATGACACCCACTGTCAGTTCACCGTGACGTCACCCATTGCTTTGTGAGAAGCTGAACTCAAGCCTCCAGTTTGAGAATTTTTCGGTGCCGCCATCTTGTTTTATTAAATCCATAAGTGACCATACTTGGAGGAGCATGGTAATTTTTACAGGAAGCGTTTTAAACCTCCTATCGTCTAAAAACACATATTTTCTGATGACTCTTGGTTCCCTGAGTGGTTTGGAGTAATTTTCATTGTAGTACAATCCAAACACATTACGTTAGGTTAGTTATCGTCTCAAATCGCTTGCAGGTTTGACTGTGAGTGTTTTTTTGTGAGTTTTGGGTGAACTGAGCCTTAAACCCTTAAAATCGACTGCGTCTGTTCACGTTTACCTGGAGCACTTGTTGGAGTCTCGTTTGAAACTGACCCACACGGCGTCTCTCCTCACAGATCACCATCCAGAGGGACAGCGGCCTGGATGTCTCCGCCCCAAAACACGGCAAGATTGATACCAACAACGACCCTCATGTCGGGGGGAACCAGTGGGCAGGAGGCACAGGTAAACAGCGTTCTGTTGAAAACTGCTAATGGGAACCTGAGGATGACGATGGAACGCTTTACAGGGTATCCGTCCCATTCTTATATCTCAAGAACACCACAAGCGAATCTCCTCTGATTTGGTGCAAACATTCACTCGAGCTCAAAGACAAACTGATTAGAATTTGGTGCTCAAGGGTCAAATGTCAAGGTCACAGTGACCTCACAAAACACGTTTTTAACCTTCTGAACATGATATCTTAAGTCTGCCTTTAGGGAATTTCTCGGTCAGTTGTCATTTGACTCAGAGATGAACTGATTGTATTTCAGTGGTCTCCAGTCTGTTTAGGTCAGCACAAGTTCATCAATCTATTGAACATAAACCATAAACTGGAGCATTTCGAGGTGTATGCAGTAAAAATGTCCCTTTACTGGGTCAATAGTAATCGGTTAACTAATGTTTGTCTGCAGGTGGCAGAGACACGGCAGGTCTGGGTGGAAAGGGGGGGCCCTATCGCCTGGATGCAGGACACAAGGTCCACCAGGTTTCCCAGGCCGAGAAGGACGCGGTTCCAGAAGACGTCCGGAGAGCAGCTCGTGAAATGGCTGAGAAGGCGTTCAAAGAAAGGTAGGCTGTGTTAAAAACAGGAAGTACAGTGATCACAGGCTGAGAACTGCCTGCAGTGCCCGGCGCAGGGAGGCAGGCTCCACACCGAACTAATAACTCGCTGGGTGGAGGAGGGCAGATGTTTTGGGCCTACAATCTTTTTTTCCACCTTTTGAAACCACCCAGAACTGAAGTGTGTGATGTGTGTAATGTGGAACAGGTGTGTGTGTGTGTGTGTGTGCCTTTTTAGTTTAGCCATGTGTAGTGGGGTATACAAACTCACTCAGCAGTCCCAGGTACGGTGATCAGTCCTCGGCAAATAACCACCGGTTGCACTGCCCCCAGCTGGATGGTTGAACAGAGTGGTAAGGCCCACTGTGTTGTCTCTCTCTCTGTGTGTGTGTGTGTGTGTGTGTGTGTGTGTGTGTGTGTGTGTGTGTGCGTGCCTACAGTGAACACACATTGGCCTCAGTGTGTGGAGTTGAGAGGGCACCTCTTTCAACCAGCTCCACCATGAAGGCCGTCTCTGTTCGTCTTTGCTTCAAACAGCCTCATTCTCTTTGCTCCCCCCCCCCCCCCCCCCCCCCCCCCCCCCCCCCCCCCCCCTTTCCTGCATGGTCCTCCTCACACACTGGCTGCTTTCACACTGAGAGGACAACCTCTGCGATTGTCCCCTTTTTGTTTTATCTCCTGTTTTCTCATCTCTCATCTTCTCTCTGTCTTAATCAGTCACTTTTCTAAATGCCCCCCCCCCCCTGTCAATCAGTTTCCAGCTAAGCTCACAGTAAATCCTGTAGCTACATGCTGATACAGCTGTGTCCTCGCGCCCCTTTTTTCATATCACAAGTCGGCTCCGTCACATTTGTTCCACACCTTCTACCTCCCTCCTGATGGGAGCTCTGTTTACTTAGCTTTAGGTTAAGCATCAATCAGACTCTGATCCTTCCTTAAGCTCCTGAGCACCTGACACACACAAGCAAAAACAGGCTGAGGTATGTCACACGCACGTGAGCATGCTTACACTCACACATCACTGGGTGTGGAGTGGAAACTGCTTATAGTGATCATGGAGATGTGGTGATCAGCCACTGTATTATTATTCATACTCAAAATGTATGAAACTCAGTCGACACATTTATGAGACCAACACTCATCTAGTGAATAATTCCATCTGTAAAACGGTCAGACTTTAGTGTGAGTGGAATATTTAGAATTCTTAAGTTCTGACAGAAAATGGTTCAAGAAAACATTTCAATCTGACTTGTTTTTAATCAAGTTTGGCGATGATGTGGAAAAACTGGAGTGAATCCACACTTCTACACTGAGTAGACGACACGTTGAAATCAATAGCATTTCTACCGTTTAAAGAATCTGCACAAAGAGGAGAAGAATCTGGAGATTCTGCCGGTTTCTTTGGACATGTGTCTTTTCATAGAGGCGGCGATTCTTTTCTCGACCTCTGGTTCCTTCAGACGAATGGAAAGAAGCAGCATTCCTGGACAGTCCCACGTCTTACACAGGTCCTTGAACACGGCCTTGTGGAGTTTATCGATTATTGCTGGCGACACGTCAAAGTCAATGTCTTGGACTTCGGCCCATGTTTTTTCAAACAGGTTTCGAGTGAGGTCTGATGGTTTGCCACAGGACAAGTTCACTTTGGACTTTGCACACACTCGATTGACGAGCTGGTCAATGAGGAGACGGACATACATCTTTTTGCGGGACTCTGCCTGTTCCGTTGCACTGTTGATCTCTGACACCGGAGATCCTGCGACTGATTCAGTGTCCATTAAAGCGGAGGTCACCCTCTTGGTGTAGTCACCGGCCTGTTTTGAGAACCACCAGTTCATCAATGGCAGGAAATTGGTCACTCTCTCCTGTATGTCCGCGTACATCTTTCTGTGGGACTTACGAACAGACACTTTCGTCACTTCATCTGGACTCGCCACTGAAATGTCAGTTGTGATGTACCTGTAGAGGGCATCGGTAAGGACGGGGGCGTTCGCAGGTGAAACTCTCTGCTTGGTCTCTGTCAGAAGCAGAGACTCCACACTATCCATCAGAGACTTGACTGACCCACTGCTCTGGACTTGGGTCGCCTTACTGAACTTCTTCCGGACTTGTGTCCCCATCTTGAGCATCAATGCTGTGGCAAAACACTTTTCCAAAAGCTTCTTGATCTTCTTCCCCACTCCTTTCCAGATCTTTGAGAATTTGGAGCCTTTACTCAGATCAGATGATTTGACGCTCCCCTCTTCACTAATTATCTGATAGATTTCATCTGCAGCAGCTTTAAACTCCAGAGAAGATTCAGATATCAGCCCACTCAGGTCAGATTCTGACATTTCGTCCACAAGGGGCTCGATGATGTCGCTCACCTCCTTCATAAGGATTTCCTGGACGGCCTCACTTGTCCTACAGTCACTGCTGCGGACTGTTGATTCTGAGGATGTTGGTTTGTCAGAGC
Source organism: Verasper variegatus (assembly GCA_026259375.1). Classification (NCBI taxonomy): domain Eukaryota; kingdom Metazoa; phylum Chordata; class Actinopteri; order Pleuronectiformes; family Pleuronectidae; genus Verasper; species Verasper variegatus. Next base: position 1,313,630 of record CM048052.1, on the reverse strand, counting down.
GAGAACTGCGTGATGAGGAGTCAGTGCGTGAAGAGGTTGGTTTCCTCTTAGGGAACTCGTTTATAAGCTCAAATGTCTTTTGACTGCGTAGTTTCAGCTTGAACGAGCCCTCGATGTCGCCGGCAGATTTCTTCAACACTTTGCAAACACAATGGACCATCTTCTCAAGTTTGTTGGCTGTGGTCTGGTGACACTGTGGCGGTCTGGTGGAGCATCTGCTGGTGGAGCATCCGCTGGTGGAGCATCCGCTGGTGGAGCATCCGCTGGTGGAGCATCCGCTGGTGGAGCATCCGCTGGTGGAGCATCCGCTGGTGGAGCGCTCGGACAGGCAGGAATTTACCCTCTCTGTTATCTCCTCTGCAACCAACTCAGTGAGTTGATCCAAAATCACAGACTTTGTCAAGCTGCCCGGTGCCAAACTCTGACGGAGAGCGTCTCCCAGACTGGACTGGACACTCTCCGCAGTAAAGGGAAAGTCGTTGTGTCCATGTGCTGTGATCAGGTCTGAGGACATAGACAAAGTCATGTTCACAAGAAGTTCTGCCAGCAGAAACTTTGTGACGTTGTCTGGTGTTTCTGATTTTAACAGTTCCAACTGCTCCGCAGTCAACTTGGTGTAAAGATCCTCAATCTGCTGCTGAATAGCTTCAACTGTCATGCTGGGAAGCTCCAATGCATAAGATGCATCCATGGTGAGTGTCTGAATTAGAGTCTCCTCAATATCTGGTTGCATCTATTTGATCGTTTCTTTCCACTTTGCACTGCTGATAACCAACCTAGTACAAAACGGCCTTGATACTTATAGAATATGAAGGGTATCCTCTTCCAACCATAAGTCATATAGACACATCAAAGACATGATAACGAACCAAAGGAAATTTTAAAGATGTCAAATAATGTTGAAGATCAAAGGCACAAAAAGACAGTGACTCTAATGGTAACCGTTGCTAGGCAGGAAGCCCGGCCTCTTGTTCAAAGACATTGTTATTTTAAGGGCGTTTTCAGATATGAATTGGGAGGATGTCCGAGCCTCTTCTTCTTCTCTGTTTGGTTTATTGGCAGGTTGCAACCAACGTCAAGGTGCATTACCTCAACACACAATGGAAGGCGGTAATGCAGCTTGACGAATAAAGAAAGAGAAGAAGACTTGGGACTGGACGATCTCTGGCGATTGTCTTTCAGCGCAGCAGGAGGTCCTGGGCTCAAACTCTTAAATTCAAGGAAGCACAACAACGAGAAACAGAAAGTAAATCTGGACGAGTTGTGTTTCATGCTGTACTTTTCTTAAAATAAAAATAAAAAACAGATCAGAGATCAGGAAGTCTGTGTGTTGTGATGTTCACATGTTTGAGTAGAGTAGAGAAGCTGCTGTTAAATCAAACCCACATTTCTTCATGACTACAGACAGAGAGGTCTGTGGATGGAAAGCTGCTGTTGGTCAGTTGGTGGGCGTGTCCACTGTTTGTTTTTGTGGTTGTTGTGTATGTGAAAGTTCAGTGTTCAGGCTCCACGTCAAAACACACTCAGTTTGTATCTGCACTCTGAAATCAAGGTTCAGGAATTTAAAGGAAATAAGAATGGCAATGACCCAAGAATATGTATCTGTATGCAACTGTTGTGCATGACGGCTGATACAAAGGAACAAACCAAACTAGTGTCTTAATAATTTGCTCATCTAGTGAAACATCGGTAGAACAGACACAACTAAGTGGAGTATTTTCATTCTTATTAACAGTTCTGACAGAAAATGGTTGAGGAAAACATTTCATGCAAACTTTTTTTTTTGGATGGATGTGGTAAACTGGAGCTCCCAGAGTGAATCCACACCACTTTAGTAGAAGACACGTATACGCGTCGCCTCACTTTAAATCAATAGCATTTCTACCGTTTAAAGAATCTGCTCAAAGAGGAGAAGAATCTGGAGATTCTGCCGGTTTCTTTGGACATGTGTCTTTTCATAGAGGCGGCGATTCTTTTCTCGACCTCTGGTTCCTTCAGACGAATGGAAAGAAGCAGCATTCCTGGACAGTCCCACGTCTTACACAGGTCCTTGAACACGGCCTTGTGGAGTTTATCGATTATTGCTGGCGACACGTCAAAGTCAATGTCTTGGACTTCGGCCCATGTTTTTTCAAACAGGTTTCGAGTGAGGTCTGATGGTTTGCCACAGGACAAGTTCACTTTGGACTTTGCACACACTCGATTGACGAGCTGGTCGATGAGGAGACGGACATAAATCTTTTTGCGGGACTCTGCCTGTTCCGTTGCACTGTTGATCTCTGACACCGGAGATCCTGCGACTGATTCAGTGTCCATTAAAGCGGAGGTCACCCTCTTGGTGTAGTCACCGGCCTGTTTTGAGAACCACCAGTTCATCAATGGCAGGAAATTGGTCACTCTCTCCTGTATGTCCGCGTACATCTTTCTGTGGGACTTACGAACAGACACTTTCGTCACTTCATCTGGACTCGCCACTGAAATGTCAGTTGTGATGTACCTGTAGAGGGCATCGGTAAGGACGGGGGCGTTCGCAGGTGAAACTCTCTGCTTGGTCTCTGTCAGAAGCAGAGACTCCACACTATCCATCAGAGACTTGACTGACCCACTGCTCTGGACTTGGGTCGCCTTACTGAACTTCTTCCGGACTTGTGTCCCCATCTTGAGCATCAATGCTGTGGCAAAACACTTTGCCAAAAGCTTCTTGATCTTCTTCCCCACTCCTTTCCAGATCTTTGAGAATTTGGAGCCTTTACTCAGATCAGATGATTTGACGCTCCCCTCTTCACTAATTATCTGATAGATTTCATCTGCAGCAGCTTTAAACTCCAGAGAAGATTCAGATATCAGCCCACTCAGGTCAGATTCTGACATTTCGTCCACAAGGGGCTCGATGATGTCGCTCACCTCCTTCATAAGGATTTCCTGGACGGCCTCACTTGTCCTACAGTCACTGCTGCGGACTGTTGATTCTGAGGATGTTGGTTTGTCAGAGCGAGAACTGCGTGATGAGGAGTCAGTGCGTGAAGAGCTTGGTTTCCTCTTAGGGAACTCGTTTATAAGCTCAAATGTCTTTTGACTGCGTAGTTTCAGCTTGAACGAGCCCTCGATGTCGCCGGCAGATTTCTTCAACACTTTGCAAACACAATGGACCATCTTCTCAAGTTTGTTGGCTGTGGTCTGGTGACACTGTGGCGGTCTGGTGGAGCATCTGCTGGTGGAGCATCCGCTGGTGGAGCATCCGCTGGTGGAGCATCCGCTGGTGGAGCATCCGCTGGTGGAGCATCCGCTGGTGGAGCATCCGCTGGTGGAGCATCCGCTGGTGGAGCGCTCGGACAGGCGGGAATTTACCCTCTCTGTTATCTCCTCTGCAACCAACTCAGTGAGTTGATCCAAAATCACAGACTTTGTCAAGCTGCCCGGTGCCAAACTCTGACGGAGAGCGTCTCCCAGACTGGACTGGACACTCTCCGCAGTAAAGGGAAAGTCGTTGTGTCCATGTGCTGTGATCAGGTCTGAGGACACAGACAAAGTCATGTTCACAAGAAGTTCTGCCAGCAGAAACTTTGTGACGTTGTCTGGTGTTTCTGATTTTAACAGTTCCAACTGCTCCGCAGTCAACTTGGTGTAAAGATCCTCAATCTGCTGCTGAATAGCTTCAACTGTCATGCTGGGAAGCTCCAATGCATAAGATGCATCCATGGTGAGTGTCTGAATTAGAGTCTCCTCAATATCTGGTTGCATCTATTTGATCCGTTTCTTTCCACTTTGCACTGCTGATAACCAACCTAGTACAAAACGGCCTTGATACTTATAGAATATGAAGGGTATCCTCTTCCAACCATAAGTCATATAGACACATCAAAGACATGATAACGAACCAAAGGAAATTTTAAAGATGTCAAATAATGTTGAAGATCAAAGGCACAAAAAGACAGTGACTCTAATGGTAACCGTTGCTAGGCAGGAAGCCCGGCCTCTTGTTCAAAGACATTGTTATTTTAAGGGCGTTTTCAGATATGAATTGGGAGGATGTCCGAGCCTCTTCTTCTTCTCTGTTTGGTTTATTGGCAGGTTGCAACCAACGTCAAGGTGCATTACGTCAACACACAATGGAAGGCGGTAATGCAGCTTGACGAATAAAGAAAGAGAAGAAGACTTGGGACTGGACGATCTCTGGCGATTGTCTTTCAGCGCAGCAGGAGGTCCTGGGCTCAAACTCTTAAATTCAAGGAAGCACAACAACGAGAAACAGAAAGTAAATCTGGACGAGTTGTGTTTCATGCTGTACTTTTCTTAAAATAAAAATAAAAAACAGATCAGAGATCAGGAAGTGTGTGTGTTGTGATGTTCACATGTTTGAGTAGAGTAGAGAAGCTGCTGTTAAATCAAACCCACATTTCTTCATGACTACAGACAGAGAGGTCTGTGGATGGAAAGCTGCTGTTGGTCAGTTGGTGGGCGTGTCCACTGTTTGTTTTTGTGGTTGTTGTGTATGTGAAAGTTCAGTGTTCAGGCTCCACGTCAAAACACACTCAGTTTGTATCTGCACTCTGAAATCAAGGTTCAGGAATTTAAAGGAAATAAGAATGGCAATGACCCAAGAATATGTATCTGTATGCAACTGTTGTGCATGACGGCTGATACAAAGGAACAAACCAAACTAGAGTCTTAATAATTTGCTCATCTAGTGAAACATCGGTAGAACAGACACAACTAAGTGGAGTATTCTTTATTAACAGTTCTGACAGAAAATGGTTGAGGAAAACATTTCATGCAAACTTTTTTTTTTGGATGGATGTGGTAAACTGGAGCTCCCAGAGTGAATCCACACCACTTTAGTAGAAGACACGTATACGCGTCGCCTCACTTTAAATCAATAGCATTTCTACCGTTTAAAGAATCTGCTCAAAGAGGAGAAGAATCTGGAGATTCTGCCGGTTTCTTTGGACATGTGTCTTTTCATAGAGGCGGCGATTCTTTTCTCGACCTCTGGTTCCTTCAGACGAATGGAAAGAAGCAGCATTCCTGGACAGTCCCACGTCTTACACAGGTCCTTGAACACGGCCTTGTGGAGTTTATCGATTATTGCTGGCGACACGTCAAAGTCAATGTCTTGGACTTCGGCCCATGTTTTTTCAAACAGGTTTCGAGTGAGGTCTGATGGTTTGCCACAGGACAAGTTCACTTTGGACTTTGCACACACTCGATTGACGAGCTGGTCAATGAGGAGACGGACATACATCTTTTTGCGGGACTCTGCCTGTTCCGTTGCACTGTTGATCTCTGACACCGGAGATCCTGCGACTGATTCAGTGTCCATTAAAGCGGAGGTCACCCTCTTGGTGTAGTCACCGGCCTGTTTTGAGAACCACCAGTTCATCAATGGCAGGAAATTGGTCACTCTCTCCTGTATGTCCGCGTACATCTTTCTGTGGGACTTACGAACAGACACTTTCGTCACTTCATCTGGACTCGCCACTGAAATGTCAGTTGTGATGTACCTGTAGAGGGCATCGGTAAGGACGGGGGCGTTCGCAGGTGAAACTCTCTGCTTGGTCTCTGTCAGAAGCAGAGACTCCACACTATCCATCAGAGACTTGACTGACCCACTGCTCTGGACTTGGGTCGCCTTACTGAACTTCTTCCGGACTTGTGTCCCCATCTTGAGCATCAATGCTGTGGCAAAACACTTTTCCAAAAGCTTCTTGATCTTCTTCCCCACTCCTTTCCAGATCTTTGAGAATTTGGAGCCTTTACTCAGATCAGATGATTTGACGCTCCCCTCTTCACTAATTATCTGATAGATTTCATCTGCAGCAGCTTTAAACTCCAGAGAAGATTCAGATATCAGCCCACTCAGGTCAGATTCTGACATTTCGTCCACAAGGGGCTCGATGATGTCGCTCACCTCCTTCATAAGGATTTCCTGGACGGCCTCACTTGTCCTACAGTCACTGCTGCGGACTGTTGATTCTGAGGATGTTGGTTTGTCAGAGCGAGAACTGCGTGATGAGGAGTCAGTGCGTGAAGAGGTTGGTTTCCTCTTAGGGAACTCGTTTATAAGCTCAAATGTCTTTTGACTGCGTAGTTTCAGCTTGAACGAGCCCTCGATGTCGCCGGCAGATTTCTTCAACACTTTGCAAACACAATGGACCATCTTCTCAAGTTTGTTGGCTGTGGTCTGGTGACACTGTGGCGGTCTGGTGGAGCATCTGCTGGTGGAGCATCCGCTGGTGGAGCATCCGCTGGTGGAGCATCCGCTGGTGGAGCATCCGCTGGTGGAGCATCCGCTGGTGGAGCATCCGCTGGTGGAGCGCTCGGACAGGCAGGAATTTACCCTCTCTGTTATCTCCTCTGCAACCAACTCAGTGAGTTGATCCAAAATCACAGACTTTGTCAAGCTGCCCGGTGCCAAACTCTGACGGAGAGCGTCTCCCAGACTGGACTGGACACTCTCCGCAGTAAAGGGAAAGTCGTTGTGTCCATGTGCTGTGATCAGGTCTGAGGACACAGACAAAGTCATGTTCACAAGAAGTTCTGCCAGCAGAAACTTTGTGACGTTGTCTGGTGTTTCTGATTTTAACAGTTCCCACTGCTCCGCAGTCAACTTGGTGTAAAGATCCTCAATCTGCTGCTGAATAGCTTCAACTGTCATGCTGGGAAGCTCCAATGCATAAGATGCATCCATGGTGAGTGTCTGAATTAGAGTCTCCTCAATATCTGGTTGCATCTATTTGATCCGTTTCTTTCCACTTTGCACTGCTGATAACCAACCTAGTACAAAACGGCCTTGATACTTATAGAATATGAAGGGTATCCTCTTCCAACCATAAGTCATATAGACACATCAAAGACATGATAACGAACCAAAGGAAATTTTAAAGATGTCAAATAATGTTGAAGATCAAAGGCACAAAAAGACAGTGACTCTAATGGTAACCGTTGCTAGGCAGGAAGCCCGGCCTCTTGTTCAAAGACATTGTTATTTTAAGGGCGTTTTCAGATATGAATTGGGAGGATGTCCGAGCCTCTTCTTCTTCTCTGTTTGGTTTATTGGCAGGTTGCAACCAACGTCAAGGTGCATTACCTCAACACACAATGGAAGGCGGTAATGCAGCTTGACGAATAAAGAAAGAGAAGAAGACTTGGGACTGGACGATCTCTGGCGATTGTCTTTCAGCGCAGCAGGAGGTCCTGGGCTCAAACTCTTAAATTCAAGGAAGCACAACAACGAGAAACAGAAAGTAAATCTGGACGAGTTGTGTTTCATGCTGTACTTTTCTTAAAATAAAAATAAAAAACAGATCAGAGATCAGGAAGTGTGTGTGTTGTGATGTTCACATGTTTGAGTAGAGTAGAGAAGCTGCTGTTAAATCAAACCCACATTTCTTCATGACTACAGACAGAGAGGTCTGTGGATGGAAAGCTGCTGTTGGTCAGTTGGTGGGCGTGTCCACTGTTTGTTTTTGTGGTTGTTGTGTATGTGAAAGTTCAGTGTTCAGGCTCCACGTCAAAACACACTCAGTTTGTATCTGCACTCTGAAATCAAGGTTCAGGAATTTAAAGGAAATAAGAATGGCAATGACCCAAGAATATGTATCTGTATGCAACTGTTGTGCATGACGGCTGATACAAAGGAACAAACCAAACTAGTGTCTTAATAATTTGCTCATCTAGTGAAACATCGGTAGAACAGACACAACTAAGTGGAGTATTCTTTATTAACAGTTCTGACAGAAAATGGTTGAGGAAAACATTTCATGCAAACTTTTTTTTTTGGATGGATGTGGTAAACTGGAGCTCCCAGAGTGAATCCACACCACTTTAGTAGAAGACACGTATACGCGTCGCCTCACTTTAAATCAATAGCATTTCTACCGTTTAAAGAATCTGCTCAAAGAGGAGAAGAATCTGGAGATTCTGCCGGTTTCTTTGGACATGTGTCTTTTCATAGAGGCGGCGATTCTTTTCTCGACCTCTGGTTCCTTCAGACGAATGGAAAGAAGCAGCATTCCTGGACAGTCCCACGTCTTACACAGGTCCTTGAACACGGCCTTGTGGAGTTTATCGATTATTGCTGGCGACACGTCAAAGTCAATGTCTTGGACTTCGGCCCATGTTTTTTCAAACAGGTTTCGAGTGAGGTCTGATGGTTTGCCACAGGACAAGTTCACTTTGGACTTTGCACACACTCGATTGACGAGCTGGTCAATGAGGAGACGGACATACATCTTTTTGCGGGACTCTGCCTGTTCCGTTGCACTGTTGATCTCTGACACCGGAGATCCTGCGACTGATTCAGTGTCCATTAAAGCGGAGGTCACCCTCTTGGTGTAGTCACCGGCCTGTTTTGAGAACCACCAGTTCATCAATGGCAGGAAATTGGTCACTCTCTCCTGTATGTCCGCGTACATCTTTCTGTGGGACTTACGAACAGACACTTTCGTCACTTCATCTGGACTCGCCACTGAAATGTCAGTTGTGATGTACCTGTAGAGGGCATCGGTAAGGACGGGGGCGTTCGCAGGTGAAACTCTCTGCTTGGTCTCTGTCAGAAGCAGAGACTCCACACTATCCATCAGAGACTTGACTGACCCACTGCTCTGGACTTGGGTCGCCTTACTGAACTTCTTCCGGACTTGTGTCCCCATCTTGAGCATCAATGCTGTGGCAAAAAACTTTGCCAAAAGCTTCTTGATCTTCTTCCCCACTCCTTTCCAGATCTTTGAGAATTTGGAGCCTTTACTCAGATCAGATGATTTGACGCTCCCCTCTTCACTAATTATCTGATAGATTTCATCTGCAGCAGCTTTAAACTCCAGAGAAGATTCAGATATCAGCCCACTCAGGTCAGATTCTGACATTTCGTCCACAAGGGGCTCGATGATGTCGCTCACCTCCTTCATAAGGATTTCCTGGACAGCCTCACTTTTCCTACAGTCACTGCTGCGGACTGTTGATTCTGAGGATGTTGGTTTGTCAGAGCGAGAACTGCGTGATGAGGAGTCAGTGCGTGAAGAGGTTGGTTTCCTCTTAGGGAACTCGTTTATAAGCTCAAATGTCTTTTGACTGCGTAGTTTCAGCTTGAACGAGCCCTCGATGTCGCCGGCAGATTTCTTCAACACTTTGCAAACACAATGGACCATCTTCTCAAGTTTGTTGGCTGTGGTCTGGTGACACTGTGGCGGTCTGGTGGAGCATCTGCTGGTGGAGCATCTGCTGGTGGAGCATCTGCTGGTGGAGCATCCGCTGGTGGAGCATCCGCTGGTGGAGCATCCGCTGGTGGAGCATCCGCTGGTGGAGCATCCGCTGGTGGAGCGCTCGGACAGGCGGGAATTTACCCTCTCTGTTATCTCCTCTGCAACCAACTCAGTGAGTTGATCCAAAATCACAGACTTTGTCAAGCTGCCCGGTGCCAAACTCTGACGGAGAGCGTCTCCCAGACTGGACTGGACACTCTCCGCAGTAAAGGGAAAGTCGTTGTGTCCATGTGCTGTGATCAGGTCTGAGGACACAGACAAAGTCATGTTCACAAGAAGTTCTGCCAGCAGAAACTTTGTGACGTTGTCTGGTGTTTCTGATTTTAACAGTTCCCACTGCTCCGCAGTCAACTTGGTGTAAAGATCCTCAATCTGCTGCTGAATAGCTTCAACTGTCATGCTGGGAAGCTCCAATGCATAAGATGCATCCATGGTGAGTGTCTGAATTAGAGTCTCCTCAATATCTGGTTGCATCTATTTGATCCGTTTCTTTCCACTTTGCACTGCTGATAACCAACCTAGTACAAAACGGCCTTGATACTTATAGAATATGAAGGGTATCCTCTTCCAACCATAAGTCATATAGACACATCAAAGACATGATAACGAACCAAAGGAAATTTTAAAGATGTCAAATAATGTTGAAGATCAAAGGCACAAAAAGACAGTGACTCTAATGGTAACCGTTGCTAGGCAGGAAGCCCGGCCTCTTGTTCAAAGACATTGTTATTTTAAGGGCGTTTTCAGATATGAATTGGGAGGATGTCCGAGCCTCTTCTTCTTCTCTGTTTGGTTTATTGGCAGGTTGCAACCAACGTCAAGGTGCATTACCTCAACACACAATGGAAGGCGGTAATGCAGCTTGACGAATAAAGAAAGAGAAGAAGACTTGGGACTGGACGATCTCTGGCGATTGTCTTTCAGCGCAGCAGGAGGTCCTGGGCTCAAACTCTTAAATTCAAGGAAGCACAACAACGAGAAACAGAAAGTAAATCTGGACGAGTTGTGTTTCATGCTGTACTTTTCTTAAAATAAAAATAAAAAACAGATCAGAGATCAGGAAGTCTGTGTGTTGTGATGTTCACATGTTTGAGTAGAGTAGAGAAGCTGCTGTTAAATCAAACCCACATTTCTTCATGACTACAGACAGAGAGGTCTGTGGATGGAAAGCTGCTGTTGGTCAGTTGGTGGGCGTGTCCACTGTTTGTTTTTGTGGTTGTTGTGTATGTGAAAGTTCAGTGTTCAGGCTCCACGTCAAAACACACTCAGTTTGTATCTGCACTCTGAAATCAAGGTTCAGGAATTTAAAGGAAATAAGAATGGCAATGACCCAAGAATATGTATCTGTATGCAACTGTTGTGCATGACGGCTGATACAAAGGAACAAACCAAACTAGTGTCTTAATAATTTGCTCATCTAGTGAAACATCGGTAGAACAGACACAACTAAGTGGAGTATTTTTCATTCTTTATTAACAGTTCTGACAGAAAATGGTTGAGGAAAACATTTCATGCAAACTTTTTTTTTTGGATGGATGTGGTAAACTGGAGCTCACAGAGTGAATCCACACCACTTTAGTAGAAGACACGTATACGCGTCGCCTCACTTTAAATCAATAGCATTTCTACCGTTTAAAGAATCTGCTCAAAGAGGAGAAGAATCTGGAGATTCTGCCGGTTTCTTTGGACATGTGTCTTTTCATAGAGGCGGCGATTCTTTTCTCGACCTCTGGTTCCTTCAGACGAATGGAAAGAAGCAGCATTCCTGGACAGTCCCACGTCTTACACAGGTCCTTGAACACGGCCTTGTGGAGTTTATCGATTATTGCTGGCGACACGTCAAAGTCAATGTCTTGGACTTCGGCCCATGTTTTTTCAAACAGGTTTCGAGTGAGGTCTGATGGTTTGCCACAGGACAAGTTCACTTTGGACTTTGCACACACTCGATTGACGAGCTGGTCAATGAGGAGACGGACATACATCTTTTTGCGGGACTCTGCCTGTTCCGTTGCACTGTTGATCTCTGACACCGGAGATCCTGCGACTGATTCAGTGTCCATTAAAGCGGAGGTCACCCTCTTGGTGTAGTCACCGGCCTGTTTTGAGAACCACCAGTTCATCAATGGCAGGAAATTGGTCACTCTCTCCTGTATGTCCGCGTACATCTTTCTGTGGGACTTACGAACAGACACTTTCGTCACTTCATCTGGACTCGCCACTGAAATGTCAGTTGTGATGTACCTGTAGAGGGCATCGGTAAGGACGGGGGCGATTCGCAGGTGAAACTCTCTGCTTGGTCTCTGTCAGAAGCAGAGACTCCACACTATCCATCAGAGACTTGACTGACCCACTGCTCTGGACTTGGGTCGCCTTACTGAACTTCTTCCGGACTTGTGTCCCCATCTTGAGCATCAATGCTGTGGCAAAACACTTTTCCAAAAGCTTCTTGATCTTCTTCCCCACTCCTTTCCAGATCTTTGAGAATTTGGAGCCTTTACTCAGATCAGATGATTTGACGCTCCCCTCTTCACTAATTATCTGATAGATTTCATCTGCAGCAGCTTTAAACTCCAGAGAAGATTCAGATATCAGCCCACTCAGGTCAGATTCTGACATTTCGTCCACAAGGGGCTCGATGATGTTGCTCACCTCCTTCATAAGGATTTCCTGGACGGCCTCACTTGTCCTACAGTCACTGCTGCGGACTGTTGATTCTGAGGATGTTGGTTTGTCAGAGCGAGAACTGCGTGATGAGGAGTCAGTGCGTGAAGAGGTTGGTTTCCTCTTAGGGAACTCGTTTATAAGCTCAAATGTCTTTTGACTGCGTAGTTTCAGCTTGAACGAGCCCTCGATGTCGCCGGCAGATTTCTTCAACACTTTGCAAACACAATGGACCATCTTCTCAAGTTTGTTGGCTGTGGTCTGGTGACACTGTGGCGGTCTGGTGGAGCATCTGCTGGTGGAGCATCCGCTGGTGGAGCATCTGCTGGTGGAGCATCCGCTGGTGGAGCATCCGCTGGTGGAGCATCCGCTGGTGGAGCATCCGCTGGTGGAGCATCCGCTGGTGGAGCGCTCGGACAGGCGGGAATTTACCCTCTCTGTTATCTCCTCTGCAACCAACTCAGTGAGTTGATCCAAAATCACAGACTTTGTCAAGCTGCCCGGTGCCAAACTCTGACGGAGAGCGTCTCCCAGACTGGACTGGACACTCTCCGCAGTAAAGGGAAAGTCGTTGTGTCCATGTGCTGTGATCAGGTCTGAGGACACAGACAAAGTCATGTTCACAAGAAGTTCTGCCAGCAGAAACTTTGTGACGTTGTCTGGTGTTTCTGATTTTAACAGTTCCCACTGCTCCGCAGTCAACTTGGTGTAAAGATCCTCAATCTGCTGCTGAATAGCTTCAACTGTCATGCTGGGAAGCTCCAATGCATAAGATGCATCCATGGTGAGTGTCTGAATTAGAGTCTCCTCAATATCTGGTTGCATCTATTTGATCCGTTTCTTTCCACTTTGCACTGCTGATAACCAACCTAGTACAAAACGGCCTTGATACTTATAGAATATGAAGGGTATCCTCTTCCAACCATAAGTCATATAGACACATCAAAGACATGATAACGAACCAAAGGAAATTTTAAAGATGTCAAATAATGTTGAAGATCAAAGGCACAAAAAGACAGTGACTCTAATGGTAACCGTTGCTAGGCAGGAAGCCCGGCCTCTTGTTCAAAGACATTGTTATTTTAAGGGCGTTTTCAGATATGAATTGGGAGGATGTCCGAGCCTCTTCTTCTTCTCTGTTTGGTTTATTGGCAGGTTGCAACCAACGTCAAGGTGCATTACCTCAACACACAATGGAAGGCGGTAATGCAGCTTGACGAATAAAGAAAGAGAAGAAGACTTGGGACTGGACGATCTCTGGCGATTGTCTTTCAGCGCAGCAGGAGGTCCTGGGCTCAAACTCTTAAATTCAAGGAAGCACAACAACGAGAAACAGAAAGTAAATCTGGACGAGTTGTGTTTCATGCTGTACTTTTCTTAAAATAAAAATAAAAAACAGATCAGAGATCAGGAAGTCTGTGTGTTGTGATGTTCACATGTTTGAGTAGAGTAGAGAAGCTGCTGTTAAATCAAACCCACATTTCTTCATGACTACAGACAGAGAGGTCTGTGGATGGAAAGCTGCTGTTGGTCAGTTGGTGGGCGTGTCCACTGTTTGTTTTTGTGGTTGTTGTGTATGTGAAAGTTCAGTGTTCAGGCTCCACGTCAAAACACACTCAGTTTGTATCTGCACTCTGAAATCAAGGTTCAGGAATTTAAAGGAAATAAGAATGGCAATGACCCAAGAATATGTATCTGTATGCAACTGTTGTGCATGACGGCTGATACAAAGGAACAAACCAAACTAGTGTCTTAATAATTTGCTCATCTAGTGAAACATCGGTAGAACAGACACAACTAAGTGGAGTATTTTTCATTCTTTATTAACAGTTCTGACAGAAAATGGTTGAGGAAAACATTTCATGCAAACTTTTTTTTTTGGATGGATGTGGTAAACTGGAGCTCCCAGAGTGAATCCACACCACTTTAGTAGAAGACACGTATACGCGTCGCCTCACTTTAAATCAATAGCATTTCTACCGTTTAAAGAATCTGCTCAAAGAGGAGAAGAATCTGGAGATTCTGCCGGTTTCTTTGGACATGTGTCTTTTCATAGAGGCGGCGATTCTTTTCTCGAACCTCTGGTTCCTTCAGACGAATGGAAAGAAGCAGCATTCCTGGACAGTCCCACGTCTTACACAGGTCCTTGAACACGGCCTTGTGGAGTTTATCGATTATTGCTGGCGACACGTCAAAGTCAATGTCTTGGACTTCGGCCCATGTTTTTTCAAACAGGTTTCGAGTGAGGTCTGATGGTTTGCCACAGGACAAGTTCACTTTGGACTTTGCACACACTCGATTGACGAGCTGGTCAATGAGGAGACGGACATACATCTTTTTGCGGGACTCTGCCTGTTCCGTTGCACTGTTGATCTCTGACACCGGAGATCCTGCGACTGATTCAGTGTCCATTAAAGCGGAGGTCACCCTCTTGGTGTAGTCACCGGCCTGTTTTGAGAACCACCAGTTCATCAATGGCAGGAAATTGGTCACTCTCTCCTGTATGTCCGCGTACATCTTTCTGTGGGACTTACGAACAGACACTTTCGTCACTTCATCTGGACTCGCCACTGAAATGTCAGTTGTGATGTACCTGTAGAGGGCATCGGTAAGGACGGGGGCGTTCGCAGGTGAAACTCTCTGCTTGGTCTCTGTCAGAAGCAGAGACTCCACACTATCCATCAGAGACTTGACTGACCCACTGCTCTGGACTTGGGTCGCCTTACTGAACTTCTTCCGGACTTGTGTCCCCATCTTGAGCATCAATGCTGTGGCAAAACACTTTTCCAAAAGCTTCTTGATCTTCTTCCCCACTCCTTTCCAGATCTTTGAGAATTTGGAGCCTTTACTCAGATCAGATGATTTGACGCTCCCCTCTTCACTAATTATCTGATAGATTTCATCTGCAGCAGCTTTAAACTCCAGAGAAGATTCAGATATCAGCCCACTCAGGTCAGATTCTGACATTTCGTCCACAAGGGGCTCGATGATGTTGCTCACCTCCTTCATAAGGATTTCCTGGACGGCCTCACTTGTCCTACAGTCACTGCTGCGGACTGTTGATTCTGAGGATGTTGGTTTGTCAGAGCGAGAACTGCGTGATGAGGAGTCAGTGCGTGAAGAGGTTGGTTTCCTCTTAGGGAACTCGTTTATAAGCTCAAATGTCTTTTGACTGCGTAGTTTCAGCTTGAACGAGCCCTCGATGTCGCCGGCAGATTTCTTCAACACTTTGCAAACACAATGGACCATCTTCTCAAGTTTGTTGGCTGTGGTCTGGTGACACTGTGGCGGTCTGGTGGAGCATCTGCTGGTGGAGCATCCGCTGGTGGAGCGGAGCATCCGCTGGTGGAGCGCTCGGACAGGCGGGAATTTACCCTCTCTGTTATCTCCTCTGCAACCAACTCAGTGAGTTGATCCAAAATCACAGACTTTGTCAAGCTGCCCGGTGCCAAACTCTGACGGAGAGCGTCTCCCAGACTGGACTGGACACTCTCCGCAGTAAAGGGAAAGTCGTTGTGTCCATGTGCTGTGATCAGGTCTGAGGACACAGACAAAGTCATGTTCACAAGAAGTTCTGCCAGCAGAAACTTTGTGACGTTGTCTGGTGTTTCTGATTTTAACAGTTCCCACTGCTCCGCAGTCAACTTGGTGTAAAGATCCTCAATCTGCTGCTGAATAGCTTCAACTGTCATGCTGGGAAGCTCCAATGCATAAGATGCATCCATGGTGAGTGTCTGAATTAGAGTCTCCTCAATATCTGGTTGCATCTATTTGATCCGTTTCTTTCCACTTTGCACTGCTGATAACCAACCTAGTACAAAACGGCCTTGATACTTATAGAATATGAAGGGTATCCTCTTCCAACCATAAGTCATATAGACACATCAAAGACATGATAACGAACCAAAGGAAATTTTAAAGATGTCAAATAATGTTGAAGATCAAAGGCACAAAAAGACAGTGACTCTAATGGTAACCGTTGCTAGGCAGGAAGCCCGGCCTCTTGTTCAAAGACATTGTTATTTTAAGGGCGTTTTCAGATATGAATTGGGAGGATGTCCGAGCCTCTTCTTCTTCTCTGTTTGGTTTATTGGCAGGTTGCAACCAACGTCAAGGTGCATTACCTCAACACACAATGGAAGGCGGTAATGCAGCTTGACGAATAAAGAAAGAGAAGAAGACTTGGGACTGGACGATCTCTGGCGATTGTCTTTCAGCGCAGCAGGAGGTCCTGGGCTCAAACTCTTAAATTCAAGGAAGCACAACAACGAGAAACAGAAAGTAAATCTGGACGAGTTGTGTTTCATGCTGTACTTTTCTTAAAATAAAAATAAAAAACAGATCAGAGATCAGGAAGTGTGTGTGTTGTGATGTTCACATGTTTGAGTAGAGTAGAGAAGCTGCTGTTAAATCAAACCCACATTTCTTCATGACTACAGACAGAGAGGTCTGTGGATGGAAAGCTGCTGTTGGTCAGTTGGTGGGCGTGTCCACTGTTTGTTTTTGTGGTTGTTGTGTATGTGAAAGTTCAGTGTTCAGGCTCCACGTCAAAACACACTCAGTTTGTATCTGCACTCTGAAATCAAGGTTCAGGAATTTAAAGGAAATAGCTACGGCCAGTGGGCAGAGGGTGTGCTTGCCACATGCACTCACGCATCCTCACACACACACACACACACACACACACACACACACACACACACACACACGACTTCATGCTATGAGATGTGAAAAGACCTCATGGGACCAAAGCTCGGTTCTAATGAAGCAGACTTGTTTCTGAGGGGTGGGGGCTTTTGGTCCGGTTGTCCACAATGAATGAAGATCAATGCAGAGTCCTCGTAAGGACAGCTGCACAGAGCTGCGAGTGTTTGAGAGACTGGTGGCATGACACTGGATATGTTGTGTAGACTGCACTGGCATCAGCCATGCAATCAAAAGAATCACACACACACACACACACACACACAAACACACACACACACACAGGTTTGTAGCAAGGCGTGACACATACAGCCACCGCCTCTCCTCCATCCTTCAGATCCTGCCTTGGTTTTGAAGTCACTGAATCTCTGTGGTTGTTACGGTCTGGTTGTCACCAAAAGTTTCAAACACCTGGCAGAGATCACACACACACACACACACACACACACACATTTCTCTCCAACACACATCAAACCGCTCAAACATGGTGGTGGTATAAGAGCCTCAAAGTACCTGCACGGTGGGATTATACTGAGACATTAGGGTCGGGGGGGGCAGCCCACCTGTGTTGTCATGTCCACAGGTGTGTTCTGGAAGGAGCACACAGACACACACACACACACAAAGTCTAACAACACTGACCCTGTTCCAGATGATCTACAGGTGTCCGGAGCTCTAAGTTGTTTTCATGGGGAGACGCTTGTCTGACGCTCGTACCTCGGTGTCAAGTTCCCTCCGATACACATGCTTGACCAATCACCAATCAGACCATTTTTACATCATCAAATAACTAATTAAAACCAAATGTCTGTCCTCTGTCTGTGTTTCTTTCTGTCCTCCCACATCAGGCTGAAGGAGATCAACATGAGCGAATACGACGCTGCCACGTACAAGCGCTTCTCCACCGCCGTCATGAGGCAGGTTCAGTCTCTGAGAATCATCCTGGACAGTTTGCAGGTCAGATTCTAATAAACACTTCCTCCTCGCCACTGATCACTTGAGTGCAACGCCATCTAATCTGCTATCTAATGCTCAGATGATGGTCAGATGATCATAAATCATAAAAGTAAGGACTGCAGTCTGGTCGTCCATCAGTCAGCTGAAGTTGTGGGGTCGTAAAGTGGTTAGTTGACCTGACACAGCCCCACACGTGATGTCGGGGCAGGAAGGCAGGGGCGCTGTCCCCCTCGAGCAATCTGATTGGCTGAATGAGTGAAAAGAGAGACAACAGGGGAGGGGTGGTTAAATATCCAGGATGTGATATTGTCTCTGTTTCATTATTTTGATTTAGACTTTCCTGCTTTTGTTTGAGCGTCTTAGGGGAATGGTGTATTTATGTGTGTGTGTGTGTGTGTGTGTGTGTGTGGGAGGGGGGGTGCGTGTTTTTGTGTAAGATTGTGTGTGTGTGACGAGTGGAAAATCATGATTACAGAGCGACGACACTGAGCCTCGCTCTATTATTCTCCTGTCCAGGTGTGAAGCTCTATTTGTATGCACTGTAGTGGGTGGGTGTTTGTGTGTCTTTGTGTATATGTGTGTGCGTTTTGTCTCCATCCAGGTGTTTGCAGCCTCCTCTGACTTTGAGCCTGAACATTGGTTATTGTTTGTGTTGGTGCTCGTGGCCTCGGGGCTTTTTCCCTCCGTAAAGATGATGGAGATTATAATGATCCCTGCAGGCGTGACGCTGTGAAGTCATGTTGTCTTTATCATACCTGAAGAGTGATTTAAGACACACACACACACACACACACACACACACACACACACACACACACACACACACACACACTGGCAAGCGTTCAGTAAGCTGATAACATATTTCTAGCATCTCCCCTTTGGGAAACCCCTCCGCATTAATCTCTCAACAATGGCCAGGCGTGCCACAGATAAACAGCCGGCCCCCGTATTTACCGAGCATCATTCTCTGAGGAGGACGACGGCCCAAGCGTTGGACAGAAAGTCAACTTCACACTTCTTCTGTATTTAGGAGACATCAGGAGGTTTTCTCTGGAGGTGACATAACAACTACTACGGTTGTAGAGGGTTGATAAGTGACTCGTCTTTTCTTCTCCTCTTGTACAACTTGTTAGTGATTGTGTTCAGAGCAACACACCGACCTACAGTACAAACTGTCTGTTGTTACGTACTGTGTGTCAGTGCTTTTCTAAAAACACTGATTAGGTAACCGCAGCTTGTATTCTTCCTCAGGACAGGATGGAAGTGAGGATATTCTCCCTTTCTCCTCATCCCTTCTCCCCCCCCCCCCCCCCCCCCCCCCCCCCCTGTAAACGTGGTGCTTGTGACAAACGTGTGCATGTGTAGTTCACTGTGAGTCTGTAAATCCTTCTTCTTTGGTCTGTGATGTGTCAGTGATGAGTGTGTGTGTGGGTACAATGCAACTGTCTGGATTTCTTTGCTTTGCCTTGTTTCACAATCTGCAGCGTCTGACTTTACAACCAAGATGAAATCACCTTCCTCAGACACATTTTGAAATGGGTGTATTTATTTTGTTGACTTAACTTTGTGTGTGTGTGTGTGTGTGTGTGTGTGTGTGTGTGTGTGTGTGTGTGTGTTTCAGGCTAAAGGGAAGGAGCGACAGTGGTTGAAGAACCAGGCTCTGGGTGAACTGGACGATGCTAAAATCATTGATGGACTCACCGGAGAGAAGTCGATATATAAACGCAGAGGAGAGCTGGAACCAGAGGTGTGTGTGTGTGTGTGTGTGTGTGTGTGTGTGTGTGTGTGTGTGTGTGTGTGTGTGTGTGTGTGTGTGTGTGTGTGTGTGTGTGTGTGTGTGTGTGCGTGCGTGCGTGTGTGTGTGTTGCTGTTGCTGTTGCATACATTTAAACCATGCTGAAATATTGTCACACCTCCAAACACACACACACACACACACACACACACACACTCCCAGACTCACACACATAATTTTGACCTTTATCTGTCAGACGGCACATTCCAGTGGTGTGTGTGAGATTATTATTACAGCCTGCGTATCTGCTCGAGCTCACACACTCGCACACAGACACACACGGCTCTGAGATAGTTCCCATACTCATCATACAAACACACACTAACCATAATATGCATACCATGTTTTTCTACCTCATTTAGCTCCAAGTGTTGCATATTTTTGGTTTGGCCCGAGGTTCCAGTTTGAAATAATTGCACCCAGTTTTGAAATCGTGACCTTGTGACGAACGTTATTTTAAGTAAGCTACACCGACTTCCACGGGACGCTCTGCGAGGCTCAGTGTTTTCTTTCATTTAATGGTGCTGATTCTGACTGCGTGTTGTTTCTACCCCCCCCTGTGTCTGTAGCTGGGCAGCCCGCAGCAGAAGCCCAAGCGTCTGCGGGTGTTGGTCGACGTGTCGGGCAGCATGTACCGCTTCAACGGCGTGGACGGCCGGCTGGAGCGCTCCATGGAGGCCGTGTGTATGGTCATGGAGGCGCTGGAGAGCTACGAGCACAAGTTCAAGGTGCGACTGAAATAAGAAGAACGTGTTGCTGAGGAATGTTTACTGCTCAACCCGAGTCACTCCGTCCTCATCGGATCAGCTGATAGAGAGAAAGACAGATATCACATAAAAGAAGAACTCAGGACGAATAGAGAGAGACAGAAAGAAGAGAGAGGAGACATGAGTGTGTGGAAGGGAGACAGACATCTGGCCCCCTAGTGACACTCAACCCAACCTAATACCGAGCCTATATCAGTGTCACACACACACACACACACACACACACACACACACACACCAGTGGTCCTCATCACATGTCAGTGTTTGTGTAACACTTCTTACATGAAAGTGCATCTGAGAACACACACCTTCACTTGTGTGTGTCTGTGCTACACATAATGTGTGTGTGAACATTATTCAAATTTCAAGGTGTTGGTTTGTGTAAAGTAAAAAAGTATTTGTGTAACACAACAGATTCTGATGTGACGAGAGGAGCTTGATAAAAATATCCCCCAGCAACAGCAGCAGTGACGTAGACGAGACACAAACCTTCGTCACTGCCCTCATGAGGAACATATGTGTGACCCCTGAGGAGCAGCTGAGGCCCACAGAGCCCGGCTGACCTCATGTAACAGGCGGGGGGTCTGTGGGGGGGCATGTGCACCTTGGTCAGGGGACATGTGTGTAGTGTGTGCAGGTCAGAGTGAGGAGTTGTGTAATGATTGACACGTTGTCGTCTCTGCAGTACGACATCGTGGGTCACTCGGGCGACGGCTACGACATCGAGCTGGTCCGAGCAGACAAGGTCCCCAAGGACAACAAGCAGAGACTCCAAGTCCTCAAGGTGCGAGACTGAGATCAGTCATGTTCAGTGTTTCTCTTACACGTTGTTCTCAACACACAGATTTGCTTTTTCGTATCTTTATTTCAAAACTTTGTGTTGAAGCTCAAATGTATTTTAATTAGAGATCCTTTCTTTTTCTTTGTCAGTTTCTTAATTAACTTGTGTTTCTATGTGTTTGTGACGTTTGGTGCAGTTTGGTTAAATTTAAGGAACCGTTGACGGACATATTAACTTCTTGTAATTCTAGTTTTTATCTAGTTTAGATGATGATGTTGTTTCCATGTCGCTTGTTCTTTTTAATCATCGATTCCTCGTCCTTGGCTCCGCCCTGCAGACCATGCACGCCCACGCTCAGTTCTGCATGAGTGGCGACTACACGCTGGAGGGCACGGACGCCAGCATCAAGCAGCTGGCGCGAGAAGAAGCCGACGAGCACTTTGTGGTGGTGCTGAGCGATGCCAACCTGGAGCGCTACGGCATTCGGCCCGAGCGCTTCGCCCAAGTCCTGACCTCTGACCCGCAGGTCAACGCCTTCGCCATCTTCATCGGATCCCTCGGGGATCAGGCTGAAAGGTGAGGAGGTCAAGTTGATGTTTGAAATATGAGGAGAAGGTTGAGGGAGAAGAAATTTTGACAAACTAAACAACAACTCGACTTTAAAGTTAAATGGAACCATCCAGTTTATTGGAGCTCTGCAGCAAAGACAAAGAAGGAGTTAAATCCTCTCCTGCTCCTTCAGGCTCCTTCTGTAGCTTTACATCCTCTCATCTGAGGTTCACTGGTCCTGAGCCTTTCAAGAGCTTCTGCTTCAGGGTCAGAATGTAGAAGGGCAATGACCCTGACCGCGACCTGAGCTGCTCGCTGCTCGTGACTCTCTGAAGAGTCTCAGAAAAAGACCTGATCCATGAAAGGAGCTGAGAGCAGTGACTCTGTAACTCGAGAAAAGGTTCATGTCAGAATGAGATGAAAAGATTATTCACAAACATGGAAGAACTGGAACTTGAGTCCCAGAGAGAGAAGTAACTGAGCCCGACTGGAACCTGACACGTTTTCTGTTTGTGCATCTGAACGACACAGTTTTCCTTTTAACCTCGATTGTAAATGACGTTAAAAGACTTTATTTTAGAGGATTTACACAAAAGTCGCTGCCTAATGTCTAAACCTGAAGTTTGTGTCTGAGCTCCATCCATCAGCTCTGGTGTTCAACCTCCTGCTTGTAACAGGAAGTTGATACATCTGATGTAAACTGAAAAATCTGAAGATCTGAACAAGGTGTGAGAGACACTTGCTTGTGTGTTTTCTCACTTGGACGACAAACTACCTCTTGACAGAGCAAATGTAAAAGAGCGAAGCTGCAGCAGCTTCACACAAAGAACAGAAACTTCTTCACCATCATGTAAAGACTCTGTCTGTAGAAATGTCCTCTCATGATTCAAACAAGTGCTTGTCTGTCTTTTTATTTTGGGAAATGAGAGTGTTGCTACAGTTCAAGCATCTTTTCTTCCTTCTCCCCGTCTTTGTGTCAGGCTCCAGAAGACGCTTCCAGCCGGGAGATCCTTCGTTGCCATGGACACGAAGCAGATCCCACAGATCCTGCAGCAGATCTTCACTTCCACCATGTTGTCCAGTGCCTGACACCAACACACTCTCACTCCTCTGAGGAACCCCCCCACATCTCAAACTCTAGATTTTATTATGAAACCTGTCGGACTTGGACTTTTTCACGATGTGTCCTTACCGTGGGTTGTGTTTATTATTTCACAGAAGCCGTCAGGTGTGTAAAGGACGATGTGTGAGCGTGACAGCTGAGGAGTGTAGCTGCTTTGTCCCCTCAGGGCAGAGACGTGGTCGAGATGCTCTGGTACGACCGCTCGCTCCTGACAGATGACTGAGTGATGTCACGAGCGTCTGGAGCCGCTCTCAGGCCTCCTGCGGGGATCAAACACACAGCCTCAGCTACTGTTGTGTTTCATTGTGTTTAGTGACGCACGCGCGCTCGTCCGTCTTTGTCCTTGTTCGGGGGGGTGAACTTGAAACGGCCTCTCTAAGTCTGGACTTCCTGCTCGTTTATCGCTCAGGAAGAGAAGCAGTAACACACACAGACTGACACTTGGACGTGGCCGGTGACAACAACTTGGCTCCTGAGGAATGTCGGGACTGTGACCAGGGAATTTCCCACCTGACTGCACACGCTCTTTAAAGGCAGCATTGCACAACCCCACAGTGTGTGTGTGTGTGTGTGTGTGTGTGTGTGTGTGTGTGTTCTCGTGTGTGTGTGTGTGTGTGTTCTCGTATCTCAGATCGCCTTTCTTTGCCAGACCTCCCAAACACACACACACACACACACACACACACACACACACACACACACTAGCAGCAGAATCTATGAGTGTGTATTTACTGTAGCTGTGTATGTTCCGATCTTGGGTTCACACACACTCATCTCAGTATCACTTTATTTTACAGATGTCGTGTTTGTCAGATTTATTCCGATTTATTTGAAGACTTCAGTTTTCAGTTGATATCCAGCTGTTGATAATTTGGATATTTCCAATGAAACTATGTAAAGAAGTTTCATGGAAATCCATCCAGTAGTTTTTGTGTAAACCAGACAAACCAGGAGGTGAAATCAGAACCTCTTCAGTTTACGTCAAAGACTAATGACAATGGTTACCTCTTATTTAGATTGATTAATACAAAATAAAAAAGGATTTCAAAGGGAACATGTGGGGAAGGTTTCCAGGAGAGGAGCTGTAAAGTATCAGGTCCTTTCTCTGGTGCAGTGACCTCCTGCTCAGACCTCCTGCTGTGAGTCAGATTAAACTCTGTGTCTGAGCCACGTGTTTCCAGTGTTTCCAGTAACACATCAGTTCTGCCTCTGATCCTCACACTGACACTTCCTGTCTGACTGAGCGGATCAATAACAAATCATCAGTCTATTGATCCTCGTTTTTAATAACCTACTTTCACTCCCTGCTGATTCACTAGAGGAATGAAAGTGACTCAAACTTCACGTTGAGGGATTTAACATAATATTATTTTATTTAATTGTACATTGTTATTAATGTATGTGAAATCGATTGTAAACTTAATGTTCAAACTTTTAATAAATCATTTAATCGCTCAGCTTCTTCTCTTATACACAAACCACAGCTCCACAGTTTCCTGATTATTACAATTATTATGATTTCTGCAGATCCGCACACGCTCTTAGTTGCAGTGTTATATTTATTAGTGCAAATAAATATGAATATTCCCAACCACGGTCCTACGGGAGCGTTTCAAGGAATTTAGGGGCTCTAGAATTAGAGATGAAAACACGGCTGATTCTCTAAAGTAATTTTAAAAGCATCATACAAACATGTAATAACTAGTTTTCAAATCTTTAAGTTTATTTCATTCTTCGACCAAACAAAACAATTTAAATGCAAACACAGAATCTCACATCTTGGATGAAAAGGAGCAGAAAGAAGAAGAATCTTACATAATCTTTTATTTTGATAAATTCAATAAAATAAATATATATTATAATAATTATATTAAAATAGCTGCAGGCCAACACAGGCCCTCACATCATCTTTTAGTTGACACAGTATTTGTCGACTGGCGAAATATTTTATATTATTTAAGTGTGTTTTAATTTATTATCTGCAGCGTTCAGTTAAAGGTTCCCAGTGATTCAAACTACTTGACTTTATGAATTTATCTGCATTCAAACTACATTATTGTGTTTTTAACTTCCATTAAATGCTAATAAGTGATAAACAGAGTTTTGGCTGAAGTCTGATTTTCTGACGATGTGTTTCCACGAGCTGTAACTGAATCCTGTAATTTTCTGCTACAATAAAGACTTGCTGGTTTTCGGGGTGGGGGGGGGGGGGTTGTGGGGTGGGGGTGTGTGTGTGTGTGGGGTGTGTGTGTGTGTGGGGGGGGGGTTGTATATTTCTCTGCAGGAGAGCCGAAGCTCTTTATTCATAGAAAACACTGGAACTTCTCAGAATCTCAGCGCTCGGCTTCCCTCTCATTTCCTCCACTCACTTTTTCCAAGTGTTGCAATGATCCATCACTGGACCACAGCTCAGGCGTCTGAGCCACAACAACCCAACACACACATGTCAGTTCTCCCTCGTCACCAGCTCGTCCAGATGAAATATCCACATTCCTCCATAATAACCAGTGAATTAAAGCTGCTGCGTCTTTATCGGCTCTTGTCCCTGAAGGTTTTATTCGGGGTCGTCTGTGATTCTGTGGCTTTCACGACTTCTTACTTCATTTTCCTGCTGCGGAGGTTTCTGAAGATTCTTCAGTCACAAGCTCAAAGCTCCGGCTTCAAAGCTTCCTGTGTAAAAACAAATGTTCCTGTGGAGGAATTTAATTCAATCTCATCCACTGACAAATCAGATGGATTTAAATATAACGATTCAGATTATTGCAACACCTCATGTCGGCTCGGTTCCTCTTTCCTCTGCTTCCTGAACCACTCGGCTCCATTGACACACTGGATTCACACAGTCTGAGAATGGCTTAGGAACACACACACACACACCTCACACACACCTCACACACACCTCACACACACCTCACACACACTCACCAGTGTGATGACAACACAGAGATAAGACGTCTGGACCACAGAGCAGCTGCATGAGTCAGAGCTGATGTGAGACTCGTTTTCTGGAGAAAAGCATCACAAAGTCCAGCTGATGATTCAGTTGAGGCCTATTTTGGGTTTGGTCTTGGCTGATGTCATCATGTTTCTGTCTGTGACACACACACACACACACACACACACACACACACACACACACACAGACACACACACACAAACACACAAACACACATTGATCAGATCACAAATCTCAGTTTGTATCTCACATGTTTTAAGAACCGTTGATCATCATCAGCTTCACTCCTGTCGTGTGTAGTTAAAGGTCCAGTGAGGTGAAGGGATGAATCGGACACGTGATACGTTCAATATTAATAGACTTTGAATAAACAGACGCCCGGCGCTCGGTGGCTGAGCCTCATCCACACGTTCAGGGTTTTGTTCTGGTTTTGTTCTGGTTTTGTTCTGGTTTTGTTCTGGTTTTGTTCTGGTTTTGTTCTGGTTTTGTCCAGCAGCAGATCTTTGTTAGTTGCGGCTCAATCGCTGCAGGTCACAGGTTTAAAAAAGAGAAGCTGGAGAAAATGTCGAACATCTGCAGAGTTTGTGTTTTTATTCTCTCGTGGAGACGGAGGTTCGACTCTGCAGTGTTTACAAAAACACGTGGGTTCCACAGCCCAGAGTCAAGAGGGCACAGTGTGTGTGTGTGTGTGTGTGTGTGTGTGTGTGTGTGTGACCACCTGCCCCTGTCAGGTTTCTAATAGACTTGTTCATTGGTCTGGAGCTGCTGACAGATCCAGAGTCGTCAGGCAGAGCAGCTGACACGCAGACGTGCTGATACGCAGACGCTCGAGCAGAGCGATGAAAAACAAAGTGCTGTAAAGAGACGGATTACAAGACCGTGTTTCATCACGTTGGCCGAGTTCAAGTCCAAGTGATGATGTGGTCCTGAGCTCCAGGATCCAAACTCCTGTGGCTGGAGGTTCATCCACCTGCCAACAACACAGATCTGATTTATCTACATTTCACTGTTATTTAATTAAATTAAAGCAGAAAATATCATTTGTTTGTGTCTCTATACTAAAAAAACTTTTTTAATTTGATCCCAGTATATTTTTGCCTTTTTTTGTTCTTACTGGTTCAGGACATTTTATAACCAATCTGCCTTCAGTCAAGAACGAGACACTGAGACACAGATTAGAGACGAAGCTTCATATTAACTTGTTGCTGCAGCTCTGACCATCATCAGCTCTGGGACTGATGCAAGTTTCCGTTTCTCCGTCTGTGGGTTTAATCTCCAGGACAGGATCCGGAACATCTGGAGTTCAGAGTCGGAACCA
The DNA here is from genome assembly GCA_026259375.1 of Verasper variegatus. Classification (NCBI taxonomy): domain Eukaryota; kingdom Metazoa; phylum Chordata; class Actinopteri; order Pleuronectiformes; family Pleuronectidae; genus Verasper; species Verasper variegatus. The sequence goes on along the minus strand of CM048052.1, from coordinate 1,286,759 downwards.
GATGAGTGAGTTCACTCCTCCGGGTCTCGTGTTGGAGCTGCTGTCCACGAAGACAACTGGAGGGAACCACACCTCCCATCAGGCCTGGAGACACCAACTGAAATCAGCATTATGGGAAATAAATGTCTGTTTCTTTCTAAAAACAAACTTGATGTGAATCAACTTGTAACTATAACTTGTTTATTAACTTTATTCAGTTGAGATCTTTGTGTTCGTCCAGTTTCACGTCCGTCACGTGTTAGAAACTCGCTCACTGGGAAGCTTCCACACATTGTCCTGCTGTTTCCTCACGTGGACTCACTCTGACGTTTCACCAGGAGGCTGAAAAGGAAAAGTTTGGGAAAGTGTCTGGAACATCTGAGTTCTCACGTTCGCTCCTCAGGAAAAAACGTCCAGAGTTCAGTCGGTTTCTGTTAAAGTTTCAACTCGTTAACTGACGGAAAACTTCTGGTTGTTGAATTACTCAGGTTAGTGAAGTGTGGACAGAGTGGAACATTCACCACGATAAGAGCCAGTTCAGAGTGTGTGTGTGTGTGTGTGTGTGTGTGTGGGTGTGTGTGTGTGTGTGTGTGTGGGTGTGTGTGTGTGTGTGTGTGTGTGTGTGTGTGTGTGTGTGTGTGTGTGTGTGTGTGTGTGTGTGTGTGTGGGTGTTTCCACCTCCGACTCTCCTCACCTCTGCCTCAGACACACAGTCACTGGAAGTCCAACATTTCTGGATGAGACAGAAACGCTGTGTGTGTGTGATGACATCACCAGAGGATGTGGGTGTGGCTGTGTGTTCATGTGTCACCTCACTTGTGTTACTGTTGTTGTCCGGGACGACTGATAAACACACGTTTCTTAATGTGCTGACATTATTTCACTGACGTCCACTTTTATCTTCAAGTCTTTTTCTTGACTTTCAGTTGTTGATTTTTGTAGCATGTTTTCTTTCTTGTGCTTCACTTTTTAGAGACGGAGGTGAAACAGACCAGCTCATGGTCACATGGTCACATGGTCACATGGTCACCTGATCTCATGGTCACATGGTCCACTCGCTGACTGTGCACAACTGGCCAGAGACGTGTTGTCATGGCTACAGGCGGTGAGGGACAGCAGAAGGTTTTGTTGCTGTAAGTTGTTCCGCTTGCCACACTCCCTGTGTGTGTGTGTGTGTGTGTGTGTGTGTGTGTGTGTGTGTGTGTGTGTGCGTGTTCAGCAGATGTTGCACTGATTGGTTTTGCACATTTCTCTCCTCTGTTTCCATCATCTCCTCCTCTCTCCTCCTCGTCTCCTCCTCTCTCCTCCTCTCTCCTCCTCGTCTCCTCCTCGTCTCCTCCTCTCTCCTCCTCTCTCTTCCGCTCTCACTCTTTCCTTCCTGCCTCCTCCTCCTCCTCCTCTCACACATCACCTCAATCTGCCTCATCTCTTCTCCGGCTCCGTTTCAGAACACGTCACAGTCAGTTTCTGATGATTCGGCAAATTCTGCTCATTCAGACCAAAGGAAATGAACGTCCCCTCCTCTCTGTCCCGATTAATGATGAAGGAGAAGAAACCTCTTGTTTCTCTAATTGTGTTTGTGCTCCATCTTCTTGTCTGTCTCTCTCTCCCCAGGAGCAGACACCAGGGTGGAGCTGCAGCCACTTGTACACTTTGTGTGAGCGACAAAAACCAAATCAAATAATTGATCCTTTATCATAGAACACACACACACACACACACACACACACACACACACACACACACACACACAGACACACACCCTGTAGGGACCATGAACACAGTCACAGCCGAGGAGTGTTTCTCTGTGTCTCCTGACCTTTGCCCCCCCCGATGGCAGGAAGTTCACCACAGGCCGAGAGTCCGAGGAGAAGATGTTTTTCTCTGCTGCCTCGTCTCCTCCCTGTTTCCTCCTTAAATATCATGACCCAGCTCCTCTCGGACTGATGATCTCCTGCCGTCTAATAATAGACACACGCGTTATCGTGAGGATCACAAACACACGAGTCACGTGTTCGTCCTTTGTTTGATTGAGACAGATTTCTGGGTTTAATTAGCTCCACGTCAGGAAATGCCTCCGTTTCCTCTTGTTGCCTCTCGATGCCTCTGGTCTGCTGCAAATCAAGAGCCGCAAATCATTTGCAGGAAAATTCACGTTGGAGCAAACAAAGCTTGTGTATTTTTAAGATTATACAATAAACTTCAGAAGGTGAAGTTATTTTAATTCAACGCACCTTTCATTAGTTTCATATCTTTCCAGTAGCTTCTGTGTGTTTGTGCTGGGAAATAAAATCAGCATCAAGAAGGCTATCAAACTATAAAAACAACTTGCTCCTGTGGTTTTTACAAAGAGTAAAACATTTATACCTTTACTATGCAGATAACATGTTATATAACACAACCTGTTCCCACAAGATAATGATCCTGTTCTAACAAGTTATTTATCTCGTGTGCACAAGATCATAAAAAAGTCTCCGTACTTTTCAAATCAAACACATAAATCACTTCACCAGTTGTTCTGTCCTGCGGTGGAATCTGTAACGTCCAGTCAGTTGAGTTACAACTTTCTCACTTAAACTCTACATCACTGTCAGATATAAAGAGTTCAGGGGGACGGGCAGCGTCTTGTTCAGAAACTGTCTCTGTGTCTTCCTGAGGGAGGACGAGCTCACAGATCTGTATCTCATAACATATTTTTAATCAGACAGTAATTTATTATCCAGGAAATCTGGTAGATTCAGGGAAAAGTCCTGGATACTAATGGCTTCAGTGATTTATGAGAGATGGGAAACACTGAGTCAAACACACCTGAGATCTACAGCTTTAAACACAGGGTCACGCTCTTTAAAAACTATCTGTCAAACTTATTGTCTGAGAAAATGACACCGGAAAAGTTAAACTAACGTAAATCTGGGAGAGGAAACTAGATTCTTCCCTGTTTCTTATTTTCTGTAGAACACAACCACACACACACACACACACACACACACACACACACGCTGTCCTTCAGAGGGAGGACAGTGTTCTCTCTGTGTTGACCAGTCAGTGCAGCGGCGCTGGTTTGCCCGACGCCCTCTGGGCTCCGCTCCCCATGAAACAGACTCTTTCACGTCCTGCTGCTCGGGCTCAGATGAGACTTTGGCCTCAGGTGCAGCTGAAGCACAAACTCTAACTACAAAGTGTCGACACACGAGCTTTGAAGAGGCCGTTCAGCTGGAATCAGGCTGTCGCTCAGAGCCGTGTCACAAAAAGGTTGTAAAGTGAACGAGAAGCGTTCATTACTCATCAGAACTCAACACTGACAATTACATTTAAACTGTAATTAAAGAACTTTGTGGTTCAGTTTCCAGCAGAAACATCAACAAGTGAAGAATCGACTGTTCGAGCTCGTCCTGAACTGTCAACGAGTCAATTAGCAGTTAATTAGGAACAACTAAATTTGATATAGTCTGATGCAACAGTTCTGAACCAAATCCTCTCTGTGTGACGATTATAATGTTCACAGTGTTTGACATTTAATAATGATGGTGACTGGACTCTTGAACCCCTCTCATGTCTCCGAGGTAGTTCTAACTGTCAGATTTATCTCTGCACGATCACAAACACGAGCTGAACACGGTCTGTTGATGAGTCTGTAGCTTAAAGTTCTGTGCATCCCTCAGCTCTGTGAGGTTTCCTGCCTCAGGGTCCAGTTCCCATGAAGCTCTGCTCACGTGTGAACTCCACCCTAATGACAGGGTCCTGCTTGTGACCCAGAGATTAACCCCGACCCACCTCAGTCACCTGGCCCAGGGGCAGAGGGAGGGAACCACCATCAGAGAGTAAAGAGACGGAGGAGAAGTCAATCTACTTCAACGCCCGAGGTGGTGACGGAGAAAAGTGAAGACTAGAAAGATAGAGAAAGGTATAAAGACAATAAGTAGCTGTGATGAGACGTGCAGATAAAGAAGGAGGGAGGAGAGGAGGAGGAGAAGAGGAGGAGACCTGCAGGGCGGAGGAGGGGAGGAGGAGGATTGAAGGTTAACTCAATTATGAACTCCGGCCTTTGTGTGTTACAATAATGTTCCCTCACTTTACTACACAGGGTGTTTAGTGTTATGTATCTGGGACAAATAGACTTTTTCACTGCGATAAAAATAAAAGTTCTGGTTATAACATCGTGGTCTCACACAGAAATACAGATGGAGCAGCATCTGTAGCATCTGCACCTGACTCAATGTTTTACATATACACAAATAATAATAATGATATAATTATTCTATTAACCATAGTTTCAGTTTACAAAGCTTCAATGCTGTAAAGACACTGACATCATCCTCAGTTTGACTGTGGCTCAGTATTTATATTCATTTATAATATTTCAAATCCTCGTCTCATCCTCTCTTCTTTTCTCTATTTGCTATAAAAACACAGAATAGTCTCTTTAGCTGCACGGGGATCGAACCCTGTCTGAGTGGACGACTCGCTCACCCGCTCACTCCTTCTTTAAGAGGAGGTGATGAAAGGAAGAGAGAGAGAACCAGGCAGAACCTGAAGCTTCTTATAATACTGAGCTTGAGATGAGACAGAAGGAGAAATGGGAGGAAGAGGAGAGAGAGACAGATGGAAACCAGACACTGACAAGAGGAAGGAGGGCCACGACAGCACAGGACCATCTGGGATCACACACACAGACAGACACAGACACACACACACACACACACACACACACACACAGATGATTGTGTCCTCAGGTCACACTCACTCAAGTTCTCTGTATCTAATCAGAGTCCTTCTCTCATTCTCTCCCACGTCTCCGTGTTGGTTATTGTTTGTCTCCCATGTTTCTAACGTCACATATCAACGATCGTCCAGACGAACGCACTCAGCACGTTTGCTCCTCTGACGTGACTCATCACTTTGGAAATAGAGGGTCACACTGACTTCAGACTCACGGCGTTTCCTCTGACTCAGATCAGAGAACCGGTCGCTCGGCCACGTAGACGTGTCACATCTGCTTTTTATCTGGTTTCGATTAACAAATGTATTTGTGTTCATTGTTCCAAAGGCAAAATGTAAATAGTGAAACTTTGTTATCTGTGACAAATCAAGTCTTTTCTTCAGCTGTTTCCTGCTCGTGCACAACCTGTCCAACTGTCCCAGTTCCTCCTGGTCTGAGCTCGTCTGACTCAGAGGACGTGCAGACTGAGGAGCAGCCAACAGAGGCAGCTGTGTCCAAACACTGGCTGAGACTCATCGGGCCCAGAGCCCGGAGTTATTATCGCTCCACATCGTCCCAACGCTTCACATCTCATGTCCCACAGCTCTGCCACGAGGAAAACCTGCAGAGCTGCAAGAGAAGAAGAACTACACGTGGAATCAATCCAAAAGATTAGAAATCTACAGTTTACTGTTCTACTTATTTCTCAGGGTTAATCTTTTGTCAGCTACTGGACAGGAGAGTGAAATGAGGAATAAATTTGTGTCTCAGTTAAAAACAAACTGAAATTTGAAGCATCGTGTTTTTCCCCAGAGGAGCGAGCACCTGCCTGAGCTTTGTGTTCAGCTGCACGATCGTCCTCAGCTGTAGATTCACTGTCGCTCAGGTCAGAGAGTCACTGTGATGGAGCGGCTGATGGAGCTGGTGATGGACGTGTCAGCGTCAGGCAGCAGTGACCTTGGTCCTCGTCTCAGCGAGTCTGGACTCTGTCTCGATGGTGAAAGCTTGTCAAGGTGAAGAATGAGTTCAGAGGTCGTGAGGTCACACTTCAGATGAACTGTGACCTCGCTCCACCGCCGTCGAACCCTCGCACGATCCAACGCCTCAGAAATCATCTTTTCATCTTCCAAAAAATTACTGAACATCAAGAATCGGACAAATTGTTAGGTTGAGATACTTCAGAACTCTCTGGGTTTCAACCACGTCACTGAGAAACCTTCTTCTGATGCAGACGGACATGTTGCAAGATGTTTCCTACTGTGATTAAAGAGAGAACATACATGTGCAGAACCACAGAATCTGTTCACAAGTTAGCATCAACATGTACAACTACACACATGTAGCGTCCAACATGAAAACACACACGTCCCCCGCTTGTCGCTCTGCCGGCACATCTGGACTCCAGCGATATTTGGTTCTGTGTATTCCTGTCCTCTTTGTGATGTGGACACACATCTGTGCGTCTCTGCCCACACTATTCATAGACACACCACCCTCCAGGGGCCTCCAGGGGCCTCCAGGGGCCTCACGTAGGAATCCATCCTGATGTAACGACTGACACGTGGTCGCAAGATTTGTTTTTCAATCCTCCCTTCACCTCAGCTTCCTGCCTGAACCCACGTTCATGTCCTGTTCCTCCTGTGTCCCCTCGTCCATCCCTCTGCCAGCCTGACTCGTTCCCACACTTCCAGCCCCGTGTCCACACAGACGTTTCTCTGCCAAGCCCAACACTTCTGCAGAACGGACCCTCGCTGCCAAAAAGATGCCCACTGCTGCCAGAGAGGGGCGGGGGTTTGATCCCCCGTCCTCGGGGATCATGTGTTGTGTCAACACGCTGGAGCCCTGCACACACCAGACCCACGGAGCTGATAGGTGGACTCACAGTGGGACAGCGCCCGCAGCGTCCCCTCTGCCAACTGTAGTAAAGAAACAACACGGAGACGGGCGTCCATGCCAGCTTCCTGCCATCAGATTAGCAGACTGGCATACTGGGATCGCACTGGGATCGCACTGGACCGATCCACAGACTGCGAGCGGCCTCTTGGCTCTAAGCCTCATTTAAACACTTCAAAACATGAGATGAAATCAAAGCAGCAGAATCAGTGAAGGAAGGGGGGGGGGGCAGAATCTCTTAATGTGCAGTAACCAGCCGAGGGTGGACACATGAAGATCAGCAGAGTTTACTGGGCCATGAAAACCAGTTCAGTGGTTAAATGGGAGTCACCACGGACCTGTTGTGCAATGTGTTGTGTGGCTGTGGAGGAAAAACAACCCTGAGGACGTGACGTCACCTCGACTGCTTCACAGAAAGTCTCTGTTACAAACTGAGAGCTGGGAATTAGAAACTCAATCGAACCAGACTTCATCCTAAATTGTTGCACTGTCCCTTTAACTCCATGGATGGACACAGTGATTGGACCGTGGCTCTTCTGCACCTGCTGCACTGCTACACAACCAATATGTATATCTGCCCACAGCCAGTGACCTGTGACCCCCTGCTGGTCAACAGACTGAGGGGTGCCTCTGACACCCCCCACACCTGTTACCGGGGCAGGAAGGGGGTCACACCCTCCGGTCTCCCTCCACCTCTGGAAATAGACCCTGTTGCTGCAGAAGTTACATAAGTCGCCTCTTTCTGGAGCCGTTGATTAATGAGCGCAGACGGTTGGAGGCTTGTAACGTCTATTTCAGTGTGTCTGTGTGTTGTTGTCGACACGAGTTGGTCCAGGATAAATCTGTCTCTCGTTTGGTTCGCCCGCCTGTGTACGCGACGCCGTGTTGGCCTCGATCCTGGAAAGTGTGGTGGAGGAGATCAACAGGTCAGCTGATCAGAAATACAGAGACAAGGAGACAAGGGGACAAGGGGACAAGGAGACAAGGAGCTGGGTCTGGTGGTGCAATGGAATTCAAAGATCTCCTCTGTGTCACATGGTTTTTAAAACCATAATAAATTAAATTCAAGATCTATGTCAATTAAAACCAAATTAAATGTATTTAAATAATATGTTTAATATTTTAACGTATTTAAGACTTGTTATTCCTGAGAAAACCTTGAAGTGCTTTTAACGTGAGTGAGGTTATGTAGTAGAATATAAAATCCATTCAGGCTGTGATGAGGGGAAACAGCCAATTAGGCCCAAAAGAAATTGACACTGAAATCAGATCTGAACCGGAGTGAAGCCAGATTGAAGCAAAACGTTTTATAGAAATAAAGCAGAGACGTGTTACTAAAAGAACAATATCTCAGACTTTAATATCTGGCAGACAGTAGCTGTATTAAATACATATATTTACTTTCCAGTTTTTCTTTCCCTAGAGGATTAATTTCCAGTTCTGGAACCTGAAAAAAAAAACATGGAACCTTTTATTCCAGTCACATCTTAATCTGACTGTTAATATCAAAGCAAATAGACTTTTAGAATCATTACTATTTACACAAGTTACAAAAATAATATATTTCACCAAAAACAAAAAGACAATAGGAAGCTCTATAAAATTACAAATATATTTCTATTATAAAAAGGCATTTGTTTTAAATACTCTTCCAGCTCAGGTTTCAGATGAGGGGGTGTGACCTGCTCTGTGTGTTGGTTTGTGATTCTGACAAATGTTCCAGTGAAAATATTCCATGTTGTGATTCTGCACAACAACAAGTGTCCTCGTCCTCGTCTCCTCGACTCCTCGTCCTCATCTCCTCGTCCTCGACTCCTCGTCCTCGTCTCCCTACAATGATCGTGTCCTGCCGTCCTCACAGCCCAGCAGCCTTCAGGCGGCCGGGTCTCAGTCGAGCTCTAACTTTAGGAGGCTCGACCGGACGCCGCGGTGGAGCCACCAGTTGCCATCCAGCTGTATCCTGTTGGGTGGTTGTCAGTGTGGGTGGGGGGGAGGCAGGTGCATGTTCAGGGGGAGACGTCCACTCCCTCCCTCTCTCGTGGCTTCACTCCAGGACGCCTGCCAGCCTCCGTGTCACATGCCTGAGGAGAGACAGACAGATCTGATTAGAACAGGGCTCCTTGGCTCAGAGGTCGCCGGCTCTATTCTGAGAGCGGCGGACAGAAACAGCCCTAATAAACACGCCACTCCCCCCGGCTAACAGGGGTCGTCTGACCGGATCTCAGCTCCGCTGAAAGACGCACATTCAGAGACTGGAACACAGAACAGAGGCGGTGGAGGGGAAACAGAACAGAGAGAGTTCCAGCTCCTCGTTCCCCTCCTGACAGTTACAGTTGGAATTTCAGCCCTGAACACATTCCTCTTGCTCTGATGCAAGTTCCAACACTCACAGGCCTCTAGTGACGAGGAGGCTCGACACAGATCCACTGTTTGTCTCTGTTGACTGGACAGGATCTGAAAACCACCTAATGACGCCGTGTGTCCGACTCTGAGTCTCTGAAGTGACATGAAAACATAGAAATAGAAAAGTCTAAGTGTCGTGTGCAGCGGATTTCATGGTGTTGGTGGTCGTCTTTCTTTCTTCACAGTTAAGTGAGTGACAGAGTGAAAAGCGATTCTCTCTCCTGTGTAACCCCAGAGGCCTCGGGGGCCACGTGACAGCTCCGTACAGAACCCTTAAAGGCCGATTCATGGTTCTGCGTCGAAGCTGTGGCGTAGGTTCGCAGGTAGCCTTCGCACGGGGCCACGCCGCAGTGAGCACTCACAGTTGTGCAGGGGTGTTTCTATGATGCTGTGTTTCTTCCTGTTTCCAGTTCTCTGACGTCTCTGTGTCCTTCAGAACAATGAGTTATCATGTTGGAGCTGACAGATGCTGAATGAGATGCAGTTACTTTATGTTAAAGAACTGCAACGAGTAAAAGACAGTGTACGGTGCAGGTCTTAGTGTGAGTAGGTTCTGACAGCGAGGTGAGCACTTACTCTCTAATGTCTTGTCCAGGTCGGCGATGAAGTCCTCCAGCTCTTTAGTGTCGCCGAGTTTGGCTGCAGAGGAGAAGAAGCAAAGATTCAGACTCAAACGTAATCATAGACGGTTCAGTAACAACCCGTCTCTCTCTGAGCGTCTGTTCTCATGTTCTCACTCACGTTTCGGTGACGTCCGCGGCGGCGAGGTGGCTGCGGGGGAGAACACGGTGAGAGAATTCAGCCGCTCGTCACTGAAGCTGAAGCTGTTTCTGTTCAGTGACTCTGCACCTGTCACAGAGAGAGAGAGGACACACGGATTAAAACGAGCTCACACACAGAAGTGTGATGTGTGTCAGTGGAGCAGCTTCAGTGTGTAATCAGAACATTCTCCTGTAATCACAGCCTTCCTCTGTGGCCTGTCACACACATGCATGTGCTTGTATTCACACACACACACACTTGGATGAACAAACTGAGACTCTGACCCCTGAGCTCAAACCATCTCTGGACACGACACCTTCTTCTCTGCGTTTGTAGCAGCAGAAGTTTCCGCTCGGCTTCACTGGACTCGAGGAAGAGCAGAGCAGCTTGTTGATGGGCTGCAGCTGATCTGTACGACTCAGATCTACAGATCTACAGATCGACAGATCGACAGAGCGTCACATGTACGACACAGCGTCCCCCCTGATGTGAAGTTGAGTGTGTGTGTGATAAAAAGGCTGAAGACACCATCAGTGTTTAATGTCGACCACTTAACTCCCCCTCCTCCCTGACCTGAACCACTCAGCACTGAACACACAGCGTGAGACCCCCCCCACCCCCCCACCCCACCCCACACACACACACACACACAAAGGGGCGCTGCTCCCTGATTCCTGCCTCCACTTCCTCTCTGGGATGGATCTCAGTTTGGGTCATTAATCTGGTGTCGGCAGCCCGTCCATCCATCAGGCTGCAGAACAATAGGTCGACAGCTCCTCTTCATCAGAGCGCCATGGAGAAGACGGAGCTCAGGCAGGAATCTGATCCCTGGAGCAAATCAACAAGCTCATTAGAGCCACAGGTTCAAACACCTGCCCCCATGTCCCCCCCCCCGACACTGCTCGTTGCTCAATCCTCAGGACGAGTAAACACCGTGGGCCCTGATGATGGACTCACAAAACCACCGGAACACATCAGATCTTTATCATTTGCACTTTAAAAAGCTGTGATTCTCTGTTTGAGCTGAGGGCGGTTTAAGTCTCTCTCTCTTCTCACACTTCCACTGATCAACTTTCCAGAAATCGGAACCACCATGAAGATTGTTCCTCCGCACTCCCTGGAGATCCCAGCCCACTCACACATGTGGGAAGCTGCAGTTTCCTTACTCGTGGGGACCTGAGACATATTTTCCTCAGTGTGTCAGAAGCTGTCCTCGATGGGGGGGAGGAGATTCTTAAAGCCACCGCATGGTTGAGCAATTCAGTAACTGAGACACAGTACGGGGGCAGGTTTGCCAGAAATATGCAGCAGGAGCCTAATCTAACCCCCAAATCTCTGGAGCACTTCTCTTGCTTGTTTTGTGTAATTGTGTTTTCATGCATGTGCAACCACACGATAAGATACTGCACAGGAGGAGGAGGAGGAGGAGGAGGAGGAGGTGGTGATATGACTCCATGAGGGAGCATTAATGAGGCTTAAGGTCCATGAGCCTCAGATAAAAAGACTCAAACTGTGTATAAGCAACAAGAGGCAGATATCATTTCTACAGGACCTGATCTCCATTCTGGAGTCCCACTTTGCAGGAGTAAATATTTAATATTGTACAGTTTAAAAGTCTGGATCCTCCTCAGATGAAGACGGAGGAGTTGAATGCTCCTCTAACTGACACTAGATGTTAGTAATGATCCTACAGAGTAAAGACATGGTGGTGGTCTCACTGTCAGAGTCGCTGATGCCGCTGTCGCTGACGCTGGCGCTGCTCCTCCTCTTCGCGGTCTTCAGGTGCTCCTCGTACCTGAAGTGACGCTTCTCCACCGGCGACGTGAAGTCCTCCATCACCGCGTCGAACTCGCACAGGACGTCGCTCAGGTCGTGCTCGTTCACCAGGTCCGCTGCAGGACAACAGACATAATAACAACATTAATAATGACCTAAATGTGAAAGATGCAGCCGCATAGTGAACTAACATATGATTACACAACATGAACGAACCTATAGTGACAATTAAAGCAAAGTTATGATTTATTAATAATACATAAATATATAATAAACTCACCTTGAGCTTTGAGTTTTGGAGATTTCATGATTCCAGTGTTTTTTTATCCAGAAAAGTCCAGAAAAGTCTCAGTGGTTCTGAAGTGAACGGTGAAGTTCCTCAGTGTTAAAGTTCCGCTGTTTGAATCCTGCAGCTCGAACTGAGCCCGAAGCTCCGCGAGCTGCAGCTTTATAGAGCCTGTCTGTGGGCGGTGCGTGAGAGTGCGTGCGTGTGAGTGCGTGAGAGTGCGTGTGAGTGCGTGTGAGTGAGTGCGTGTGAGAGTGTGTGTGTGTGTGTGTGTGTGTGTGTGTGTGTGTGTGTGTGTGTGTGTGTGTGTGTGAGTGCAGTGACCAATAAACGTTTCCCCGGGTTGAAGTGACCCCCCCCCCCTCTCTCTCTCATAAAAGTGTGTGTTTGTAAACAGCTCGTGTGACGTCACAAGAGGAGTAACACAGATATTAATACTTGTGACCCCGCAGCTCCTTCACATTTTATTATTATCACCGGGCAGATTCTGACACACACACACACACACACACACACACACACACACACACACACACACACACACACTAGGTTATTAATGTCTCTCAGTGATGTCACACATTCGATATAATGAAGTGGAAAGTTTACTAAAGTTCACTTGACTTATTATTACTTGTCACAAGTTAATTACAGTTGATTTATTCTATTTGTGTATAGTAAATAGTATATTAGTATAGTATAAACTAGGATAGGATATAGGATATAGGAAATAGGAAATAGGAAGGATTCAACTTTGTTGATCTCCAGTGGGAAACTGGTTTACTACTAAAACAAAAGTACACAATCCATCAACAGAAACATGACAACACCAGACAGAGCTACTGTAAAGGAGGAAAATAGTTTCAACCCAACAACAACAAAATCCATATCCCATAAAACTGAGGGACTATTGAATTATTAAAACAGGAATTATACCATTTAATTAGTAGTTGACACATATATAATTCCTCTGGTCGTGATTCACACACAGTAAAACGAGGTGTCTTCACATGAAAATAGCTCATCGAGTCACGTCCATCAGGGTGTGTGAGTAAAGTCGTGAGGTTGAAGTGAGTCGATGTGTTTTTGTGTGTTTGACTTTAGAAACGCAGACGTCACATGTTTCCACCTGTTTCCATGTTGTTGTTGTTTCTCAGACAGATGCTGGTTTCTGCCACATCTGCTCCTCTGATCTCATCAGACAGATGTTGATCAAACACGTGAGGATGTTGTGCCTGAATCGGACCTCTGGTAAAAGTGAAGCTGCAGCGACACCTGGTGGTGAGAGCGCAGAGATGCAGCTGGTGTCTGGAAGCTCAGAATCCCAGTGGAGGGATCTTTTCCATTTAGCTTCCCAGTTGTTAACAGGAGTTGACAAAACAATCTCATCTCAAAGTTCACTGACTTTCTTACCCACTTGTCTGTTCAGGGGCTTTCGACCAGATCACCAGTCTTCATCAACGAGGGGAAGGTGATGAAGACTGTGGAAATGTGAGCTCTGCATCTGGTGAACTTGAATGTGCTGGTTTGCAGCGTCACGTTACCTGAGCAGGTTCAGAACCAATCTCTACGTGAACCTGGTGTCGCTTGATTCTCAGACGTTTCTCAAACTGAGTTTTCACATATCCAGGTTTTTTGTTTTTCATTTGGCAACTGGAGGATCTCCATGTTTGAAAGAGAAGAATCTGGTTAAATGTCTGGAACCTTCACGTCCACCAGCTCCTGCATCTGCAACAACAGAATTCCCTCAACAATAAAGTGGCTGTCACCTCATGATTTCATCCGTTATTCCCACAGTCCAACTTCTCACTTCTCCCAGACGCTACTATAAATCTACCTGTGGGTTCACTTGTCTCCAGGACACCAGTAACAGGCAGGAGATCCATGCTGGGACCTTCACACGTCCACTGACCAGTTCCACATGATCAACAAATGGATAAACACTCCATGTGTTTGCAGCTGCACGTGTCTGTTGACCCTTGGTCCCCGAAGCTGCCACTTAACGACCTGGTCTGAGCAGAGGTGCTAAAAGTGACACGGTCAGGACGACACCAGGGTTCACGAGCTCATACCAGAGAAACCGACGCTCCTGAGATGAGCTCATCGCTGGTAGAAATAAGAAGGGTCCATCATGATATCTTATTTATTAAAATAAATTACAAGGTCTCTACTTACATATTTACATTCATCTCTATTCATTTCATAAAGTACAAGAATTGTATCACATAGAACCAGAGTGTGTGCATTATATACACTGAAGTGAATGTTCTCTATATATAATTTATTAAAATGTTTCTTTGCACAAGGAAAAAGTATGAAGCACAAACCAATGACACAAATAACAGCATTCGTCCCTAAATGGGCCTTTAAAACATGATGTGAGGGGGCGTCAGCATCAAAGGTTTTCTTAAATCAATGAAAGAAACTTTAACTAGATTTTCTACAGTAACATTTTGAGGGAAGCATAGATCCGAGCCTAATAACTCAATTCAAATTGTTATAATATTTGATATAATATTAGAACAGATTATTTCTGAGGAGCCTGTTTGATGCTTAAATGTGACGCAGATGCCGTTAGTGAGATCAAAGGACTCAATCAAAGAGTCTCTGAGGCCTAAAGACCAGTTTACTGATGGTTTGCTTTTCTAAAACTCATCTGAAGGTCTCAACCTAATATGTAATGACTTGACCCATACATTTGTTTTATGTACCTTGAGAAGCACTTTGTAACCTTGTTTAGATAAATACAAATAAAGTTATTATAATTACATAGACTTGATCTTAGCCCCCCCAACATCCTAGGTCAGTGTGTGTTGCATCACTCGAAGTCGCAGCCCAGCAGCTCTACCCTCATGGTGATGGAGCTCGTCCAGCTGCGGGGGACGATTCGGATGAAGCGTGAGAAGATGGGGGGGTAGATGTAGTTCTTCACGTGGTCGTTGTTGTTATTGTTTCCTGAGAACGTCTTGATGTGATGAGAAAGAAACAAGACATCGATTAGAATCTGCTGCTGGTTCACGTGTTCCCAGTTCCCATGTGATCTTGCTGCACCTTGTACTGGAGCTCCTCGTCGTCTGTGTACTGGTTCCAGTGGATCCCATTGTCGCTGTACTGGAGAGTGTAGGACATGACGTACATCTCTGTCCCCACAGACTTGGCTCCCTGCGTTATTATACCTGTGATCTTCTTCACCTGCGGCAGTTCCACCTGCAGCCACTGGCTCATGTCATTGTACTGAGGAGGAGGAAGCACAGACAGAGTTTGACCAGCGCCATCTTGGTTTTTAGAAACCAGAGGTAACCATTATTCTGAGGACTGGGGGCGGAGCCTGACTGAGAGCTGGAGGACACGCCCACTGGCACCCATTGGACGGTGCTACCTGTCACTCACACTGTGGTATCCACCCCCCCAACACATCCGGTGCTTTATGGTCTGTTTGACTCTAAATGATCATAATTCACTAAATGAACATCAGCTGTTTGAAGAAGACTTGAAACTAGAGACTGAGACAAAAACATGTTTACTGAAGTAGAGTCACTCTCTATAGACTTCTGTAGATACTACCTGTCGAGTCGCCCCCTGCTGGTCACTACACAGAAGACAGGTTTTTGGAGTGTAGGAAAATGTTTACATAAAGTCGATGATAAAGATGGAGGACATGAAAGTTCCCACAAGTAAAGCCAAAATCGCCTTGATCGCCCTCTGGTGGCTGGCTGCAGTAGTTTGGCTTTAATTAGTTAATTGATTAAATAAAAACACTGCAGACGATGTCAGACGGCAGCACCTCAGATATTTTAGCTTCATTTTAATCAAACAGAAGTAAGTAAAGACGTATACTTCATCTTTATTTCACTCTATAGCTGAATCTGAAGGTGTTCATTCTGACCTGCTGGTCAGAATTAGAGTCAGTACCTTGGCCTGCCAGGCGTTGATGGTGCCCTGCTTGTTGAGGCGAGCGAGGTACGGTTTCCAGGGTCCAGAGTACCAGCTGGAGGCCGTGGAGCTGGCAGTGATGAGACGATCCCCAATGAGTCCGCTCTCGATCCCCAGGGGCACCGAGCATCCTGAGGCCGCAGATTACAGATTAGATAGAAAGAACCAATAGTGTGTGACACAGATATTGATGTATTTCAACCTTTTCTTCCTCACAGGAGCAGGAACAGACTTTACCGTCGAGCTCGCAGCCGTAGAACTCCATGCGAACTGTGGCCTTGTTGTTCCAGTTGATGGGGTGGAGTCTGATGAACCGTCCAATCAGAGGTGGAGAGAAGGCGTTGCTCTTTGTCACGTACGCTTCCTGGTTCCCAATGAAGACCTGATGAGAGAGGAGGAGGTTTCTTGGTGTTAATGATGATTCATTTCTCAACATAAGTAAAGTGTCATCATCTACATTTAGTTTGTTGTTTTATTGTTGTTAACACTTTAATAACTGTGTTTTCATGGATAAATTCCATGACTGCAGACTATCAAAGTCAACATCAAAGCTTTTATGACGAAGAGGATTTGTTTGAGTGAATTGATGAGTTCACCACATTGTCTGTGGTTTTGCGAGGTTGATTGTAATTTGATGAGAAATCTCTGTGCTGTAATATTGATCAAAGA
Organism: Verasper variegatus; assembly: GCA_026259375.1. Taxonomy (NCBI): domain Eukaryota; kingdom Metazoa; phylum Chordata; class Actinopteri; order Pleuronectiformes; family Pleuronectidae; genus Verasper; species Verasper variegatus. The sequence goes on along the minus strand of CM048052.1, from coordinate 1,270,362 downwards.
GGCCATCAAACCCCGCCCACCTTCCTGAGGCCCCTGCTGTCGCCCTTATAGAAGACCCACTTCCTGCGGTCGGTGCTGTAGGAGATGAAGTACTTGACCACAAAGTGGGAGTTAAACATCTGCTTGGCTCCCTGAGTGGCCACCTGACTGATCACGACTGGCCTCTGGAAGTCCACCTGCACAGAGACACTCACATTGTCATCACGTAGGGGAGCAAGTGCAGATGTGCAGATATAATGATTACACATATAACACACACACACACACACACACACACACACACACACACACACACACACACACACACACACACACACACACACACACACACACACACACACACACACACACACACACCTGAATCCAGCTGTTGTTCTGCTCTGTGCTCCACGCGTTGTATCTACCCTGATTGTTCAGTCTGGCGTAATACGGCTCCCAGTATCCTGCACAGATGGAAACACTGTGGTTAGACTGGTGACGTGTTTGCTCTCACAGCTTGTGTGACGGCAGCAGGACGACACTGTATCTGACAGTCGGAGGAATGTTTACCTCTGGTGTTGATTGCTGTGATCTGAATATCTTTCACGCTGCCTGACTCCAGACCCAGCGGACGGTTACAGTCTTAGAGGACAAGCACAAGAAATATCACAATACTAAAACACAGTATAACATCTTTAGATTGTGCAGCAGTTATTTAATTGTTTGTACCGTTTTCTAGGATCAGGAAGAGAGTCTGCATTCCCTGCTGCTGGTTAGAGCCAACTTCTGTCTCCAGCTGCCACAGACCAGGTTTGGAAGGAAACATCTCCAGAGTTGCAAAACCCCCTGCAGACAGTTCGGTAAATGAGTTGAAACACATGTCTCTGCTGCCAAGCTCCATCAAATACTCGATAAATAAGGTTCTTCTGAATTCTCTTGGACGGACACGTCAGTGCTCACCGGGCAGCAGAGGGTACACAGCCTGTCTGTGGCTGCTGGTCCCCCTGTGCAGGAAGGTCTGGCCGTGGAAGTGGACACTTTGAAAGTCTTTGGGAGAACCCATGTTGATGAGGTGCCAGTGCACGAGCTGGTGGGTGTTCATCCTCAGACCCTTCAGGTTGTAAATGATCCCGTTGATGGCTGAGGACACAACAGGAAGATTCAGACTATTCTGGGTGCAGGATTATTTTAACCAGACCAGTTGAAAGTACAACATTCTTTACATTGGAACTTGAGCTTGTCCTTGAAGTAAGGGTCAAAGTTTCTCCTGCGACTTGTCCTCTGCATCATCTCGTGGTTCTTCTCGTAGAGCCAGCTCTGAGACTCGTCGAAGGTCATGAACAGCAACATGAACTCCCTGATGTCCGGCAGGTTCCCGCTCAGGGTTCCCTCCCGACACACCAGCAGAGGCCCGATCAGGCCCGAGTGGATGTCCCGCTCCTGAGAGACAGAGCAACAGTAATATTACTGTAGTTTCAAACCACACGTTCACTTTGCACAACCCAAACATAGACTTCGTTTATTTTAATTTAAAGGTTTAAGTTTGTGTTTGCAAAAAAATAATGGTGAAAAATATTTTCGGTGACTTTTTCATGCAGCCATTTGGGGGCGCCACAGTCATAAATTGAATGATAGATTACGGATACAGATTATTCTGAATTCATTAATAGCCTTTTTAACATATAATTAGTTATTAATCATCTACAAAGTACTCACAGGGTTGACACCTGAGTAATAGGCCCAGGTCCGACAGTCAGAGTCGCTTGGCTTTGGCCCGACCTCGATAGGGAGCTTCCATAGATACGTGAAGGTGGTATTGGGTTGAACCTCGTTGTCGTACTTGTACCAGTACTTGGAGCCGTCCTCGTAGGACAGACCCTCGGTCTGCTTGGTGTAGATAACCCCGTTTGGATGAACGGAGTACGGCCGGTTGGCGTTGTTCCTGAACACCACCTGAGAGTAAGAACACGGTTACAGTTTGTGTCTCTATCGTTTGTGTTGGTCTTCACAGTTTGTATCATATGGACCGAACATGTGCTGTAATGTAAAGCTAACACAATCAACCTCCTTTGTCTGTCAAGGATCTGCTCACTTCACATGACTGTGAGCCTGCACATCCTAGATCAGCTGATAGTCGTTCATCTCGAGGTGAATTTAAATTAGTTTATTTTCTATTGTTCAAATGTATTTTAGTTTTATCCTCTTGTGAAACACTTTGTGTCGTTGTTAAGAAACGTGCTGAGATAGATAACAGCAGATTTCCAGCTGATGGATCCAGTCTTACCATGATGCTTTGTCCAACCTCGGCCTTGATGACGGGTCCCAGGATTCCCAGATGCTCGTCTATCTCTCCACGGATGTCGGGGGTGCTGAAGCTACTGTCCGTGTAACTTCTGAAAACCACCTTGACGAACGTTGTTTTCCGGGTGTTAAGTTGCACTTTGTCTTGTCTCCTGTGACGACAGCATGACCTCATTTCACTTTCTGATGTTTCTTATTGATGCACAATTTTCTAATGTCGTTGTCGGAGCTTACCTCTGCCCGTAGCCGCTGTAGTCCCACTTCACCTCCTCTGCAGAGATGAAGTACGTCCTGACGTTGGGGCCTGAGTACTTCAAGATGTACTTGGTGGTCTCGTCCAGGTACATATTCTTGATGTCCTCGTGGCTGCTGTAGGGGTCTTTGTAGACCACATATTCATACTCATCTGCTTTCACGTCGTGCTCATCCATCCCGAGATGATCTGGTTCATCTCCAGGAACATACAGCTCGTAGTCACTGAAGTCATGCCGCGGCACGCCGATCACCACGGGCATGTTAATGAGCTCCTCCTCATCAGAGACGTCGACCGGCATGTTGGGTCGAGCCCCGCGTGGCGTCATAGCTGGATTGAATCCACGAGGAGAGAACGGCAAACTGCTCCCGTCCAGAGGCTTGTACACCTTCCTCCTCTTGGTTTTCATGCCCTCACCCTTCTGAGGCCTCTGTCGGAAGTGCACCGTCTTCACCTTCCTCTTTGGGGCTGGCGTTGTTCGAGGGGTCATTCTCGGGAAATATTTCACCATGTGGTCGGGAATCTCCATGGGCTCCGTTTGGTGAGTTCCCTCGTAAGTCCAGTTGTGGCCCTGTGTTTTAACAGAGGTGGATTTAATCACCTCCATGTCAGTTTTCTCCGAGGTAGATCAGGACTTCTTCCCTGCTCACGGAGGAACTAAGCTCCTCAGAACTTCCCGTTCTGACTCCACCACTGGATCTGGACGGATCCCCATCCACCGTCTCGTTTCTTTCTGCAGACGATGTCTCGTTCCTCAACCCTGAAGAGTTTGATCTGGATAGATTTGGATGTGGTTTGTTCTCCAGCTCTGCTCCAGTGCTCAGAGAGTCGATACCCCTGCTTCTGTCGTTCTCCACCTCTGACACAAGGATTGTCAGGTTGTATCTGTCTTCGCTGCTGACGTTAAACTCTCCAACGTCCAGAGAGGACAATGTTGCCTCTGCTGACGTGTCAGTTGCTGTGTTATTCTCATCTTTCCTCTGTGTCTCTGGCAGACTGAGGGAACTGTTGGTGTTGGACTGAGCTTCAGAGTAAGAGAACACGTCTCCTCTGGTGAGTCTTTCCTCAGAGTCCTCGGCAGACGTCTGGTTATCCCCGGTCAGGGTTACCTTATTTCTTTCAGTCTCCAAGAGAGAACTTACATTTCCAGGTGATGTCAGATTTGCAGGTTTTTGCACTGTCATTGTAAGATTAGTAGTTTCTTGTTCTGCTGCTGTATTGTTTGTAGTTTCTTGTTCTGTTACCATAAGATTAGTAGTTTCTTGTTCTGCTGCTGTATTGTTTGTAGTTTCTTGTTCTGTTACCGTAAGATTAGTAGTTTCTTGTTCTGCTGCTGTATTGTTTGTAGTTTCTTGTTCTGTTACCGTAAGATTAGCAGTTTCTCGTTTGGTTACTCTCAGGTTTGTAATATCTGCAGAAACATTTCCTGCAGCTGATAATTCCGTAGCGTTGTGGAAGGTTTTGTTCTTTGTGTCAGACACAGCATCATTGTCAGGATTAGAAGCATTTTGAGAAACGTTGCTATTTGTAGTTATACTCTCGTTCTTCTGTGATTTGTTATATGAGACGGTCGTGTTCTCTGTTTTCAATGTGGAAGAAGTGTTAAGTATTGACGCTGCACTTGTGTTCTGTATAAGTGTCGTATTCTCACTCAGAAAACCAAGCACTGTGACTTTCACTCCATCGGCCTCTTCACGATTTGATAAGAATGTCTTGTTCATTGTGTTTGGTTTTGGTCCGTCTGGCACATCAATGTTGTCGTTGTCGAGGAAAGAGAGGTCCAGCTTCTCCATGTCTGAGTCGGTCGTTGGGTTTTTCATGGACCTGAGACCCAACTCTTCTGCGAACCTGTCTGTGTCAATGTCCATCACCACATTCTCAGGTTTTGGCTTCTCCTCTTCCTTCTTGATAACTTCCTCAGGCTTCCACGTGTTGAAAGGGTCTTTTTCCTCACTGTCAGGGTAATCGAACTGGTACTCGCGATAGCACTCAACATCCTGGAACTTCACCCGCATCCCTTTGGTCGTCTCATGAGAATTCAAAGAAGCCATGAGCCAGACACCTGAGGAAAGGCACACAAAGATAAAAAACTAGATTGAGGACATACAGTCTCCTTATGAAACCACATTCAAATTCACTCGGTCCAGATTCTTTTTTTTTATGTGGATCTGCACCAGATTACACACACACACTCATAAATATCAGTCCTCTAAATGTGCTGGATTTTTTCAGCTAGATCAATGAATCATTTTCTGAGAAATCAAGGAAAATGTTGAAAATGTATGTTCTAGAAATTAAAAAAAGATCTGCACTTCCTTGAGTCACACACCGTCCCTCCACAAAGTTTCATGGAAATCATGTGAGTAGCTTTTGTAAAATCAAAAACGAACTAATTGGAACTGACATTTGCTTCCAATTGTCTCCTCTGACCTTTTCTTTACGGTCTCAAATATAAAAGTATATTTACTTTCTCCTTTCCCTCTACGAAATCACCGTTTGACATTAAAAGGCCTGTTAAGCTGTGACTGACCGAGGTTGTCCATGCTCATGGTGATGGTTTCTCCAGTCATGGGGTAGAGGCTGAGGAAGTCCTCCAGCCGCTCGTTCAACCTGAACATGTGACCATAGAACGTAGCCGTCTGGATGTAGTCCTGTGCTCCGACGCTCGACACGTGCCACGTTGCTATCTCGCCATTGCAGAAGCCCAAGAGCGGGCCGCTCTCAAACATGTAACCGTTAATCGCTGTAGGCAAATGGACGTCGACATCAGTCAATGCAATGCAGCTGCATGAATGAGCTGAAGGAGCTTTTGTTAAATCTCTCATCTGATTACAGAAAAACTTACTGTGCATGACATTGGATTTGTAGAAGTCGGGGTCGGCCTTGTTGACTTGGGTTCGATCGCAGTTGTGAGCGATGTTGTCATCCAGGTACCAGCTCTTGTTCTCATCAAACACAGCGAGGATGGCGTGTTGCTCCTTGTCTGCTTTCAACTGGAGAAACAAACCAAAACCCTCATTGGTCCGTTGGCATTTATAGAACATTTTAACTTTAGGTGAGTTGGGCCTTCGACGCTGTGGAAATGTTGTTTGACTTGTCAATAGTCAGGTAAGTTACATGTCAATCAGAATAGCAGCAGCTGTTTTCATGGATCCATCGTTAGAACCGTTTCGCCGTCCACTGCCCGTCGGCCTTTTACCTGCACGTTCCTGCGATTGAGCGACTGACTCTTGCAGATCAGGATCGGTCCGATCAGTCCTGATGCGATGTCGCGTGGTGTGTCCACTGCGCTGTGGTACATCCGAGTCAGACATCGGGAGTCTCCTTCCAAAGGCTCATCCTCCTCCACCACTCTCCAGACGTAGGTGTATGTCTCGCCAGGCTGAACCCCGTGAGATTGGTTGCCTGGCAACCGCATCACAAAGCACTTCATTTGATACAGTAAATCGTCACTAATTAGTGTTCAATCATTTAGTTTGATGGTGAGAAGAGACTCTACCTCCTTCTGGGTAGTTGACTCCCTCCTCTGACTTCAGGATTGTCAGACCGTGTGGATAGATGCTGTAAGGCCTGGACGCCATGTTCTTAAAAACAATCTGTAAAAAGACGGGAGGACGTGTGAAGGCACAACGTCCGTCAACAATCTGAGCTTTGATAGTGTTTGAAACCACCACAGTGGAGAAGCTGCCGAAGGTTTCATAGACACTTGTTTCTCCTCCAGGTGGACAACTCAAACACGGCTGACACCATTTTCATCACATTGTCTTTAACATGGCGAGATACTTTTAGGGGACTGACACTGATCATGTGGATTCATTAGAGAACGAACAGTTTATCTTCAGTAGTTTTATAAATGTGTCCAAATGAACATGATGGATTTGGTCTTGGCAGAAAGATCCGGTCAGCTGTCTTAGTAATTTAATATAAAATGTCACTGACTGAATAACTGTCTTGCTTTTAAGGTGGATTCCTTACAAACACGGTTCCCTAAGAAGCTGGATTTAAATCAGAATGAACATTTACAGACAAATCTTCTTGAGTTTTTCTGAGCTCTTATGTTTTGTGAAGCATTTTGTTGAGTGAACCACTTTGAATTATATTCTTTGAACTAGAAAACAGCTTCAACATTAAACGAGTCTGATCTCACCTTGATAACGTCTCTGATTTGGGCTCTGATCACTGGGCCCAGGATCCCAAGCTCATTTTTCCTTTGCTTGTTCTCCATCCTCTCTGTGAAGGACTCGTTCTTGTACACCGTGTACACGGCCTTCTTGTACTTCTGACCTATGCGTGTCGGTGACTGTTTCAAGTACTGCAGCCTTAAGTCCCTGCACAAAGAGATGAGGTTTCATTTCATCTTGGAAACAGAACTTCAGCCGTTTGACTGCAGAAGAGTGAAAAACATAGAAATGTTCAGTTCTGATTTAATCCACTAATCAGCAGCTCTATCATATATATCAGGTCATAAATGAAAATATAGCAGTGTGACCTTGAATCAAACCCAGAGGGTGTTTGATCAGTGTTTTAAAACCTTACTCATCAACATGTTGGTGCATGTTAGGTGCATAGTCCCAGACAATTTCCTCAGCGGCTATGAAGTATATCCACTCCCTGCTTTCTTTTCTTTGTGCGATAGTCAACCGTCGGCTTGGAGCTTTGAAGCCGTTGCACGTCTCCACATCCACAAAACCGTGCATGCCAGCTGCAAGAGCAGGAAGTACAAATTTAGACCCACTGGTAACATGTGTGGTGGACAGAGGATCCATTCATCCCAGTTTAGAGAAACCACCTTCAATGTGTCTGCTGATGTGTGACGACAGTAGCCAGCGGCCTGTGTGGATGGCCACCATGCTGGCAGTGGCGGTGGAGCCGCTGATCAGACCCACTGATGACACTCTGTGGCCGGCCTGCTGCAGCACCTGCCCGTTCATGTGCACCGAGAAGACATCCGGCTCCGAGCTCATGCCCAAGAGATGCAGACTCACGGAGGCATGAGCGCACACACTCACATCTGGAGAGAAAACAGGAAGCTGGTGGGTTTCATCTTTGAATCGTTGTGTTCATGCAGAAAATGGTGTTTTTCACTGACTGGAGTTCACGTACACACATGTGCTACACATCTGTACATACAAGCAGCAGTGGAAGAAATGTCAGATAAAGAATTGTGAGCATGCTCAGTGAGATTCTTCTTGTTTAGGTATATTGGTGTTGTTGTTTCTGGTTTCATGTTCATGACACAAAGCAACAGTGTGAAGTAAATCTGCACTGATGTTTGTTTTCATTGACTTGACTTTGCTGTCTGCATGTGGACGAGAGAGGGAAACGATTATTTTACTAAATATCTGTCAAGAGTTAATCTATTCAACAATAACCCATGCAAACTATGGAAATATTACTATCATATTATCTAATAACTATATCTGTAGAAAATAGACAAAGTTCATGATGAAGCTGAAGAAATTCATTGTTTTTACTTTACCATAACTTGTTAAAGGTAATTTGCTGCTACAGATAAAGAAGAAGTGAAGACGTGACTGACTCTCTGACTGACTGACCTGGCAGTGATCCCTTGGAGTATCCGTTGATGGTGTATTTGACGTGGTTGTCTGCGGCGTGGCCGATTGATTTGTACCTGCTCTCCTTCTCATCAAAAACCCCAAAGAGGAGCACATACTCCTGGTGGAAGTTGATCTGATGCCCCGACTCATTCAGGCTTTCTGAAAGAGAGAACGGGGACAGAGGGACCAGAAGTGTTGACCCAGTGAACTTCAGAGCAGCTGACATGTTGTGTTGGGGTTTCTGTGCTCACTAGGCTTGCAGATGAGCAGCGCGCCGATGAGGCCGGAGTTGAAGTCCTCCACGACGTTCTGGTGGGAGATGTAGGTGTAGGTGAGACAGACGGGGTCGTGTGGCTGCGGTGAAACGTCTGCCGTCACCTCCCAGTAGTAGACGTGTTCGCCGTTGGGCTGCACGACGTCGTCCTCTTTCTCTTTCTGTGACGTGTTGTCAAAGTAGTGGGCTCCTGCAAACAGAATGAGAAGGAAATGCAGTTTGAACAAGAGAAAAACGTCTAGAACGTCACTCAGTAGAGTTCAAACCTCAACCAAGGCCCGACAGTCCCTGGAATTCAATCAGGTTCTCTCCTGACCCGCCTCACAACCTTCCACCGAGTTTTGTGGAATTAGGTTCATTTGTTTTTGTGTAATCTGTTTTACAATCAATCAATCAAACAAACAAAGAATCAAACTAATCACCGTACAGGGGGTAACCCGGGTGAACCTTTACCCTGCAGCTGGGTTGAATCCATGTCATTTCATTACTGTGCAGGCGTCTGAGGATGTTTTCAGACTTTCTTCATTAAATTTGTGACATTCTGCTTAAATCCTCCAAATACTGAAGCTTTAAAGAAGAGCTTCCCTCAAGCTTCTTTAATTCTGAATCCTGCACTTTGACTTTCAGCAAATGAAGGAACATTTAGTCTCAATTTCCTGAAACTCCAGTTCCAGTCATGTCTTTTTTAGATTTCTCTCTACACATAAAGTCAGACGGTGATTTCCGTCGGCTCAGCAAAGTGCCCTGTTGGACTTCAGCTCTTTGAGAATCGGCCTGTCCTGGTTAATATTTCAGAAAAAGACAAACAACGTTGTTTGTTGTGTTGGTCAATCCTGTGTAAGCTCCCACCAGGACTCTAACAGACACACACTGAGGTACAGCTGTGTCTCCGGGTTACCACAGCGGAGCCATCTGACGGACACCCACCCTCTGACTGCTTCCCGTAAGCGACCCCGTGTGGGTGGATGCTGTGTGACGTGGTCGCCATGTTCCTGAAAGTGACCACGAGGGTCTCGCCCTCCGCCGCCCTCAGGGTGGGTCCGAGCAGACCTGCAGAGAAGAACACACACTTCACACACTCACACTCAACACAATCCACAGTGTGTGTGTGTGTGTGTGTTTATGTACATTATGACACAACCGAGCAGATAACGTCAGTTCATGTTGACTCATCACCTTCTTCCTGTGTCATTACTGTTGATTCACTGACTGTAATTAACAACCAGACATTATTTCACCATTTGTATTATTGTATTATTTATCTAAAGCTTTAGTTTTTATCTCTAACTTTCCTTCCTCGTTGTTTCCATGCACTTTGGAACTAATTCATTAATATTTTGTATTTGCTTTAACCATCTATTTCAAGCATCTCATAGTTTTATTTTATCTTATTTATCTTTGCTTTTTAATTTTGTTATAGTTTGCTATTTTAACTGTTTCCTATTCACCAATTTTCATTTTTGACTTGTAAAGAATCTAAACTGTGTTTTAACAGAAGCTATATAAGTGTATTATTGTTATTTGGGACAGCATTTATTATTCATTAGAAGAAAGCGAAACACTAGTTATAAAACAGCTGCTTTTATAATTCATTAACTGCTGAGGTGACACATTAAGGGAAGTCAAGCTAAAATGAACAGCAAATAAAAAAAGAATCCGGAAGTTTTCTGCTCAGTTGAAAATCTTATTAAACAGAAACCAGTCAGTGTTTTGTGTCTTTTAATTACTCATTTGTTTATTTATGACATGAGTCCTTGGGTGAAATTATTGTTATAATATTTATTATTTCATAAACCTTAAACCCTCTATTATTCTACCATCACTCTATGTCTTATATAAATCCTTTAACAGCATCTTGAGCTTTTTCTCTTGTTTCAAATGTTTTGTAGATTCAATTTATTCTTTGTTTTTTTAGTTCATTTCAGAAACCTGCAAATATACATACACAGCAATTCCTTTCTGGATAATAGTTATGAAATAAGTGTTTTTATCTGTGTGACAAAGTGAATTTGAAGACAGTCAAAATGTTTTTCCAGAGTGAATTCAGTGTTTACCTAACCAGGAGGGATGAGTCTTCGCCTTCTGGAAATCTTTCTCATACTCTCGAAACACCACTTTCTTATAGCTGGAAAAATACAAGACTTTAGTCAACACGCAAGAAAAAGTAAAGTCTCAAATGAAGCAGCATTTAACAACATGTGGAGAACATTTTACTTATATTGAAATTAAAGTGTTTGACTTAGTCTGTGTCTAAATATATAAAAACAACAATTGATATGATTATAATTGATTAAAAGGATGACAAAGAAATGAAATAAGGACAAACTGAACTCTTACAAGCTACAAAGAACGTCAGCAGCAGAAGATTACAAATGTTAACTTGGAATCTCACAAAAAAAACTGTTTCATATCTAGTTCTTCTCATTTGAATCATCAAGGCAGGACTGTACCTGTATGTGTCATTGTCAGAGTACTTCCAGTCTATCTCCACAGCAGCGATGTAGTAGTGTCTCTCTCTGGGTTGATGCTGCTCCGCTGCTCGGACATGAAGCACAGGCAGAAGAACCAGGACGGGCAGGAGACACCGAGCTCCAGCCCAGAAACAGAGCTGCATGTCTGGGGTGAATCCTCCAGGTGACACTGGACACAACAGCAAGTCAAGAAGCTGTGATCTGCCAGGGAGGTCGGCTCTGTGCTTTATCTGTCAGTGACACACACACACACACACACACGTTTAAACATTATGTCCCGGGGCAATGAACTGTGTCTCTTGTTTTTTCTCTCTTGAAATTGAAACCTCATGTGTTTGGCTGTGAATCATCCGAAGGGAGGTTCTTCTTCCATCGTCTCCGACCTCAGAATGTCCATATTCCCATGAAAACGTCCTGTATGTGAAACATATGGAGACAACACCCGTCCTCAACTTTATTTGTTTATCTGTTTGTGGAGCAGACACATATCACATTAAGTCATCTGTATATGTGCTTGTTATTTATGAGAAGTACGGAGTTGGCCACAAAGAGACACTGATTTATATCACCATTAAATAAGCCTTGGTGTAGGTCCTTATTACAGAATGTAAATAAAGATGAACATTTCTTCTTCCCACTGTAGAAAGGTGAAGCCAAAATGCCCCAAACATGAAACAGCCATCTTGTCATTCTGAGCCATAGTCTGTTCATTAGTGAAGGGTCCTTCTGTACCATGGATTGTTTATTAAAATGGACGTAGACGCTGGGTTTCCAAAGTGAAGCCGATGTGGAAGTGCCTAAAACCTCTTCTATGCATGACCTTCCATGGCCCCCTCTGTTTACGCCCCTGTTGTGTTCAGTACTTTAGTGGTAAATCACGTGACTGAATGAAAGTATAAATACACATGTTTCACACAGACCTTCCTCCAGGTGAACGCAGACTCAGTCATGTGACCTGCTCTTCCGGTGACGCCAACGCTTCACCTGCGTCAACGCTGCTTCACTCTTTTGTATTCCCTCCCTCTGATTGGTCGATTTATCCACAGAGAGAGATGATTGGTTGGAAGCGCGGGGATCAGAGTCAGGCTCAGCCAATCAGAGGCAGGGGTACCCCGAGAAAAACCCCAGGGCGCATGCGCGGACTCACCCGGAAGTGCTGCGAGTCGGACGCAGTCGGAGAGAATAAGACGAAGTTGTGGGTGAGTTGTGTTGTTTTCTCACGCTGTGTCGGAGGCTGGAGGATCAGTGTGTGTCTGTGTGTGTGTCTGTGTGTGTCTGTGTGTGTCAGAGTGTGTCAGAGTGTGTCTGTGTGTGTCTGTGTGTGTCTGTGTGTGTCTGTGTGTGAGGGGACGTGTGTTGTGTGTCAGTGTGTGTCAGTGTGTGTCTGTGTGTGTCTGTGTGTGTCTGTGTGTGTCTGAGTGTGTCTGTGTGTGTCTGAGTGTGTCAGAGTGTGTCTGTGTGTGTCTGTGTGTGAGGGGACGTGTGTTGTGTGTCTGTGTGAAGAAACATGGCGATGCTAACTGAGAGCTTCTCTAATGCTGAGAGTAAACACAGGAACCTGACGTCACGTGCTCACGTTAGAGTTATTTTATTAAATTAAACTGTTATGATCTGAGTCGTTACGTCACTGATGGTCTGAAGTGACTCGCAGCTCCGTTACGTTACTGTGAACAAAGAGACTTTAAACTTATGTACACCTGAAGTTTAATATTAATAACTTCTTAGTGTTGTCAGGTTGAAATGATTAATAACTTTATTTATAGAGAACACGAAGTATAAAATACCACACAACAGAAAACAGAGGGTTGAAATACACACTGAGGTACACACAGTCAATAGTAAGGTTAATAATAGAGATAAAATACCTAAATAACCTGGCACCTCCGGTAAATCCAGATAAATGGTGGAATTCAGAGATTAGAGATATAAACTGGGGTCAGACCATAAAGAGCCTTAAAGTAATCAATTACATTTAAAAATCACTCCTCAGTCAAACTAGTTTTTAACCATTTTTCAATCATGAATTAAAAAGGTTTCGTAAACGAGCTGTTCATTTCCCACAATGACTGAAGGACAGAGTCTCACTGTTTCTTTCTGAAACCAGAACTGGCACCAGACCGATACCAACACTGTGTCTGTGTTATTAACCAGCAGGTCTGACCACTTCACGTCCCGGTGTCAGCCATGGTGCGCTGCCAGTCCTGCCCCAGCCTGTGCTCCCGCTCGTCCGCCTACACTCTCGCCCTCGGCCTGGGCTTCGTAGCTCTGGGGACGAGTCGCATCCTGCTGCTCAAATTCTCTGCCAACGCAGGTGAGTGTCAAAGAAACAGGTCTTACAGTTTTAAAACAGATTCCTCAGACCATCTTCATAACATCTGTCTGTTTATTTACAGAGAACAAGTATGATTTCCTCCCGGCGTCTGTCAATCTACTCGCTGAGGCCATCAAACTGATCTTCTGTCTGATTATGTCAGTCAGGGTCATAGTTCGAGGTGAACGTCCAAGTCCCAGCTGTGCTTTGTGTTGAATCTGTGGATGAAACATGTTTTCTTACGTATGTTTCCTCCTCTTGTCCGTTCAGAGGGTCGATCCTGCAGAGATCTGGGCTGCTCCTCCAGCTCGTCCTTCCTCAGCTCGCTGAAGTGGGCCATCCCTGCGTTCCTCTACTTCCTCGACAACCTCATCATCTTCTTTGTGATGACCTACCTTCAGCCTGTTAGTTAACACTCAAACACGCTGCCTCACCACCAGAGGGAACAAGCTTTGGCTTCTTGAGGAGATTTTGTTGCATAAATTCCAGTTTTTTAAACTCCTGTTAATATGCAAACCTCACAAATCTTTGAACAACGTTATGTTAAAGTCGATTTTCCATCTGGTTTCATACCAGCCTTTAGAATCCAGATGTTACAGATGCAGTCGTCATGTTCTGCTGTTTTACCTCCTGTTGTTCCTCTCGTCTCCAGGCGATGGCAGTGTTGTTCTCCAACTTTGTGATCCTGACCACAGCCTTACTCTTCAGAATAGTTTTGAAGTAAGTTGTCTCTGCTACCGTGGAGGAAAAGTTCCCTGTCCGCCTTTTGTTTTAATGATTTATTATTTTTAAGTTGCCTAAAGCAAGCTTTAGATTTTCATTAAGACTTGAATTTTGTGTTTCTCTGCTCTTCCTCCAGGAGGCGCCTGTCCTGGGTTCAGTGGGCAGCGTTAGTCATCCTCTTCTTCTCCATCGTGTCCTTGACGACGGGATCAGGAAGCAGCCAAACCGCCGTCGCCGTGCACAGTCTCCACTTTAACCCCCTTGTCCACCCCCTCCAACTCCTGCCTGCTGTACACACAGCTGCTGGAGCAGATGAGGAACAGCAGGTAACGTTCTCAGCCACAGATAAACAGCTGATACACAAAGAACCTCAGGGTTTTAAATGAGGAACAAGTGAGGACAAAGTATCCACAGTGTTTAACACACATGATAACAACTGTCACAACATGATGACTTCTCCTGGTGTGAAGTGAGACGTGTGCTTTTCACTTCCCCCCATAACTGCAGCTTTATTATCCTGAATGTGTCAGTTTCAGTTTCATATAGAATCAGAGAATGTAGTCGGGGAAACTGGGGTTAGGAATGGAAAGCAATTCATCAACAGCATTTTTAAAAACTGAAAACTGCCGACTCAGTTCTGTCCATTGTCTCTTTGCTCTCGTCACAGTGTCAATGACACGTGGGCGTCCTCCCCGTCCGTTCAGCTCTGGAGGGACAGGATTGTGGGGAAGCTTCAGTCTTTCGGCGTGGGTCACGTGCTGCTGTTGCTCCAGTGCATCATCTCCTCCATGGCCAACATCTACAACGAGAAGATCTTCAAAGAGGGAGACCAGCTGACCGAGAGCATCTTCATCCAGAACAGTAAACTGTGAGACGCACTTTAATGGAAACATAATCAGAGGACTGACGACTGTGCTTCATTCTAAACCCGCGTCTCTCCTGCACGCTGCTGTAGATACGGCTTCGGTGTGGTGTTCAATGCTCTGACCCTCGGGCTCGGCAGTGAAGCACGAGGCCTCACCGCTCACTGTGGCCTCCTCCACGGTCACAACCTCTACTCCCTGGGTCTGGTGCTGGTCACTGGTGAGTAACGGTGACAAGTAAATCATGAAGGCAGGAGATCTTATCCTCGAACAAACGACCAGTGATGTGGTTTTTCCTGGACAGCAAAGACATTATAAAGGTCACTTGTCAGGAAAATGTAATTTTAAGCTTTCAAACAAATGAAGTTCTGTTGTTTTGTGAGGATATTTATGGGACAACTGCCTCCAGATAAAATCTGCAGTTATTAAAACCAATAAACAACAACTTGTTAAGTTTCAGCTGGAATGTAAACGTGTTAATTTAAAGAACTCTCTCTCTCTCTTTTCTCTTCCTCTCAGCTGCCCTGGGTTTATCTGTGGCTTTCATCTTGAAATTCAGAGACAACATGTTCCACGTGCTGACGGGACAAATCACCACCGTCCTCGTCACCACCCTCTCCCTCTTCCTCTTCGACTTCCGCCCTTCGCTTGACTTCTTCCTCCAGGCTCCCGTGGTCCTGCTGGCCATCTTTATCTACAACGCCAGCCGGCCCAAGGACCTGGAGTACGCCCTGCAGCAGGAAAAGCTGCGGGTCATCAACGGAGAGGTGTTCGAGAGGTCCAGAGGGGTAGGAACCACACGGTTTTCAGTAGTCACACACACAAGCCCCCGTGTAAAGCCCCTTCCTCTCCTCCCACACACATACCACCTTCTCCTCAGGAAACTTGGCTCTCGTTCCTCCATAATGTGATTTCTTCAGAGCAGCAGGAAACCCGATTCCTTGCTATGAAAACAACGGTGGGACTCACGCTGGGGCCTTTACCGCTCGTAATTTCATTAGGTCATTGCAGTCTATTGGATTTTGAAAGAGGAAGTTATTAAACAGGACGTGTCTCCACAGGGGCCTGATGAGGTCCCTGTCCTGCAGTCAGCAGGACTTTGAGGTGGTTTCCACGACTTGTCTCAGGCTGAGGAAAACCTCCTGTATGTGGAATAACACTGAGTTTTCTGTCTCTGTGGTAAAACAGGAACAAAAACTAATCTGTGGCTTTAAAACGCAAAGTTTTCTCACTGTTTTCAAGGCAGAAAATCTTCTACTATCCTAAAGCAACTTAGAAAGATGTTTGGTGATCAATCAGTCAGTCAAACTTAACATTAAGTGCTTTACAGAATAAAAGCAATAACCCCCCCCCCCAACCTGTCCACACACACAGAGCAAAACAATAACAGTCAACAGGAACTGAGGAAACGCGTCGTAAGTCTCATCACTGTTGAAACGAGGAAACACCGGAAAAACAAAGATAAAGGTAGAATAATGGAAAAGGATGAGAAACACTGATGAAGATGAGATAAAGATAAAATAACAAAATGCTAAAACAGGAAATGTTTTTAAATGAGTAAAACCAGATCTCAAAAAGTCGGATATTAAAAGGAAAACAATCCAGAGCAAGTAAACAAATGAAGGTCGAACCAGAACGGATGAGTCGAGTGCAAAACTCCCCCGAAGAGGTTTTGTTTTCGTTTGAGTCATTTAGCAGGATTAAGCAAAAACTGATTAAAACAAAACTTGGTGGAAGGATGCAGCATGAGTCCAGGAAGAACTCTTCTTATTTTGGTGCAGATCCAAGAAGTATTTTTCCATTAACATTATGATACAGGGCGTTTTGACATTTTTCTCAAAATAATTAATGGATCCTGATGAAAAATAAGTTTGAGTTTGAATCCTGTGAGAAACACGTGTCTGAGGTTCTATCAGCTCGTCATCCTCTTTGTGTTGCAGGACGGTGAAGAGCTGGAGCTCCTGACGAAGCCCAACACAGACAGTGAGTCTGAGGACGAGTCTTTGTAGCTCGGCTACACAAGATGCTCCTCTTCACTGCAGCTGACGACAAACTGCACAACAGACTTGTTCTCCTGGACGTCACAGCGTGGATGAGAGAGAACGTTCAAACACACAATGTGATTGTGTCTGTCAGACACTTGTAAGTTAGTGAGGTTATGGTGTGTATTTTGAAATGTGCCTGTCAGTGTGTGGCTGCTGTTACTTGTGAGGAACACCAGCGTCGTGTATCTGCTGGAGACACGGATCATTAAGGGCTTGTGTTATTCACTTTTTATTGCAGAGGATTCCTGGTGTTTCCTAGTTTTACTTCTTATGTCTGATCCACGACCAACAGCACGGACTAAACCCACCAAAAGCACAACACTCTTCTGTTACTCAGCCTTGAACTTGATGTATTGTGTGAAATACTATGAATTGTTTTGTGCCATGAAATCTGATGATGTATGAATGCCACTATGAAATAAACTGCAAGCCAACGTCCAGTAGTGGAATGTAAAGGGAGGATGGACGGGGGGGAGTTTAAGAGAACGTTATTGGTTGAACCACATTTTCTAGATATTTTCTGTTGTATAATTTACTGTGTTTTATATTTAGTGTTAAAACATCATTGCACATGTATTTTTATGGTGTTAATGTTTCATTTTAAGAGTGAAATGCAAAGAAAAAATGTTGTAGCCAAACCTGCGGCTGCAGAAAGAGTCAAGCTTCTGTCACTGAACAAACTTTTATAAATTTCTAAACTAAGTTAACATGTTTTTTTACTGTTCGGACACCCTGCAGGAATATAGTTGTGTTTTGAATTCTTGGAGAATGAATCATAAGCTTTGTTATTTCACATCCATTTTGAAATATTATACAGGAATGTGTTGTCTTCACCAGTCAACATCGCATTAAGCCACTAGGAGGAGACGTCACTCTAAATATTCTTGCTTTTCCCCTTCAGACTGAATCTTGTGAGCAAATTCAAAAACCACGAGTGGTAGCAAACAAATGTTTATTTTCATATTGGACAATAGAGTATAAATAAGAACATTGTTTAGCAAAGAAACTTTACAAAAGAGAAAAAAACGTGATTCAGTTTCATACAACAGTCGATAACTGCACCTCGGATGCAGCAGATGTCCAATAAATACATAAATGTCTTATTTCAGCCCGATATCTACAAAATAAAGGTCTGTGCTGGAAACACCACGATGTGACTTTGACCTGAAGTTAAGGAAACTTACTGCAACAAGGTGTAAAACACTGAAGTATTCAACAGATCCCTGAGCCTCATCTGCCCATTGACTGGATTACCAGCTCAGACTAAAGTCGTCAGAATGAACCGACTGTGTTACACGTGAAAGGAGTGGAGAGGTGAAGGCAGCAGCTTCCACTAAGTGCTAGAAGACATTCAGGACCACTGGGGCAGGAAAGAAGAGAGAAGCACCAGCTGCGAGGAGAGGTTAACCCGTGCATCCTTGGTTAGAGCACGCCCACGCACCGGTTAGTAACCGTAGCCCTGGTGATAGCCGTCCTGGTAACCGTGTTCGTATCCGTGTTGGTGGTAACCATAGCCACCGTACTCGTCCTCGGGGCAGCGCATGCCCAGTGACTGCTGGATGGCCATTTCCTGTCTGCGCAGCTGCATAGAGTCCACCAGGTCGTAGATGATGGCCATGGAGTACATGGGTGAGGGGTACCAGGACTTCACGTTCCCGTCCTTCCCCACCAGCAGCATGGAGAAGTACTCGGGGCTGATCTGGAAGTAGTTCCTTATGTCCTGCACCAGGTTCCCCGACAGCCCCTCGCGCTCCACCGTGGCACTGCCTGCACGGAGCAGAGGATCAGGAAGTAGAGGAAGATGGTTCACTTTGCAGACGTCACAGTTAACTGTTATTAATTCATTCTACAAGAAGAAATCTTTCTGCTTTCACAAGCCTGACTCTCGTTTCTTTTGACCCTGAGAACAGTTGTGATAAAATCTAGAGTTACCGCCCTGTGGTCGTATGCCTCCTCTAACAGTTCCAGTTTACATAGGTTGTTTTCCCAGAGTCATCAGGGCACAGTTTCCTTTACTTTTCACCTCTGACCAACAAAATGTGATCAGTTCATCTTTGAGTCCAAGTGACTGTTTGCTCCAAATTTGAAGAAATTCCCTGGAGGTGTTTCTGAGCTGTTTCATTGCCAAGGTCACAGTGACCTTTGACCACCAAATTCAAATCAGTTCATTGATTATTATATTTAATCAGTTCTTACCATTGATTGGATAAAGTTCCAGGACTCCGCCCATGTCTGCCAGATCCGTGCCAGCCAACTTCAGGATGGAGATGTGCCTCAGACCTGTGTCACAATCAGAGAAACATGTCAGACAGATAACAGCTTCAAACACGTCTGTGATATCCTGATCCCCTGAGGTCAGTTGTTTATTATTGGACCTGTCCTGAGCAATGCTTTCTGGGTAACTGGAGGACGTTGGCCTGTAGAAATCTGCCAAAAGAATCTGTTTCCTCTGCAGCCAGAAGGCCGACGTTAAACACAGGAGAGCTCTGGCTTCACTTGGTGAGCGCCAAGTCCTGAATACCAGGATCAAACCTCTGAGGCGTTCAGCAGCGCAGTCAGCAGGACGGCCCTTTGTCTGGGCCCGGAGCGAGGGAGGGAGGGAGCGAGGGAACAGCCCGTTAGCTGACCGGGCCAAGAGCAACACATGAGGGGAAAAAAGTCCTCACAGCGTCGGTGTGACTGATAAGACGAGCTTCCACCATGTGACTCGCTCATATGGAAAAACAGTCTGCACACGAATCTGACGTCAGACTTACAGTCAAATATAATTTTCCCATCAAAATCCATGAATTATTCACGTGTAGAAACCTCAGATCTTGTGAATTTAAAGAAAGTGAAAGTTCTTGGATCCTCCCTTGAACCAAAGTTTACTGAGTTCCTCTGTGACGCGCAGCTCGTCCCTCCACCAACTCTCTGAATTAGTTCAGTTGATTTTATCTCATGTTACAAACAAACAACTTATTTTGAATGGTTAGTAAATCGTTGGTAAAGGTTTTATGGATCAATAACGAACCATTAGCAGGATAATAAGTGGACATTTCCACCATAGAGAGACATTTACTGAAATGTTCAACTTAAAAACCAGAAGTAACTTATAGGCCCAAAGTTCTGCATCGAATAAAGTGTGAAACGAAGCTGAACTGTCAGACAAGAGAGTTTATCTGTTTTCTAACGTGTGCGTGTGAGGGAGTCGAGCTGAAGACTTAAGATCTAGAAGATGAAGCTGGAGGGAACTCCTGATGACAGCATGTATTTGGTTTTACTGAGGAGTGAAGTGGGTTGTGAGATATTTAAAGTTTACTTATGAATCTGTCAGACTCTTCAGGCTGTGGAGACGTACACAGTCCAGATAAATGTGTCTCTGAGATGTACACTTGGAAAAGTTGAGTAACGGGTTGAAGAGGCCGTTTGTCAGGGGAGAAGACGTTTGTTAGTTTCAGACAGAAGAACAGAGCGGCTCCACTTCTGTCATCTGACAAACACACAGATGTGATAAACAAAATCCTTCCATGTTGTCATTTCCTTCACGTGTTGAACAGAAAGAGTCGTGAGCCTGAGCAGAAAAACACTCCACACACTCTGCTTGTTATGCCCACTTGCATCACATTCAGATTCCATCAGGATGAGTGGTTTCAGGAGACTCACCCAGGTTGCAGGCCTGGCTGTTCAGGGCGTAGAGCTGCTGTTGATAGGCCCACTCCTCGTCGTTGGGGGCGGAGATGATGAACAGGCGACGTCTCCATCGGAACCTGCAATCACAGGAAAGTTCAGCCTGGACTTAAGTGGCACGTTGGCGCAGCAGTGAAAGCTCTGCGCGGAGACGAGGCGTTCGAGCCTGTTCACTGACACACTCCCCGACTGCCAGAGGATGACAATCCCAAATTATGGTCAGAAACCTGCCAGATCTCAGCGCTGCGATCTGGAGCCGGAGTCCAGGTCTCCATGGCAACAAGAGACACCCTGTCTGGTTCCGACGGCAGCGATTCGGCCTTGAGGGACAAACTAAGGGTTTGTGTTACTTTTAATATCCGTGGAACACACTGCGCTGCGATTTGCCAAATGCTGCTTATAAAAGCCATAAACTGTGGTTTGATTATTGAGCACAGCAGCAGATGTTTGACGGAGGAGGAACCGCCTGCTGGGACCACCCAAAGAACTCTCTTCAAGGACTTCTAGAGTTTTCAGTCCGACCACGTTACGAAGGAGGCCGAGGTCTTCATCTTTAATACCAGTGGTTGGTAGTTTTTATGTTAAAGAAACAGCTTATTTGCACACGACTATCAATAATGGGCACCGAGCTCTGTGGCGGTAGTTTCAGGAAACCATCAAACATAATGATCCAGTGGATAAACCCATGAAGACGTGGTTTTCTGAGCTTGACCTCAACACCACCCTGCATCGCTCGGTGACGCACGGCAGCAGAACCCGAGCTCACAGCAGCTCTCACTAGTTTATCTTCAGGAACCAGGTCATTTCCATGGAGGTTTAGCAAGTTAACCAAACAAGTCGCCTGAGTGTAACCGAGTGAATCTTTCAGTCTCACCTGGAGAGGAAGTTCTCCAGTGACCGGGGCTTGTCCTCCTTCTTGCACACGACCCCATCCCTCTTCTGCTGCTCCATCTCTCGGATGCGGGAGGAGAAGGTGTCAATGTAGTCGAACACGGCCTTCATGGCGATGGGGACCTCGTAGGATTGCTGGCAAAAGAACATCAATGAGAAGCGGTACATTCTCCGCCAGAGGCTGATTTGAAGCCACAGAATAAATACATCAAATGTGTCCTGTGGGAGAACAAACACCACATCTGGAAACATCACAGAGGAGGAGAAAACAGAGTTCAACCTGTTTCCAATAACGTGATGGAGCGGAGGTTTTCGTGCGACCTTTGCCACATGCTGAGCGTTCTCCAGAAGAACTCGAGGGAAAGCACAGCATGGCGTTTCATTTAAGAAATCTCTACATGAATATCTAACACATGCAGGAAAATGTAACACAGCCGCACAAACACTCTCACACCTTCCTCTGGGTTGTACTGACTCCCACCCTCCTCCTCCTCTTCCTCTCTGTCTCATGCCCACACCCACATCCTCCAACATTCACAGACGTCCCTGTCTCAGCCTCTGTCAGCGGAGACATGAACACTGGCCTCTTTGATGAGTCCAAAAACAGCCTGGTGGTTTACCCTGGCACACACACACACACACACACACACACACACACACACACACACACACACACACACACACACACACACACACACACACACACACACACACACAGGTATCGGGCAAATGTCATGTAGTGTGAATTAAAACAGTGTTTTCGTGGCGGCAGCATGAGGACAGGTCCGTCCACCTTCAGAGAGAAAGAGACGAAGTGTCGGGCAGACGGACGCTGAGCGTGTAAGTAGGAGATTTAAAAAAACAGCGGAGTCATAAACGAAGAAGAAAAACAACGTATTTCTGGCTCAACGTGAAACTTTAGAGGTTGATTATTAAAAGCACATTCAGAATATTAAAATATCACGAGACGTCTTTTACAGCCTGTCCACATTAAGGGACTGGAGCCTTCGAAGGACCCTGAAGACGTAGTAAGTACTATTACACTCTTCATATATTCATTTAAATGTTGCTTTATTTATTTGGTGTGTTTTCTACACTGATTTGATTTCACTAAAACCCCTTTAACAGTAAAACTGATTTATTCTGGTGAATTAATTAAAAAATGTGCATAGACACAAACAAATTTATGTAATAATGTACAATAAAATATGTTTATGTTTTACAAATAACTCAAACCTGGCATTGCCATCGGCACATTCAGTCAGGAAGGAGCTCAGAGGAAGCAGCTCCTACATTGGGAGGAAACGTGACAGACAGCCAGTTCCTACCTTGACCCTCATGTCGGTGTCGGTCAGGACCATGTAGAAGTCATCGTGCATCATGCTGAACTCCTTCCTCAGCTCCGTGATCAGGTCCTGGTTCACCAGGTCCTCCTGACGAAGACCCTTCATCGACTTGTCGTTCTCTGGAGACGAAGGAGACACAGTGCTCAGATTCTGGGAGTCAGGACTTCCTCATGCAAACTTCATTTTGAACTTGAACACAAATTTACAGGGAAATTCTGTTACAGAGAAAATAAATCAGAGTGAGAACTGTAGGTTTGACTGCATCTGTTGTGAGAGACGTCTTTACATGAAACAATAGTTCCCATCAAACAAACCATAAGAACACATGAGGAATAAAAGGTGTTTCCCATCGCTGAGCTCTTTGAATCGTGTGTTTGACAGTAAAGTGACGAGTGGAAACCAGTGAATCGGGGACGAGTCCACAAAGAGCAGCTTTGATTCACTCAGATCTGGCAGAGACGGAGGCCGACGAAATTTACTGTAGCCAGCGTTTATACAGGCCAGAGCCTTTAATCACCACTCCCTCCACGCACACACACACACACACACACACACACACACACACACACACACACACACACACACACACACACACACACACACACACACACACAAACACACACAGACCACAGAACAGTGTTTCTCGTGGTTGTTTCCCCCACGCTGTGATGTGTAATATGTATGAGGCCATCGAATCAGGAGAAACTCACCACACACACACACACACACACACACACACACACACACACACACACACACACACACACACACACACACACACACACACACACACACACAGAGTCGTACAGCCTGTGTTGCTGAGCAACCAACAAACTTAAAACTCACACTTCTTGAAGTCAAACTGAACTGAGGGAGGTTTAGTTCAACAACTGCTTCTTTCAGCGAGGAAAGAACATGTTGTTTGTACACAGCACAAGTTCTCTCACACACACACACACACACACACACACACACACACACACACACACACACACACACACCCTCTGGCCGGTAAATGGAACAAAACTGTAACCGAGTGGTGAGGTGGGGGGTGGGTGACGTAACTTTTCCACTTTTCCCAGAATTCCATGTGGATTAGACCTCGTTGTCATGTGGAGCGACACTCGTAAAGTTCTGCAAAGTGAGTCTGAATGTCTTGATGTGAACTAACTGCAGATGAGACGGCTGTAAAATCTTCCTCTAAAATGTCGGACTACCAAAAATAAACAACACAACACTTCCCATTATAACAGCAGTGGTTTGGAGAGGCATTTTAAAGAGCTGTGTGTGTGTGTGTGTGTGTGTGTGTGTGTGTGTGTGTGTGTGTGTGTGTGTGTGTGATGAGTCAGCCCACACATCTTTCCACCGAGCTCCAAGAAAATCAGTTCTGTAGTTTTGTAATTCTGCAGAAAAACCAACAAACAAACCAACAAATGGACGAGGTGGAATAATAACTTCCTCTGCGGAGGTAAAGAAAGTGAGTAAACACCTCGGTGAAGTTTGAGCACAGAAACTAAGACGATGTGAACCAGAGGTCAGCGTCCGTCACCTGCACAGAGACGTGCACGCCGCTGTGGCTTTGGCAGAGTCACTGTTCATTCTGAATGTTTCACTTGGAGCAGAGTTCAGTGCTCGAATCCTCCAGTTTGACATGAGGACAGAGACAGGACAGAGACAGGACAGCAGACGTGGCAGGAGACACTGCTCCTGCCTCTGGCTTCACATGGTGAATGTGTGAAAAGCAAGAGAAGAGGAAGTGAGACAGAGAAGAAGAAATGTAGGGAGGATACATGTTTACAGAAAGAAAACCTAATACTTTTCACAGAAGAACTGAGATTATACTTTTTAAAGATTCAAGACTATTTCTCACATAAAGGAATGAAAATGATAAAAAATAAATCAATTGTCCAGGAACATGAAGAGCAGATGTGTCACATTCACTATGAAGTCCATCAGACATCAGCCACTTCATGACATACAGGACTTCTACAGGCTGACAAGAGGAGAGCAGACTGAAATAAACCTCATCTCCTTTCTTCACTGTGAGATGAAAACACAGAAAACATCCACTGAGACTCTGGATTCTCATAAACAATCATCCCCAGTGTGACTCAGCAGCTGCGAGCACCACGAGCTGCCCTGCGAAGGAGGCGTTCACCCGACCAGATGGAAGCGCTGCTGGGAACACGTCTGAGAGAAGTGACAATCATCTCCTGCCTGGAAATCTGAGTTACAAACTTCTTTCAGAACTATAGAGTGGAATAAAGAGTAAGAGTGAGAGCTGTGCCTGCAGCTGGGAGCCACTCACCCAGCTGGTAGTGGTCGATCTTCATGGTGGAGTTGGTGAGGGAGCCGAAGATGGTGATGATGGACACTTTCCTGATCGCCATTTCACACACCGACTCCAGGTACTCGTCCCTCTGCTGAGCATACATCCTGTGGTCCTCGCCGGGGGACGTGACCAGCTGGAGGGAGGGAGGGAGGTTAGAGTGTCATGTGTACACAATGAAACACACACACACACACAGTGTGCGGCAGAGGTGATGTTTACATTAACCTGCAGGCGTAGGATGGGGCATATTTTCCCAGCCTGCCCAGAGCACTGCTGTGATAAGAATCTACACAGAGACACACAGTCTGTTCGCACACAGCTGTGCAGCGTCTCAGGTTTCTGCTCCACATAGTTTACGTCTCTTCATATGGCAGCAACTTAAATATATGATTATAAAACATATAAAAACAGACAGATTGGAAATAAAAAGGGGAACAAGTGAATGATTATCTGCCTCGAAGCACAGACAAATGACGAATCCAGATGTTGAGATGTTTGGCTTTTAAAAGTATCTTTCCAGTTGATTCCTAAAACAAACTCCCTCCCGTTGGACTTGTAATAAACTATAGATCAGGTCCTTTTCCTGCTGCTCGACGCTTCCTGTTAAACGCTGCAGATCGTCGTCACGTCCAGCTTCACAACTCAAGACCAAGAGGTTCTGTCGGAGATTCATGACTGATAGTTACTGGTTTCATCAGACTCTGATCTGTGGGTTTACACGTCTGGTTTACTTTCTTTTATTGTGAAAAAGTGTAAGAGAGTTAAATAGAAACCTATAGCAAGAAATTATATAGACAATAGAACCTAGAAATTGAACCTGATTAAATGTTGTGCATGTGTGTGGTGGGAGTTGATGGATCATAATACTTCTACATCTGAGGAGGGTTCGGGTTCGGGTTACCTTAACCTGAACACTAACCCAGGACAGTAAGTGGACCCTTGATTAACGGACAGTCACGTCTCGCTCTCACCAGCAGACGCCTCCTGTTCTCGAAGTAGTCCAGGAAGGAGGCCAGGGATCCTTTCGGAGGAGGCGTCGGCCTCTTGGTTGGTTTTGGGTAGTCGTCTGTCTCGGGGTATTTCACCAGCTTCTTCCCGTTCTTCTTTCCCCCGATCTTTCCCTCCTTCGAAGCCTTTCCTCTCCTCTCGGCTTTCTTCACCGCCTTGTCGTTCTTCTTCTTCTTCTTGTCGTGCTTATTGTGTTTGCCCTTGACCTTCTTCGTTGGGCTGATGTTGGTGAAGGACTCTGTCTCCTCGGGATCGACCGCTGTTGGTTTGATGGGAACGTACCTGTCCTCATACTCGTTGGTCAACACCTGCACAGATAAAGATGTGTCATTGGTTAGATTTTTAAATGCATAACGACCCACAAACCACCGTCTCAGTAGATAAACTATTATGACAGAGAAAAAGGATTCAGCAGGACGACTCTTTAAGAATATGATTTCAGAACCGAATCACCTTCTCTGCTCCGGTCCTCTTCTTGGTGGGTTTGATCTTGGAGGGTCTATGTGTAGCCGATACGAGCCGGCGGTCGTGTGGATCTCTGTTGTCCTTGTCGGTGCGGTTGTCTCCGGCCGGTGTGGTTTTCTCTCTGCGGGTGTCGTAGTAAGGGTCAGCGGTGGTTCTGGGGGCTGGGAGCCACGGGGCTGTGGTGGGAGCTCTGGTCGGCCTCTGGGTGGTGGTGGTGGTGGGTCTCTTTGTCGTGGTGGTTCTTCTGGTAGTGGTGGCTTTGGTGGTTGTTGCTCTGGTTGTGGTGGTGGTGGGGGGCCGGGTTGTAGTTGTAGTTGTGGTGGTTGGTCGTGTTGTGGTCGTGGTTGCAGCAGTTGTGGTTGTTGTTGTTGCCTGTGTGGGTTTCCGAAGGATCTTCTTCACTGGTTTTCTTTCTACAGGTGTGTCTATGGCTACACAAACACAGACACACACACACACACACACACACACACACACACACAGACATACACACACAATTAAAAAACAGTCATTGAATATCTTTCTTTCAGTATATTTCCTCAGTTTCGGTTCATCTGCCTCTGAGATCTTTGCCCAAAGCCCCAATGAATATAAATGTGTTTGTGCTTCTCAGAGACTAAGAACCACGTCTGCTTCAAACCTGGATTATCCACAAAACACACTTGGAACGATTTTTCCTTGTGATGATGTTGTGCCAAATAAGGAAAAGCTACTTTTTTCTGGAGAGAGTTGATGTTATTTTTTAATGTGATGTTCTATTGCCATGAAAACCACAAACTAAATTACATTCAGCCTGCAGCCGGCAACACAAGTCTGAGATGACTCTCTCAAATTCAAACGATCTGCATGTTTAGAGTACAAGAGAACATGGAGATGGAAGGAGGTGGTTTCTCCTCCTGTGACGGTTAGAAATGATTTTAAAACCATAGGAAACTCACCTGTGAGTGTGCCCTCCTCCACTTGACCCTCCACTCCAGCTCCTCTGCACTTCTGCACGAAGCCCTTCTGCCGCAGCTTCTCCAGCCTCCTCATGGGCGACTGGTCGATCACCTCGTACATGGCCTCCAGCCTCACGGGGTACGGGTACCTCTCCTGCACCTGCAGGGTCTTCTTCAGCAGCACCATCCCAAACTTTCCTGTAGGTCAGCACATCACGTGTTAGGTGAATAGTGTTTTTATGCAGCTGATGAGCTAAGTGTACTTTCTGGTGTGTAACCACAACTTAAAACATTCACACAAACTCAAACATGCACAAAGTACGGTCACAGTGTCATCACCTCCCTGAGGACCTGAACCATCTTTACCTTTCTCCAGTTTGAGGACGTTCATGAGTCTGGGGATCAGAGCAGTGTCCAGCGGCTCCTCCATCACCTTCCCCTCCGTGGTGATCCTCCTCACCTTGCCTCCCATTTCCCCCTCCTGGTGAAAAATGACAATCTGCTGGACATGTCGCTCGGCCAGCTCGCAGTACACGTCTGGTTTCAGGAGAGACATCATCAGGCGGTAGTAACCGTCTGATTCATGAGGCGCAGAAATCACCAGCACGCGGTTCTTCCCTGCAAAGCTGGCCAGAAGGTTTGGTGACCCGGCGCTGCTGGGCATCCGGCTCACCCTGGCTCTGGCCCCTGGAGTGCCTTCATCTTTCTGCAGGTCCGGTGCAGTGGGAGAGCCAGTCTGCGCGGCCACCCCTCTCCGTGGCACCAGCCCCTGACCCCCTGCTCTCCTGCCCTGCACAGTCCTCCTGGTGTAAACAGGAACCCCCTCATCAGCCTGAACATCGTCCCCCTCCTTGGGGCTGTGCACCGAGATGGCCGAGCCCAACCCAGGGCGCACACGTCTGAGGAGGCGCCCCTGGTCCTGTGCGCCCTCTGGGGCATGTGCCAGTCTTACGCGTCGGTGCCTGAGATGAGTCTGTCTGTCGGCTTCTCCTGTCCAGGTCAGCAAAGACACGAGAAGTACACAGAGAACAGCAGCCCTCATTGTGGCGAGGTGTCAGATACAGTCGGCTGAACACTCACTGAGGGACAGATGAAGATCCAGCGCTGGAGCCGAGATCCTGGCGCGTCTTTAGCGCATCTGAGGTCGAATCAATGAGTTCCAGATGAAGACAAACACATAATAGATGGAAGTGACAGGATCTGCTTCAGATCATCGCTCCTGCTGGAGGAACCCACTTCACTGGCGGATCTTTGGGTCACAGACACGGAGAGAAGGAGAAAAGTTCGCTGTGCGTAAAGTTATATCCACAACTTGGTTTCAGCGACACTTCCGTTATCACGTGTAATCCAAGGAGAGAGAGGATCATCTCTAAAAACATGAGCTTCCAAAAAAGTGAAGTAGCTCCTGAACTTTTCCAACACGTCACATCTCCAGAAAATACACGTTTTCCCTCTGTGAGAGTTCAACTCATCCAGTGAATCCTCCGCCAGTGTTTTCAACGAAGTGCGGGTCGAGAAGAAGCGTGAAGTGGGTCCGAGTCCGAGCCTCCTCTCAGGTTCTCCTCTGGCAGGACGCAGCTCTGGAGCTTCTCCCGGAATGTGCGCACAGACCAAACCTCAGCCTCCGGACTCTTGGCGGCGCAGCGGCAGGACCTGCCCCGGGACCGTCGGCTGCCAGTTCCCTCTGCTGCCCCCCCCCCCCCCCCTCCAGAAACTCTCTATCCGCGGGCTGGGCTGCTTTCACCGGAGCACAACGTATTAAGTGGTTGAGTAAAAATACACTGAAACTAAAAGCAAAACACGTTGCCCCCCCCCCCCCCCCCCCTGTGGGACAGATTACTGGGAAGATATATGACCACAAGCAGACTCAGTGTCAAGTTCCCCGTTAAACCAACAGAGAAACGCCCCCAGGTCCCATCCCAGCATCACATCCTCCAAGTGGAGCAGACCTCCCCCCCACCTCCAGAGGGCTGCTTCTCATTCTGCTCCAGAAACTGTGTATTTAAACCTAGAGGCTCCGTTTACTGCTCCCACTGTTTACAGCCTAGTGATTAAAAGAAAAAAGAATATTGTCTTTACGTGTTCGATGCCAGGATCTCAATCTTTGCTCTTTAACGACGATTCTTTCCATTTCCTCTCAGAATGTTTCCCTGTTGAGCTTCTAATTAAAGCCCATAAGTAAAGAGTCAAATAAACCACGAGGCCCGAGCCACATCCACTCTCACTGCAAGCGCTGCACAGTCGCACACAACAGAAGAAACTCCACTAACCTCTGCCTGGGCAATGCATATTATGTCAGGAAATAACCACAACTTTCTATTTTCATAGCAATTTCATCCATTTTCTTTTAAATTTTCTGTTTCTCTTCCTCCCTCAGTGCTGAAA
Organism: Verasper variegatus; assembly: GCA_026259375.1. NCBI lineage: Eukaryota > Metazoa > Chordata > Actinopteri > Pleuronectiformes > Pleuronectidae > Verasper > Verasper variegatus. The sequence goes on along the minus strand of CM048052.1, from coordinate 1,240,550 downwards.
GTGATATTTATCAGCGGCGAGGTTCGATGCAGCTGGAATCAATATACATTCCTGGCTCCGCTTTTGTAAACTGATGCTGAAGCATTTCCACAACAACTGGAATTCTCCTGAATCTCCCCTGTTTCAGTTTGACTGAAATACACTTCATTAAAAACCAAATGATCAGCTGCCACTCGACGACACCTCCTCCTCAGCAGCTCCAGCAGGAACAGGAGGATGTCAGCGGTTTATTTGCTCCCTCACACTGGAACTGGAGCTGTGTGGAAAACAAGGGGACGTGTCTGTCACATGCAGGTTCCTGAAACTGCCACTGAATAGATATTTTCTGGGCGATGATGAGAGAAGTGCCTGGAGCTTCCTGTGCTGCTCCTGGTGTCAGCAGATACTGTCAGAGCAGCTGCAGGGCGGAGGACGACTGTCAGACGGAGTTCAGTGTGTCTGGGTTCAACTTGGAAACAACACAGAGGTTGTGCTCCTGTTTTTAAGGGTTGAAGTGTCACATTACTGAGCTGACAGCATCACACTGAGCGCTGCTCGCTGCACGTTTCCTCCTCAGAATGTGTGAAGTCTGCACAAGTCCCTGGGATTTGCTCTGTAATTACTTTCTATGAATGTAATCCCTGTGTTCCTCTGTATATTCAAACCGTTAACTTCACTGGGAAAGAGCAAATCATTCCCAGGACTGTACCTCCATCCGGATGCTTCTTTATGACAGAGCTTTACTACAGTCAGACAAGGCAGTAAAGTCGTATAAGAGGAGATACACACGTTCATGTCCGTCGCACACGAGGGAAGCAGATGCACATTCAACACATGGTTTGTGTCGTGTTCCCATGAGCAGCTGATGCAGTGTATTGGGTGGACGAGCTTTTCCCACAATGCACTAGGGAAATGATGGAGAAACCTCCAGCTGGAAAAGATTTGAAAGGAACTTGCAACTGGATGTGAGATGTGGGAGGAGCTAGGAAAAGAAACAACAAAGCATTTAGTCTTTGTTAAGTTTAACTCTCTGCATGTTAAACTCAGCTCGAGTCTTCAGGAAACTTTGCTGAAGAAAGAACGTTTGGTTTTTCCTGCACCACCCGTGTCCTGTTAGAACCAAACTCCTCACAAAGTCTGACATCCCACTCAGTTCTGCAGACATCTGCGTCTCACATGCTCGGTTCAGAGCCTCCGTCGGGACGGGTCACGTGTCTGGAACCTCCGCGACTGAGTTACAGCTCAAGAGGTCGTGATAATTCTCACAGGTCCCATAAAGCAGTCAGTGGAGTGTGGATGAATGACAGCTTGATACATCGCTGACTTTAAGACGGACTCAGAGGATGCAGCCACACCTCGATGTTTGACACCCCCCCTCGACCCTGAATGTCTGTTTGTCACCATGATGTCACAGAATCACACGGCTCAAAGGGACACCATGTGTTTCAGGTCTCGAGATTTCCTCTTCTACATCAGCAGACCGACTGAACGGTGGAAACACGAGAGGCTTTGTGAAACTCTGTGTCGCCCCACAGCGACGTCCTGACCCCAGTGAATTTGTGTTGGCGCTGCACGTCCAGTCTGGGGCGGCATTCATGAAACACGATGACCTCTGACCCTTCCCCTTGACCCCAGAGCCCTCCTCCTGTTTTATCAGCCAGTCGACAGATCAGTGAGAGGGAAACCTGCACACATTCACATTTATACGACGGGTGGGTGCGCGCAGACAAAACAGTCTACGATTCTTTATGATGCTGAAGTGATGGAAACACAGAAAAGAGTTCTGTGATATTTCATCAACTCAATGTTCAACGAAGATAATTCCTCTGTCAGGTGTAAAGAACAACAAGTTCTGACAAAAACTAATATCTGACTTAAAACATATTTATAAAAGCTAAAAATAAGAAGTGTTCTTGGATTCAGCCGTTTCCCCGAAAGCCTCAGAGGCAGGTTCCTTGACCACATCCACCCACAAAGCTTGGAAATAAAAGGGCGGTGCTCACAGACGACCAAAAATAACCCAATGACTCTCATATGTTGTTTTTTAGTGGAGCTCAGCAGGACTGGAACACAGAAAGTATTTCTGAGTAACGTGCAAAGAGACGAGTCAGGCTCCAGATTGAAAGCTGATCAAACTACTTCTCTTTTTACCGTTGCTCTCGTTTCTTTTCCTCCTTTGTTCATTTCGGCTCCGTCTCGTTTTCTTTCACTCAAACGTGACTTCACATGTAAAAACCCTACGTGTCTTTGTAGGTACATGAGTGCACATGTGCGTGTGTGTATATGTGCTCAAGTGTGTGTGTGTGTGTGTTTCTGGCTCCTGGGTGTGGAGCCTGTAATCCCGACCACAAGTGATTTCGCTGAGACCCTCATCTCACGTGCACACCTTGTGCAAACAGAAGGAAAAGCCCATAGTGAAGGATTCTTTATGTTGAGGAGGGCGAAAGAAAGACGAGGCAAACATTACACATCAGCTCATACTATCATGATTATTATATTATTATTATATTATAATGGCAAAGTCTGAAAGTATAAAGTTATTGTTTGGTCCATAGACTGTAAATAATGATGGACAGGTCATAAACTGCTCCATGTTAGCAGATGGGACAAAGTAAAAAATCAAAGGAGACGTTAAATAAATGGTCGTTCTCATCCCACTGATGTTTGTTCAAGTGTTTCTGATCCGTTTGGTTTGAATCAGTTATTTGATGATATAAGAACAGGCTGAGACGTCTTGATTGACAGCTGAGACTGACTCCTGATTGGTCGAGATGTGTCACTGCTGCACAGACTCCAAATGACGTCCACAGCACCAGATGGCAGCGTTTGTATCAGAGATGTTTCAGCTTCATCTTTATTCAGTGGGGGAAGTGGAGACAAGTCTATGATTGAGCCTTTACAGTGAGAATCTGTCTGATTCTGATGATAACTGATGCAGAAGATCAGAATTATGTGTTGGAAATAATGAGAAAATGCTTTAAATTCACGCCTCAGTTCTCAGGTTCTGGATCTTCATCCCTCTGCGTTCAGTTAAATAAACCATCATGGCCGACAACACAACCATTGAGACACGTGAATGGATTCTTCAGTAGAGTTTGCTCAGCTAAGTAGCCTCTAAGTGTGTGAACCCACCGATGTGAATGGGTGTATATCAGGACGATTATGTTCATGTGTCAACCAGACTGCAGCGATTGGACTGGATTTCAGAGCGAGGCCGGGGCCATTCATCACGGCGATAGTAGGAGCCTTTCACAGCGGTGAAACCTCATCGGGGTTCTGTGGTGTGGGGGGGACAGACCCTGAGTCAATCCCCACATGGACCACAGCCCCGTGGCTAATGAGCCCAACATGTGGGACCCTCAGGTGATATTTGTTCTGCTCTGTGGAGCACGGTGATAAATTAAAGAGAAAGATGTCAGAGACTCTAAAGACTTTATCAGGATGGATGGACCTGAAATACAATCTGGGTGCAGCTTGATTGGATTTAAGGGGTTTGTTTGAGGTCGACACTGTGGTAATCCTACGATTTTACATCATATTTTATATTTAAAACACCTCACCTGTAGATTTTACTGTCTTTATTCTGGGGTTACATGTTATCTGTGATTTCTAAAGCTCTATCCCCACAGAACTATTTTTCTTTATTCAATAGAGCTTCAACATTTGTTCACTTGTGTCGTCTTTGAACCATTGAACCATAGAAACTAGTTAAAGTTCAGATGAATCACACACGAAACATATGATCACCTTATAAAAAACACTGATACAAGTTAGAGATGCTGGATGGAGGCGTGGAGAGAACATAGAGTCAGAGAGGCCTGTTTGAACCTGGAGTCTTGAGCCTGTGAGGCTCCTCAAAACAACGCAGCTATCCATCCGTCATCTACACAGCTCGACACCGACCTCACACAGGTCGCCAGCCAATCACAGCTCCACACCCCTGTGCTGCCCTCTTCAACTCACTGCAATCTAATATGCAGTTTAAAATCAAGAATAATATGACACTCAGTGTTTTTAAGTTTCTTTTGTTCTCTGGATGCTGACTCGTGGACAGATGAGTGATGTCATGAGGTCTTGAAGTTAATTTGTACATCACTGCAGGAAGTGAAGAAATGAAACCAGAGATCAGCTGAATGTTCCAGATGTGGATTTACAAGGGTCTCAGTTTTGTGTCTTAACCGAGTCACCGGTGTCTGATCACATTAAATATCCTCATAGTTTCAGTCCAGGGCTTCGTGTCAAAGAGCAGCCAGAGGAATTTTAATTCTTTCACAATAAGTCAGAGACACTTTGAAAGAATATACTGATTTTAACACATGTTGAAACTTCAATGATTCCCACAGGGACACTGAGTCACCGCTGCAGACGGGACCAGGAGACCAATGAGAATCAGAGTTCAGATGACCGGGCGCTGCTATAGGTCCGTTCCTATATGATGAGAAACTGCAGCGAGTATAAATGCAGTGTTGGAAATGTTCTGTTTCTGTGCTCAGGAGTCGTTGTTGTTGGTTATTCTGCAGCAGAGGAAGATAATGACTTACAGACGTGCACGCTGGGAGAGCACCAGCACTGTTAACCTTGAATATCAGCCACACACACACACAGCATATCAGAGCAGAGCTTCCACGCCAGGCGGAGGGAAATAGCAGATACATCATAAAGCACAGATGAAGATGACAGTGAAATCTGTCCACGCTGCTGAGTGAAGAGATCCAGAGCCGACGATCAGATCGGCCGGACGGCGGATGTTTGGTCGGATTCCGAGCTGGATCCTTCTTGATAGGCATCTTTAATAAGCCTGTAAATGTGTGAGGCCTCTAAGCTGGTTGGATTTCTGTAATTTGGGAGGAAATGTTCCATCTGCCTGAACCCGATTCAATAATTCTGTTGCTGTTTAGATAAATCACTGTAACAGCTTGTTTAACAGATTAAACAAATTACACTTTAACTTGTCTAATCCTGTTAGTCCTTGTTTTTATCCCTGAGTCTCCCAGTGTGTTTTCATTAACTCTGATGCTTCCTTAAAAACCCGACAACATCCGGACGCACCTTCATTAATGACTGAATACACAGCTCTGCCTCTAAGTAGAATTGAGGATATAAGCGTCAGCTAAATGAAATGTAATGTAAATCCTTTTTGTGCAGTGTCTTTGTCTCCTTGTATTTAAGTGTGTATTTTATACAGTAATGTAAACACAACACTACATCACACTGCACAGTCCTCCCTGCTACACAACACTGGCCTCAGCTCCAAGTGGAGAAGTCGCTCTCTGTCTGTCCAGTGAGTTTAATAACAGCCAAACCATGAATGCTTCTGTTCGAGGGAGGATTTTCTTTTTCCTCTGAGTGGGAGAGGACGAGGAGGAACTTCTCTGCAGGTCATGGTCAGCACCTCCCTCCTCAGAGCAGAGAGGGCGGCGGGTCAGAGGCTCTTCAACATGAATCAGAGAAACGCAGAGAAGCAGAAAAGGCTCCAGCAGCGTCACTGGTGAACGTCTCCTGTTGGAACCGAGGTCAGAGGAACTCATCGACCTGAACATCATGTCCCTCATTATGTATTTAAAATGCTAACAAATATAAAACTAACAAAACTGACAATCTGTTGTTTTCCAGTTCATAAACAGGTGAACTACGTTTCACCAGATGTGTTTCAGACCTGAGTCTAATTCTTTATATTAACATTATCTAGAAACATATTACATGTGTCTGGACATTTGGCAAAAATATTAAAGGATCAGAAAGCTGTGATTAAGATTAAGTATTTATTATTCCCACAGAGGGGACGTCTGCCATATTGCATCAGTACATAAGTAACATGTAATTCAAACACAAGGAAATAATAATAATAAATAATAATAATAAAATTGCACCTGAGTGAATTTGTCTTGTAATAAATAAAGCAGAACTAAGAAGAGTTTTCATCCAGGTCATAAATCTAAAATAATCCACCTCTGTGGGTGTAGAACTGGTTTTAAGTTTTCACTTCTAAAGTAAAAGATAAATTCCTCAGCTCTCAGAACCCAGCGGTCGGTTCTCTGCAGCAGATCCGTCTCTGACACTTTCATTATGCTGCATCAATATTTACAGCGATGCAAGTTTCTTATCGACACACCAGTACATCACACTTTCTGGTATGTGTGTTATTTCCATAAAGACCAGGTAACATGAAAAAGGAACAGGACAGAGTGTTATTGCGGTGCCACACTGATGTTTTCAGCATGTGAGGGGAACACAGTACAGTGTGTGGGCAGGTCTATAGTGTTTGAACAGTGCATTCCACAGTCAGGCTTTAGAATAACATTCCCTTCATGCACTGCTACTGGTATAAATAACTCCAAGTGGCCGGTGGGCTCATGATCCAGGCCTCTCATGCACGTACAGCACCTGCACACTCACATGGATATAGAAGGCCACAGGCATTAGTCCTTCACCGGAGCAATTGTGTTTATTTTGTCTGATGCAGCATAAAGATCAGAACACACAGAGGAGGAGGAGGAGGAGGAGGAGGAGGAGGAGGAGGAGAATTCTCCTGGTGGATTATTCTCTCAGTTTTATCAGCAGGAGCAAAGACTCAGTGAGAAACATGAGCGTTCACAGCTGGTCCACTCCCTATGTCGACAGAACCGTGAATTCCTTTGGAGTTTAAAATGAAAACTCTGGATTCCAGAGCAGAATCAGATATAAAAAAAATGCCCACAGTGAAAAAAGCTAATTTTCTACATAGAGATCTTTAAATACATTTGTTTTCAAAGGATTCTGTATTTATAAGAAGAGCAAATGTCTGTTCTCTGATCTGCACAGAAATGTGTCAAGAGTTGTTCCCTGACTGAGAACATCCTTCCACCGAGTTACATGGGAACAAACAAACAAAACCTCCTCGGCAGAGCTAACACATTTATTTCAGATAATTATATGTTTTAATAATAAGACATGTTTTCCTCCAACTGAAAAGCAGTTGAAATCTCCTCGGGTCTGTTTTGGTAGAGAAACGTGTCCAGTGGAGGAGAGCAGCACGTGAACTTATCTCAGGAAGTAGGAGCAGTCAGTGAGTGCACATCCTGTTTGCTGCACGGTGTCCTGAGGCCTGGGCAGATCTGCTGCTGGAGTTTACTCTGGGAGGATTAAGTATGTGAATGTTTGCTCTGTCGTGGCTGAAGTCCTTGAGGATCTCCACTCGCCCAGGCCGCCGACTCCCAGTGCCCCCCCCCCCGTCCTGTGGCCAACAGCTCTGACGAACTCCGTGCACCAAAACCTCTCTGAAGTCTGCAGGCGGCCGAGGAGACGCCTCCTAACACCGAGATCTTCTGAAAGATCAGACGCACGGGAAAACTTCAAATGAGTAACGTTCACACACACATCTGTGAAAACACACACTCCTGAGCTCACATGCTCGTGGACCTAAAGAGGTCGGGAGGCAAATCTCAGCGTTGAGCCAAGGACCACAGAGAAACTGACAGAAACTGGACCACAGGTCCTGTTAAAGACATTTTAAAAACCACATCTTTCTTCCTTCAGCAGCAACGATGAGTCGATGTCTCACAAAAATGCTCCACAGAATTAAATCAGTTTGACTGTTTGACTGCCACAAAAGAAAAAAGATTAGTATCTTTAATCTCTGATGTTTCCAGATGAGAGGGAGAAATGGTTCAGGTGCAAGCAACACGGATCCCAGATCTCCTGAGCTTCTGGATCCTGGTCGTCCTCCACGTTTACTGCACGTCAACCGTTGAAAGTCTGGAGAAGGGAACCTTCTCCAGACTTTCACAGACTGATCTGGTTAGAAGAGCTCTCTGAACCATCTCACATCTCCTGCGTGTTCTCACGACTTCTTCATTGCTCAAGTCAGGAACCAGCAGGGATCCAGATCTTCTCTTTGCCGTGCTGAGGGACATTTAATGATGTAACGCTTTCTGATTGGTTTGTGGGCGTGGTCGGGTTCAAACGTTCAAGCCGTCACTTTGAGGAGAAGTCGACTCTTCTTCTCGTCTCCCACAGCGACTGAGCCTCCTCATGTGGAACAGATTATAGAAGATGTGCTGTGGTGATCTGGTGTTTGTGCTCTGTGAGTCTGTGAGTTTTCTTCTTGTGGTTTCCTGGATGTTTTCACGTCATTCACGTCAAAATGATCAGAATCTGACTTGGCTGCGGCTCAGAGGGTAGAGTGGGTTGTCCTCTAACATGAAGGTTCGATACCCCTTCACAAGTGTCCTTGGGCAAGAAACTGAACCCCAAATTGCCTCAGATGGATGAAAACTATTTATATAAAAACAGACCAATCACCAAAATCCTTTATACATGAATCAGATCATAAACTGCAACATCCAGTCGGTCCATCACATATTGACACGTCTTTAAAAAGCCTTGTTTCACTCTTCATGTCGATGCCTGATTCACTCACTGGGTCTAAAGATGTTAGTGATGGAAACAAACTCTGAGCATCTTTAGAAAACACTGATTTATTGGACGTATTTAAACTCATATTTATGTTAATACAGGAGATTTTTAACATCTCTGATGTTTACATTTGTCTCAATGTCCCAGTGTTGAGTCCAGTCCATGAGAACCATAATTATTCAGATCCCTGATTACATGATTATAAGAGTTTCCAGGTTTTGAGTTGTGCTCAGATGTTTCCACAGCATCCTGCTCATTATCAGTCGTCCTGGTTGCACATTCAGGTTTTCTCAAAGCTCAGATCAGATATTATAGAATATAACTTTCAGAAATCACACACAAGATCTGCCAAGACCCTGAGGTCCACACCTCCTCTATTGTATTTTAGAACATGTTGTGAGAGGGGCTCCTCCCAGAGTCACTTTTGGATTCATACATGTAAACCACGAGCACCAGTCCAGGTTCCAGGGCGTCACATCTGAGGAAAATAGGCCTCAGATGTGAAGCTCCCTCAGCTCCCTCAGCTGGTCTCACCCGGAGCTCCAGGCTCTCACTTCTCTCAGAGTAGGGTCAAGCAGACGCTCTGCTGGAAGCACAGATCAGTCAAATACTCCCTCTTTAAGTTTTCCTACTTGTGTCTTTGCTGCAGCAGGATGATAATAAGGCCACAAAAGGGGGATTTGGTGCTGAAAGAATGAAACATGCTGAAATATGAAACACGTGGTCTGACATTGATCATTTCACTGGAATCTGCAAAGAGTTAAAGACACGGTGCAGCTGCAGCCTGGATTTATTAACAAGCTCTCGAAGACGTCACGTGTCGGATCCTTTATGTGACAAAGAGAAGACGAGTGTCTACATGTGAGAAATTATTATTAAGCATGAACCCGTCCCATGTTTACTTCATCATAAAGTTAATTTCAACCATCACAGCAGATTAACAGGATGAAATCATCGATGGAAACAACTTGTGAAGCTGAATTCCCAGTTTGGAACGCAGCTGAATTTTCCCTCACGAAAACAACTACACACAATGAAGTTTTCAGTGTTGTGTCTCTGACTCTGACACATCAGCTTCATTGTGCAGTGGAGAGGTCGACAGTCTGTGTTGTACTAATGTGGACATCTGGCAGAGACAACGGCCTCAGCTCCAATGAGCCCAAAGACTGACCCACACAAACCACACAACTCTCTCACACAACTGCACAGATGACTGAGTGAGAGAACGTCTCATGCAGAAAGAAATGAATAAAAACACTTGGAGATGTGTGAACTTTATGGTGTTTATAGAGTCATCGCTTCAACAACTCCAGTCACATAAGAGAAGTGGTCAGGCTTCACTTTGGAGACAGACAGAAAGACAAATTGCAGAAACACATTTTTCACATTTTCATTTCTCTCCCAGAAAGTAAATCATGAATCTTAATGAAAAAAGACATCTGACATTTTTAGACGCCTGATATTTACGAGTGTGAGATTTGATTCAGATCCAATTAAAATAAAAGACGGTTGTGAATATAAATGACTATTCAAATAAAGATTATAGTTATTATCAGTCATTGGATGTTGTTAAAGCAGCATGTGAAGTGATTTGCAGTGGATCCAGTGCAGCTGACCTTTCCAGATGTTCCTTCGTCCACTGCAGAGCTTCAAGCTGGAACGAGAAGATTCTTCAGGGTCGATTTCATGTGGTGGCACCAGCGAGTGGATTCTTCTCGTCCTCAGTCATTTCCTGGTCTTTCATCCCTCGTTCTCAGGAAGAGTGAAGACAGGAGCTGCTGAGATGAGAAAGAAAACCACAACGACACACTCAGATACAACAGGAGGTGCTGACAGGAAACTGAGGGAAATGGTTTATACAGTTAAACCTCCAGGATGAAGGAGGGATGTGTTAGAGCTATGAGGGGGGATCTCAAACGTCCCAACAATGAAATATTGTCATTTTCATTTCTTATGTTTGGTTGAGTTGTTTTTCTTTCGTTGAGCTTCAGGTTCTTTTACATTTCAAACTGTCTCTGGTTTGGTCGATAAGGAAAACGGACAAACGTTCCAGGGGTGGGGACCGTCTAAGAAACTGTAAATCTAAAATATGAAACACAAAATAAAAACATGAAATACAAGTTGCAGATCATATTTGTTTGTTTGGATTCTCCGTGTTTTCATTAGTGGACAAAATCAAGCCCACATGGATCCATGATGAATTACAGAAGCAACATTCTCAAACACTAAATCACACAGAAAGATGAAGTTTTAGTTCAAGTGAGGATGTGGACGTTGACTAAAAACATAAATGATGAACCAAAATGTGATTCACCACAATAAAGGGCTCAAAATTCTGTTTTTTAAATCAGATTCAAGGAATGTGGCGTGTCAGTAGAAAACCTACAGTCGGCTCTGGATCTCTTTCCAGGGACATCTGTGTCCGACTCCAGTCCCGGGGAAGGCGGACGCCAGCTCCACAGCTGGTTTGGCAGAGCCGAGCCGTCGGGGCTGTTGGATAATGGGCCTGTGCGTCAGGGACGGACAGATTGAGGGGGGGCGGAGGAAGGCGCTGGCTGAGTTTGCTGCTTTCTGCTCCATAAATGGCACAGATGGCCCCCGATCGCTTTCTGATACTGAAGCAAGAGGCGGCAGAGATAATCTCAGAATAGGTCTGAAAGCATTTCATCGCTAACGAGGTCGGATCTGATCCACTTCAGATGAACTTTTACGATACCGACGTCAGGACAGTAAACGGTGACATCTGGGCTGCACCACAAATTTTGTCCAGACCAGAAAGATGACAACACGTCTCCACTTCCTCCTACTATCCAGAAATTAAACCAAAACATTCTGTGTCTGAGCGCGGCCGTCAGCACCGACACAAATTAGGAGAGAGAGTCTGTGCGTTCACCAATCAGGAGTCAGTGTCAGCCGTCAATCATCAGTCATCATCAATAACTAATTTAAACCAAACTGATCAGAAACATAAACACTGTGTGATAAGAACTCATCTGCTAACATGCAGCCGGCCACCAGGGGGGGATGGAGATGTTTTGGCTTCACTTTTGGGAGCTGTCATGTCGTCCATCTTTATAAACAGTCCAGACATTCATGTTCCCCTCAGGATGAATCACAACTCAGGAGTAGGCCTCTAGGGGGCGCTGTGGCAATGACAGACAAGCCATTCTCCCTCTTAACTTTGTGTCCCATCAAAACAACTTTGAAGACGTTATTTTAAAACTACCTGGTGTTGCTTTTACTCACTGCCGACGCTGCAGCTTTTAGAATTTGCTTTTCTGTTTGAGGTTTTGCAGCCGTCAGGTCTTTAGAGACCACGAGCTAAATACGTCCGTCCAGAATCAACAGAACTGGACTTTATGTGTAAAACCTACAACAACAAACCTGGACAAGGTGTTCCCCATATTCACACAGTGACTGAGTGTGTACTAACAGAACCACAGCTAAACTTAGAGCGAGATTATCTATTCCTCTCTATTGTGAGTTCAAACCGGCCTGGGTCCAAAAGAAGCTCAGTACTTTTCCTGAAAGTTCTCCTGGTTTGGAACGAGCAGCGAAAAGTGTGAGTCCTGTTTGTGTCGTGAGCAGAATCTGTGAACTCCGTGCAGAGAGTCCCCGGCCAGGGAAGGAGCTGGAGCCTCGTCCTCTTCTCTGCTCCCGTGGAAACAACAAGTCGTCTGTTGTGGGTATTTCCACGTTGGAGACATTATCGTGAGCTTGATGTGAGTAACAGGTTTCCTGCTTCCTGATGATTCAGACATCCTGGTAACTACCTGAGGAATCCCAGCCTCGGCCCCTTGAGACAGACCTTTGACCCCCCCCGCCCCCCAGCTGACATGGAGCTGAATCAGTCGACCGCAGCCCCCCCCCCCCAGTGTTTCCACTGACGTCACTGCACGTACAGGACTCTCAGACAGACCCTATGACATCATCCTGGAGCTATGGAGCGCTGCTGCTCACTCATGACAGCGGCCATTTGTTTCCCTGGAACCCTGCAGTGCATTGTGGGTCAGGAGTCACAGAGCTGATGTCACTGGCCAAGTAGTTTCCACGAGACAAGGAAATTCTGCTTCACTAGTCAGACATCAGTGACGATACCTTTAACAGGTCACAGCAAATATTTAAGTGCAGTTTAACAGATGTTCTGTGTGTGTCAAAAATAACATTATATGATAAGAAATGAAAATAATATTTACACCTTGCATGTTTACCTTGGAAAGCACATTGTACCTGCAGGCATCTGAGTATAATTATTCATGCCCATGTGTGTGTATGTGGGTGCTTTACTGTGTTTTCAGTGCATCCACACAACACATGCTAGTTTGTTTGATTTCTCTTCAGAGCTTCACTTTGAGTCCATCCTGATCTCTGCGGCTCGGCGGTGAATTCCTGTGGTGATTGTGTCCGTGAAAAGAAAACAGTCTTCAAAAACCCGGCGCTCCGAGTCTCTGCCGAGGCTGAAGCTCTGACAACTGGAGTTCAGGTGTGTGGGTGTTATTCCTGCTCAACTATTTTGAGAAATCCAGCAGCCGGGCAGGTATTCTGACAACTGTGAAAGGCTTTCATTATGTGTCACTGAGCAGCAGTACAGCCATTAGAGGCTTCAGCATTTTGTGAAGTTTGATAAATTTGCATCAAGTTTGGTGAAAAGAACAATATCCATTTAATTTCTGAGTTTTCAGTAAACTCTGTGACACTTTAGTTTTTATCACAACTTTTAAAAAGCTTCCGTCAGCACCAAACCCCTGTTTACATGTTGAACAGTTGTTATTTTCATTATCTATAATCTGACAATTACTTTCTGGATTGATGAGATGTTGCTTGTGTTTCTGAATAATAATAATATAAGATATTCAAACACCAAATCATCACAGTTGAAACCAGGAGGGTTTTATTGAGCTTGAATTCAATTCTCTATTATATCTGTTAATCGAGTGAGGAATAAATGAATTCATTCATTAATTAATACACAAACTTATATGTTTTGTACATCGATACAAATATGATATAACGTGTGTGTGTCAGTTGTTTCACTAAATATTAACACACAAATGCATCAGTGACACACAAGCCTGTTTCCTCAGGTGTGTTTATTACTGAGCTAAACACACAACACGTGTAGCACTCATGCTGCTTCACAATGAAATGATGAATGAAACACAACAACATGTTGAACAGTTCAGGAGCAAAGTTCATCTCGTACCTGACACAGGTGAGATGAGCGGCCATGACGCTTCTTCCTCTGTGGCCACTTCACTGAGGCGTCCTGGCCCGAGAGCTCCCCCTTCCGGTCCCTGCAGGCATCACCAGTCGATCAGGCGAAAAGGGTGAACAAGTCGATCACAGATCACAGGTAAGATTTTAACATTTTAATTAACATCTTTACATAAATGTTAACATCCTTACAAACTATTTAACCTTTTCACACTTGGTTTCTATGACACTTTTCATATTGAAAGTTGTGAATTTGTCATAGTTCATAAATCATTTTACAAGGTAAAATCACAACTGCTCACTACACAGCCCAACGTGTGTGTGTGTGTGTGTGTGTGTGTGTGTGTGTGTGTGTGTGTGTGTGTGTGTGTGTGTGTGTGTCAAGGCAGAGATACAGGTAAAATATGCAACAGCACCACCCACCGGTCACACTAAGCAAACACACGACGGCTCCTTCCGGGCCTGGACTCACTGCTGTTCAAGTTTAAAGAAAAGTCCTCATGTCCACGTGTGACGTTCTAAGAGAAGTCTGCCCCCTCCTGGAGAACCCCAGAACACGTTCCTGTGGCGAGGTGTCCTTTAATAACATGCAGACACAAGAGGGCGCTGTTGCTCCAGGTATGAGACCTTGACCTGGGGTGACCCAGGATGAGCAGGAAGACCTCCCTGGATCCTGACCTGGGACAAAACCCTTCATCCTGAGTCGTGTTGTTCTCTCACAGGTAATAAAACATCATTTTCTGACGCTGCGAGGTCACGTGACTGGGTTTGCTCAGTGCTGATTGGCTCGGTGAAGTCGTTTCAAAGCAACTCATTCTTTGTTCCTCCACTAATTACCTGCTCCATGTTGGTGCACGTCTGCTTCTGAGTAAACAGACGTCTCCTCTGCTCAACCTGCAGGTTCATGGGCTGTGTCCCCGTGGAGGAACTGAATCTGTCTCTGTAAAGATCTGTTGTTCACTTCAGATTCAGGTTCAGTATTTTGCACGTCCTTGTCTGAGGCTTTGTACTAATACATCTATTTTATTTTTTAATTTAAAAATACCACACAGAGGTTCTGTGATGGTTTTTCTCAACCTGCCGCAGCATGAAGATAATTTAAAAATATTTCCTCTTCACTTTCGAAGCTGATAAAATGAATGTTTAAATAAAATTGAAATGTTTCCCTGTTGGATTTATCTTTCTGACAACTTCCTGACGTGATCCGTGGGCCGTGTGGTTTCAGGTTCATGGGTGGTCCTGACCTCTGCACTGCTCTTTGACAATTTATTACACAGCTCAGCAGCATTAAATGGATCCGGCTGCATCTTATCTCTGTGTCTTTAAAGCTGCTGTGACAGGATGAATTGTGATCGATTGCACGACTGCATCTTTTCACCTGATCCCTCTCGAATGTTAAACAGTTGTAAAACGACGGACACACATCAGTTCTTCTGTGTTGGGATTTCACAGATTCGGGGGGAAGGTGATGTCTGAAAATGAAGGAATAAGATCACTCGTCTTGTCTGTTTAAGATTTATTTGTTTCAGTCGGTGTGCCCCCCCCGTACCTGCATTCCCCGGCTCTTGTCTCTGTTGCCTCTCCAGCCGCCCTCCACCCCTCCTCTCTCCTGAGGGGCCTGCAGTCAACTTTGACCTGCACAAAGAGCTTGTTAAATGCCTGTGTAATCCCTGTGTCTATGTTTGCATGTGTGTTCTCATTCACTGTTTTCTTCTTCTCTTGCCATGTTTCCTGCGTCCTGCTCGGGTCGGTCAGTCAGGAGACGTCTGTTCTGGGCCAATCAGATCAACCTGATGGATCACAAGGCCTGAAGCTTCGACTCAGGCTCTTCCTGAAGCCTGAGGGCGGCCTCCCTCCGCCTGATCAATACCTTCAACAAGTCTCACCATATAAAGTCTCCTCTGTTTGAATTACAGCCCCTTCAGGGGTTTTAGAGGAAGAAGAAAAATTATGACAATTCTCCAGCCAGTCTGGAGCTTCTCGTGGTGCCAACTGTGCAGCTCCTTTGAATAAAGACAGATGATCCAGTGGTTTGACAGTGAGTCACTGACATCCACAGACATGCCTGTCTCTTCCTCCCCGCCTGGTGTTCACCTCAGCGTGGAATGCAGAGGAATGCTCCTCATGGCGAACAAACCCGGATATGAATCAACTCACCCGCCTTGCATGTACACAGGCGGGTGGGGAAAGTGTGTGCATGTGTGCAGGGTGGTGATATAGAAAATTGTTGGGGTGAGAGTCACAGTTTAAATGAGCATAGTGTTTATAGTATAACAGAAATATGTGGCGGAACTGTTTAAATAAGCCTGTTTGTACAGGCTCTGCAAATCAAGGTGCATGCAGTTGGTTTCAGGATGAAGAACAGAGATGTGGGTTTGAACGTGAGATGCTGCAGCAGATCTTCATCTGAAGATGCTTTTAATCTGACACATATCTCAATATGATCAAATCTGTCTCTAGTCCTAGATGGTAAATATTTATTTATATAGATCTTTTCTTGTCTTGATGCATCACAGCCATCAGGGGCAAGTTTGGCTTCAGTACTTTGCCCAAGGACACTTCGGCATGCGGACTGGGGAAGACTGGGATCAAACCGCTGAGCTGTTAGAGGACGACCGCTCTGACCCTGCATGTGTGTGTCTGTGTGTGTCTGTGTGTGTGTGTGTGTGTGTGTGTGTCTGTGTGTGTGTCTGTGTGTGTGTGTGTGTGTGTGTGTGCACTCTTCTCGTTTGCCTATGGGGGTTTCTTCCAGACCAATGTTATATAAACTGGCCCAACAAGCATTTGGTTTTGAATGGAGCCAGATAAGATCAGCAGGGTGAACACATATTAGCACCCGTAGGTGACCCATTCCATCCTGGTACTCTTTGTATAGAGAAGGAATGTAGGGGGGTGCTGTGGCTCCTCTGACCCTGGTCCACAGATCTAAGTCTGCGTGAAGCTTCTCCACAGGTCAGCCCTGAATCAGAACAGTGCTCCTGTGGGCACAGACTCATCACAGACACATCACAGACACAGGAGTGGGATGTGAAGTCTTCATGAACTGCAGCCGAGCACCCGGAGTCAAAGGTCAAGCTACTGATTTGGCCTTTCCCGCCCTCCCCCCCTCCCCCAATCCACACATGGAGCCCCCTCCCCTCGCCACACTTCAGACAGAGGGCACTGAGCATGTCATGACCCGACCCCCCATTCACCACCACAGGGGGCGAACACACAAGGTGCACAGGAGGTGACCTCACCCCAACATTTTCTCATGGTCACTGTCATTGACGACGAGTCGACAGTTCAAATCCTCAGATCTCTGTAAATCCACCTCAACGTCTTCTACCTTCTATTTTCCTCTTCTCGCTGTTCTCTCCTTCCGTCCTCCCTCCCCCTCTCCCCCCTGTGTTTGTCCCTCCCCTCTCTCTCCCTGGTGGAATCCCAGCCCCATCCACCTAAGTGTCACTGAAGAATGTTCCATCATTTAAACAGGGGAGAATGCTCCGCTAATATATAACCAATTACACTGGTCACATTTCCTGTGTCTCCTTTGAGCTCTCTGCAGGCTCAAAGTGCCAATCAGGCCTGGAATGCCAGAACATGGCTCTTATTTGCCAGGGGTCAGCGCACCAGTAACCTCACATTCTAAAGGACCATTGTTCCCATGGCCAGAAAACTCGGAGAGGCACACATACACATCCAGGGTGAAAGACACACACACAGACCCTGGCCCCTGGAGGCCCCACATCAAGGGCCCGCTCTGTTTAAACAGCATCCGCCTGCACAGCCACCCGCCATGAAAGGGATTAAACAAGGTGTGTGCGCGTGTGTGTGTGTGTGTGTGCTTATCAAGTACGTGCACTGCAAAAAATGTCAATGTTAATAATTCATTGAATCCAGTGTTGAGTCGTAACACTTAAACATTTACCTCCAAGGTGACGTCATAATTTAAGAATTTGTGGAATGGAGCAATGGTGGTGAGCTACTTGTGATTTGCATGGAACAATATTGATATAATAATGATATCATTAGATTCCAGAATAAAGCCTGCAACAGGTTTAAAAAAGTGAAGTTACCTGAAGAAATAAAATAGTTGTTGGTTGTTGTTTGCTGTAAATATGAAGTGCAGGATACCACCTTCAAGTTAACATGTTTTCAGTGTGTGTGTGTGTGTGCATGTGTGTGTGCATGTGTGCAAGCGGGCGTGGGAGACATGGAGCGAGCGCAGCAGTGACTGAGTGCGTCTGGCTGATTGCAGGTACTCAAACTGTCCTTGCACAAAGCGGCGCGGCAGAGCAGGGATACTTTATAATGCACCGCGCCTTTTAGAGCGTTAACACCCTCTCTGCTGCGTTTCTTTGCGAGAGCAGAAAACACAAAGTAAAGACAACTCGATGTGAATGAGCACATGTCACTACAGCGTGTGTGTGTGTGCTGAACTTTAAAACACACAACTCCCAGTAGCTGGCTCTCTCTCGCTGCTACATGACGAACACTCCTTGGCTGCTCCTCCACTCGGCCGAGCCTCTTTGTGAGAAGCTCAATTAGACCTAATCTGGAAGCTTTTTACCACAAGTGGCTGCAGCAGAGATACGAGCACGGACAAAAGTATATGGACACTGAAATACCACGTCCACGTGGACATTAATATGTTGCTGTCAGAAGGTGGCTTCAGGGATTTGATCCATGGACTGGAAAATAAAGATGGACAGCGCGTCTCCACTTTCCCCTTTTGTACAAAAATGAGACAAAAATATACAGAAGCTAAACTGGGGCTGAGATCTTTATGATTCTCACAGTGCTAGTGGTGTACACTGCATCCAGCACGTACACGGTCAGAGGTCAATGGTTGTTTCTAACCTTCTAATATGACAAAGAAAAGTGTAACTCAAGGTCCACTTGCTGATCCAGAGCTTTCAGTTGCACGTGGTCTCTATGGATGAAGACCATGAGATGAAACTGGATCCTGAGTTAAGGGACATGTCTTTAAACCTGGTGTCTGAGTCTCTGGGGCTCAGGGAGGAGTTCCAGCCTGTGAACGCAGGAATCTCATTGGCTGCCTACTTGCTGCATGTTCGCCAGACGTATCGAGAATGATTGGATTCTTCGCCTCCTTTCTTTCTCTGTGTCTCAATAGAAGCATGCGACTGCAGGCACACACACGTGGACACACAGTTCACACAGGTATGCAGTCATGTTAAGAGAAACCTGACCTACCTGACGGATCGAAACTACTCCTACGCTGCTCTGTTAACCCCTCGGTGTTCGGCGTGGGAAACAATGCGTTGGCATTACTGGCTAATTCCTGCTCAAATACCTGAGAAGGATGAATGGCTGGATGGATGGATAATGGAAGGAGACGCTGATAAACGTTGACACGACCTCGAAGCGAGACGGAGCGCAGAGAGATAGAGGTTCCATATTAGGAGAAAAGGGGAGCGAGGAAAGGTTGTCAATATGCTTTTTCTCATTTGTTCCCTCCTTCCCTTTCTTGCCTATAAGAGATATCTGAGGTCAAAGGGCAGACAGCCTTTTCAGAGAAACATGATTGCAGCCTTGTTGCGAAAGGCCTTTCATTTAGAAATATGTGACTTTCTTTCAGAGGAGGAAGCCTGAAGCGTTCCCTCTCCCATCGCTGCTTTTCTCCGCAGCACAAAACCACAGCAGAGCGAGACCTTGTGCCTTAGAGAAAAGACCTTTCAAGACTCTCATGTTTTCAAGGTCCCGTCATGAAAGGCAGCGGGTTTATTGACAGAGAATTTCACTCTTTTTATTCTTCACTTTTGAATTGTAACACATTGTAATTCGTCTTTCAGTGTCAGATGTAAATTTGATTTAGTAAATGAATATAGGAGAAATGAGGACAAATCTCATGCATGAAACCATTTTGCTCTTTAAGTCCCACAGTGTTGTGTCACACTTTGGCCTCAGCCCCACTCAGGACAAGCCGCTCTGTTATTTTGGCCTCAAGTCCTTGGAGGTTATGGAGCTGAGGTCAATACCTCTGCGTGTGACCGGTGCACCGCCGGGTGACGTCACGTGGCTTGTGAAAGCTCGCTTTGATGTCAGCAATTAGACGATCGAACTCTCAGCTCACCTAAAACCCTGGGCCAACAGTTTCCGGCTCGCAGGTTGCTAAGTTACACCATGAAAAACATTTGTTGTCTCGATCCTTATCAGTGATATGGTGCCAGGCTGCAGATGAAACCGATTGTGCTTCTATTATCCGTCACGTGAAAGTGCCTTTCACATGCTCTTGTTCGTTAATGTAGAGGGTGGAGGAAACGCTAAAGGAGGGAAAAGGTTTCAAGTTGTAATCTTATTAAACTGAGTTGAGCGATGAGCCTTAATGGTTTTGCTTATAAGTAAACGTGACACTTGAGGACGTCCCACTCAAACCTACTCACTCTAAAATGTTCTTCGTCACTTGAACCTACATTTTCTTCACATTCAGGAGGATTTTAAAGAGCTGTACGTTGGCTTGTTCACTCAGTACATGACCTCAAAGTTGTGTGATGTAGGCCACACTGATAAGAGGGAAATGAGAAGAGGCGGGGGGCATTGCTGTGCACCGCTTTATCACCTGCGTGTCCTTAGATATAGTTTCACTGGTGGCAGATCAAAGGCCTGTGCCGACTGCAGGGCCCTCGCTGCTACTGTAGCCGGCTGCCGGTGGACTTCAGCCAGGAGCCTGACTCCTCTGCCGTGTCACAGACTTGGACTGACGTGTAACAGTTGAGTAATTATGACTGTAACACACACACACACACACAGGGCAAACTGTGTGTGTGTGTGTGTGCGTGTGGAAAGACTTTATTCACCTTAGTCCCTGGAACTTTCTGGCACTGGTGTCTGATTTCCATATTAGGGATTTCCCTCATTTCTAGCTCTGTTTCAAAACCAGGTTGAATTCCTTCCTCTGTCAGGCGGAGTGTTAATTGTCGGTTGGGATTTGGGTGAGAAACTGAATCCTGTTTTCATTCAGTGTTTGTGAGAGCTGCATTGTGGGTTGCACATTGGGAAGCCCCTCAAATAGAACTTGAAACCTCTTCCAGGAAGTTAGCGATAGATTTCATCACAACTCGGGTGTAGCATTCCACATTTCCATACCTGTGAGGCAGTGGTTTCAATGACACCGTTTAAGGTAAAGCAAGGGAACAATCACAATGATCCACCCTGAACCTCAGTGTCATCGTGGGCTTTGTCTGGGAGAGAAGTCAACGTGCTTCGCATAGTCTCACAGGGTGAATGAGCGTCTGCATGCGTGTGTGTGTGTGAATGATGCATGTGCATTATACATGTGTTTGCTCTATGAAACAGGTTAGTAGGTAGGTAGGTAGAGGTAGAGGTAGAGGTAGAGGTAGAGGTAGAGGTAGATGTAGAGGTAGATGTAGAGGTAGAGGTAGAGGTAGAGGTAGAGGTAGAGGTAGAGGTAGAGGTATAGGTAGAGGTAGAGGTAGAGGTAGAGGTAGAGGTAGAGGTAGAGGTAGAGGTAGAGGTAGAGGTATAGGTAGAGGTAGAAGTAGAGGTAGAGGTAGAGGTAGAGGTAGAGGTAGAGGTAGAGGTAGAGGTAGAGGTATAGGTAGAGGTAGAGGTAGAGGTAGAGGTAGAGGTAGAGGTAGAGGTAGAGGTAGATGTAGAGGTAGAGGTAGAGGTAGAGGTAGAGGTAGAGGTAGAGGTATAGGTAGAGGTAGAGGTAGAGGTAGAGGTAGATGTAGAGGTAGATGTAGAGGTAGAGGTAGAGGTAGAGGTAGATGTAGAGGTAGAGGTAGAGGTAGAGGTAGAGGTATAGGTAGAGGTAGAGGTAGAGGTAGAGGTAGAGGTAGAGGTAGAGGTAGAGGTATAGGTAGAGGTAGAGGTAGAGGTAGAGTTGTCTCACCACTGTCCATCAGTTCGACAGGTAGAGGATCCGTCTCCTGGTAGTGAGCAGGTGCTGCTCACGTAACCAATCTGCTGCGTGAACAAAGCACATCGACACTAACACAGGACGCTTTCCTCTCTGACAGATCCTCGCGCTGTCGTGACTCACAACATGTGTGAGTGTTTTCAGAGGGAAAATGAGAAATCACAAAAGGCGTACTGATCATTTTATTGAAAACACCAGCTGTCAAGTGGACGGGATGCACTCGCGAACATGTGCGTGTTTGTGTGTAACCAGGACACTGTCGTCATCCTGACCACAGTAAATTAAATAGTAGCTGGTGGTCAGACAGGAGGTAGGAAGCAGGTCATTGTAAATACCACATGACTCATGTCAGCTGCTGGCCACGTGGATCAGATCTGACACGTTCAGCCAGGCCTTTCATCAAGGTTCTTACATCTATATTTATATATGTATTAGTACAGCAAGTATTAAGAATATTTCTCTTTTTCCTCTTATTATCAGAGAAATAAAGATCCTCAGTAGTTCCCTTCTGCCAAAAATATGATAAAATACATTTCTTTAGTAAAATAAGCATCAGTCTGAGTATTTCCACCGTAACACTGAACAACCAGGGTTTGTGAAGTCGCAATCCTAAAAAAACAGTCCTGTTGTGGGTGGAGCTCAGTGGCTGCTACAGGGGGCGCTGTGACGGTGGGTTCAGGGGCGTGGCCATGTTATCGTATTCAGAGATCCCAGTCACGAGATGATGAAGGACGCTGTCGAGTTACATTCAAACCATTTAAAGCCTTGAGAGAATTTTAACATGACAAACTATTTGAATTAAAGAAGTGTTATTGCATCCAGAGTAACAGGAAAATCTATGTATCTCAGGTGTGTTGAGATCCTCTGGTCGGATCTGTTAGATATTAGTTTTACTCTACTTTATCATTTGCTCCAATATTTTTGTGTTTTAAAAAACTCCTGAATCTAAAGTCTTGTTTCAGCAGTAAAGTTAGTTTGCTGTTGTTAAATCTGGACATGTAACTAAACGACTTTCTCTCAGTGTTTGAACTAAAAAATAAAATTGGAAGAACACAAATCTTCTATCGTATGAATGAAAAAATCAATATCAGGGAAATGTAGAAAAATAAAAAACCTTAATCTGATTATTAACTGTTTATGTTCCTCCCTCAGTGTCCACCAGGGGCAGCAGTGAGCACACAGCTCTCCAGCCATGTGAGTGAAGAAGAAAAGCGGCACCATCTTTAATTGATTAATCAAGATAAATCCGTGTTCTCCTGCCTCATGAGGAGCTGAGCAGATTGTTTCCCCTCCGCTGACTCCACGTGTCTAGAATGTAAAATGAGTTCGTAGTTCGAATCCTCGTCACCAAAGACAAACGCTCACAGACGTTCGTCGAGTCGTTCTTCTTTTCGTTCGGTGGATATTTGCACGTAGTGAGATTATCATTCGCTCTGATCCACGAGGTTTACAACCAGGACACCAAGTGAATCATGTGGTGAGGAGTGTGTTTAACTAACAAAGTGGGGACCACACACACTTACAAGTGAGTTTGTGTTGTTACCTGTACTTGTTGTTAGCGTGCACTTATTGTGAGTCTCAGAAGAACGATGTTAAACCAGCTACACCCACCGACTTAATTGAACCCACCTACTGTGCAGTGGTTGAAGCTGGTGATTTGTGTGATGGATAATGTTGACAGGCTTTTTCCCCTCATCTCTCCATCCAAACCCCCCCCCCCCCACCCCTTCACTGTGTGTGGCTTAAATTACAAAGCTTTCACTCAGAAGTGACTCACATCCAGAGAATGCACTTCTTTCTCTCTCCTTGTTTTTTCTCCATCTGTCATAATGCCTCTCAATCACAGTCTCCCTCGGTTTCTTAAGATCTAAACCCATTCCTCTCTTTCCTCCTCCTGCGTTCCCAAGGCCGCGTCGCTCTCCTGTGCTCTTTGTGTTTTTCACATGATGGAATAAAGCAGCTTTTCCTCCCGAGGATCACACCTCACTGTCACTGTGTTACTCGCATGTTACAGCAGCGACAGCCTCACAGACCTCATCGTTCCGTCTCCACAGACTTTCACCAGAAAGCCTCAGATGCGAGTCCAGAAGGGGACGGTGTTGAGAGACATGGCGGGGGGGGGAGGACAGAAGCATCGAGGTAAAGAACGAGGGAGGAATCGGAGCAGGAGGGAGATGGATAGACGTGAGAGGAGCGGCTGGAGACAGGGAGAGAAAAGAGAGGGACAATTAGTCATCGATTTCAAAGACAGCATATAATAAAACATTTCCCCCCCTAGGTAAACCTGCTGAATGCAAACACGAATTAGCCGCCCACGCTAACTCAGTGAATCAGGCTAAAAGAATGCACGGCAGCCCACTCATCCAACGCCACAGAGCCACTCTCCCCCCTCTCACTCAGTCTCTCCCGCCTCTCTCCGCCGACACATCTTATAATGGCTTTCACCTCCACCACTCCAAACACGCGGAAAAAAACATGTTCATTTGAAAGTAAAATTGAAAACATTGTTTCAAAAGCGTCCACGTCTGAACACTGTCAGTTTTAAAGATTTCTCTTTTTCATTGTCAAACGGCGACACAATAACGAGGGCGTGACAACCTGGTGAAAAGCTCTGTCGGTTTTCAATCTGATGAAAAGCATCGTGTTTAATGGGGATACAAGGATGTGCTAATGGTGGTGGGAGAGAAAGCCCCCCGCTCCATCCCCCAAATAAATAAAAGATGCGTTGACAGCAAAGGCCGCTAATGCTACACCGCCATAGAAAATTAGAATGAAAATAAAAGTTGCGCAGGAGAAATGCACAGCGGCGAGGGCGAGCCACAATTAAGAGAATGAAAGGAATGAGGCCGAGCTTTCTGCAGCGATGAAAGGATCAGGGCTGATGTGCAGGAACAAACGTAAGTGAGCGAACGATAGAGACGATGATCAGGACCTGTTGCATCCATGTTGTCTGCGACGAATCCACAGCTGAACCCACACACAAAAAGGAAAAGCACAGGTAGGTCTCATGTGCACTTACTGGTCCTCACCTGAATCCGTCCCGGACGTTACCCGAGCAACAAGCAACATTTTAAGGGCTTTTGTGCCGCACCGGTCGCCCGCTGATTATTTCTTTATCAAACATGCATTTGTCTCTCTCTCACTCGCTCTCGCTTTAATACATGCTCACTCATAAAGTCATTGTCGTCTGACAATCAGCAAACGGTTCTTGGGGGTGGGGTGGGGGGGTGGGGGGGTGGGGGTTGGTGGTGGTGACAACAAAAGAGCAAGAAATTCAAAGGCAGAATTTCCCAAAACCACTTTTGGCGTTTTACAGTGTGTCAGAAACATCAAAATCTGACAGAGGTTAAATAAATGAGGACTTTTTGTACTTTGTGTTACTTAGTGTGTGTGTGTGTGTGTGTGTGTGTGTGTGTGTGGGCACCAGCAGAAGACAATCTCAGCAGCAGAATGACGGAGCGATGTGATCTCTGCGGTGACCCAGAGTCCCAACATGTACGACTGCGATGCGTCTGACTCACAACACGAAGTCTCTCTCTCTCTTTTGGTCATACACTCACTACCTCTCTCACGCACACACATGGACACACACACACACACACACAGACACACAAACCACAGTGAGTCAGGGACAAACCACAGTCAGCCAGCATTCAAACCTTTCACTGAGGGGAAACACGATGACATCAGATGTGACCTTAAACATGCTGATGAGCTCTGCACACACACACACACGTATTGTTATTATTGTAGATGCCGCTTTAAGTTGAACATTGAGTCCGAGCGAGTGACTGGAAACCTGCTGCAACTCTTTGTTTGTCTGTGAGAATCTTCCCCTGCTCCTCCAAAGTGAAGCAGCGTCTCTGAGACCGTTCAATGTGCTCACTTTCCGTTTCTCTCGAACTCGCAGACCGGTGTTTTCAAGGAAGCTAATCAGCATCTCCTGCATTAGTCACCTCCTCACCCTCTCCATCCCGCTCCCTTCATCCTGCCTCCTGTTAGCGCTGCCACTGTTTGGCTGCCTAAGTGTCCTTTTGACTGTCATCTTGTCTGGGACTCGATACACTTCTCCCTCCTCCGCATTCTCTTCCTTAATGCGTATGAGTCAGGGTCTTAAGCACAGGTTTTACACTGCTAAGTGTTTTGGGAGGGCTCTGTGTGTGTGTGTGTGTGTGTGTGTGTGTGTGTGTGTGTGTGTGTGTGTGTGTGTGTGTGTGTGTGTGTGTGTGTGTGTGTGTGTGTGTGTGTGTGTGTGTGTGTTTGTGCGCTTGTGTTTTGCATGCAGTTAAGTGTGTATGCGCAAATCTGCTAATGCCAATAGGTGGCATTTTCTTCAGACTACTTATTTAGAATTAAATGTCAGAGCGATTACCTGCGTCTGTGACTCACCTCTCACCCAGGTGCTCTCTGTCTGCGCCCACATGCAACCTGCACACCAGGAATCCACAGTATGCAGATCCTCGTGCACACACACACACACACACACACACACACACACACACACACACACACACACACACACACACACACACACACACACACACACACGTCTGACACATGGCAAAAGAATGGGACATACCCTATGGCCAAACTGCTCCCCCACAGATATACCTGACATACCACAAATGAATTGCAGATCTCATCACTCCACACTGAACAACCGCTCTGCTTCCTCAAGTTCAGACTCATACCCTCGGCTCCGTCGCTCTGGTTTAACCCTTTCTCCCAGTGAGCCTCTGATCAGTCAGGGTTTAACGTTTCCTCCTCAGCGCTGCCGTCTTCCTCTGTCTGGGTTTTAGGAAGTTCAGCCAATGAACGAACATAAAGTCGAGATGTTTTGAAGAAAAAGGTGCACGAGCCAAACAGACACTTGTATTTAGTTCATTTTTAATGTTATTAATTTTAAGTTATTCTCCTTTTAAGGTGGATGTGTATAATACAGGTGGATACACTTTGACACAACATGGTGTTTGTGGAAACCCATGTACTTATATATTTATTATATTAACGTGTAAGAACTTGTCATAATGTGTAGTTAGCGTCATGAAAGGGACGGTGACAGCGGTTAGAGTCCGTCCTCTGTCCCCTGGACACTGTTTACAGTCAAACTACCAACATGAGACACAAGAATGAGGTTTTTCACATCTCATCTCTATTAACAGCGTATGAACACAAATTAATAAAAAACATTTAAAGCCAATAACTAGAAACTTTAAGCTTTCGCTCCCAAAATCCCCAAAATCTGAACCTGTTGCCGCGGTAACATGGTCGCGCCTTTAAACAAGAGTCAGTATCAGCTGTCAATCATGACGTCGCTTTGATCACTGAATGTACCTTTAAGTTTGTGATTGGCAGTTCTTCTTTAGTAGTGTTTGTTGTTGCACACTTTGGTGCTCGACACTTTTAAAGTCAATTATTTGCTTATTTATTATTTCCTGATAAAATAAAAGAAGTAAAGTTTTGTTTTAATTCAGTGGAATTCTGAATCAAAACTGAGATCCAGACGTGG
The DNA here is from genome assembly GCA_026259375.1 of Verasper variegatus. Taxonomy (NCBI): domain Eukaryota; kingdom Metazoa; phylum Chordata; class Actinopteri; order Pleuronectiformes; family Pleuronectidae; genus Verasper; species Verasper variegatus. The sequence goes on along the minus strand of CM048052.1, from coordinate 1,213,566 downwards.
TGTGTTTGTTTTATTAGTTTCATCATCATCATCATCATCATCTCTCTGTCTCCATCGACAAACCGTGACAACATGAGCTGCAGCAGCTCTGCTCGGACACATCACTGCCCCCCCTCACCCTGTTTGCCACGGGTCCCCGGGGGTCCAGGTGTCAGAGGTATGTAACATGCCCATCCTCAGCATCCCTCCCTCTCCCCTGCCTCCTCAGCCCGGCTGCCTACGCAGTCATACGGCCGCTCTGGATCAAAGGCCTTGGGCTCGTCAATCCAGTCGTCTTTAAAAGAACATTTCACAGTTTCCCTGAGCTTTAGTTTTCCGTCTGAGCCTGAGCTCCCTTCTCCACGTTCGATATCGTCCCTCGTACATGACACAGGTCGCATTCGCACAAGAACGACTCTACACACAAATATCTGCCTATAAATGGTTGTTCTGGTGTCAGGTGGCGTCAGCGGCGTCCGGTGCAGATCGGATGTGTGGAAGCTGAGAGACGATGTGAGATCATGAACGTTTTGGACGCACAAATGAGGCAGAAATAAACTTCCATTATTAGACGACACATCATTGACTTCACGTCTCTGCGTGAGGCAGCACACGCCTCAGTCTTCATGTCTCCTTTAGATGATGATTTTTACAAAGATCCAGAAGAAAAGACGACTGGAAGCAGGAACCTCTGATGATCAGATTGGATCAATTAGTTGATTCATTAATCGTTGCTGCTCTTCAAGTTCCATTTAAGCTGCATTAATATTCCAGGGATGTGTGAATATAAATGATTGTGAACTATAGGAGGTGAACAAACTGCTAACCCTAACCCCTCCACAGGTCTTATTAATAATAATAATAATAATATTATAATAATAATTAGTGAGTAGCAGTAGTAGTAGTAGTAGCTAGTAGTAGTTAGTAGGAGTAACCCTAACCCTAATCTCTCCGGTGTGGATTTAAGAGGCTCATGTTCTCGGAGCGTTGGAGGATCTCAGCATGAAGAGTCATTATGAGGAACAAATTAAATCCGTCAGAACGAGAAATCTCCAGTTAAAGACATAAACCAGTGTTCGTGCTCGTTGTGCTCGTCGTGCTCTGCTGCTGCTGCTCGCTCATGATCATCTCCTGAAATACTACCAGAGATTTCATCAGTAAATGTGAGACTTCATAACATTTTGTACCAACAGGAAATGATGCAAGGCCTGATGGGAATCAAGCTGTGACTGAAGAACACTACCCGCTGCTCGCTGTCAGTTTTTAAAACATAACAAAAAGCTGGTGGGAGATGTGTTTCTTGGTGGTTTCTTTTTCCTGTGAAGCGCTGGGTCGTGCACGGATCCCCCCCGTCAGCGTCGACCTGCTGAAAACAAGGTAGGACGTGGCCCTGAGAGGATCGATCCCCCCGCCTACGCCTCTTTCCTACTCAGCCAGAAAGCGAGCGGTGCCCAGGAAGTGATATCAACGTATTTTCAAATCCAGAACAGATTTCATACACGCAGCAGGTTCAATATGTGGGATGGTTGGTTTCTGAGCTGCACTGATTTATGTTGGAAAAATAAACTGTTTCCTATTTATATGTCTTAATTATTAAAGCATAAAAACTGCTCATCGCTGCTGTCGGTGTTCATCGCTGACGACTGAGGGTGATCTGTGAAATGAGAGCTTGAAGGGTCCTTCATTGAAGGGCAGCAGCAGCAGCAGCAGCAGCAGCAGCAGCAGCACTCGAGTGGCACAGCGAGGTGTGATTACTGCGGAGCTGAGCTGGGGAAGGAGAATAAAACAAAAGATTCACAAATACATGCTACTGGAGGCTCTGTCAAGAAGCTACTGCACACTCCTACACAGCGCCGCCCACACACAACCACACTACACAATAATGTGTATGCACACATTCAGATGGTGGCACACAAAAAGAAACGGCTACATGCACACGCACACAAACAAACACACGCCCGTGCTCGAACCAGCACATGCACGTACACAAAAACAATGGCCCAGAGGTTCTTTTGAAATGTGTGATTTCTTCCTTCTCTTCAGCAGAACCATATGGGGAATGGGAAGAGAAAAAGTGCAGCAAAGGTGCAGGTTATCTTCATATTTATTCATCAAGGTTCGTGTGAGTCCCTGCAGACAGCGAGCATGAGAACATCAGATGGTGGGCAGGATCCGCCTGCTATTCTCAGCTACAGGCTTCTCAGTGCCCGAGGTGCCGAGGTCCCAAAGGAGCAGATCCACCGTGAAATAAGCCTTTTCCCCGAGACCGGAAAAAAAACACATCTAAAGTGATGTGGGACGTCGGGATTTGTAGATCGAGCTGCATCGATCATATCATGTGCATCACAAAGCAGGAACATTTAGCACCATGGGTTTGTGTCCACTAACGTTCAGGGCGCGGGGATCAGTGCTGGTCCCCCCCCCCCCCCGCCTCGTACCCTCCATCCAGAACTCATGCATCCAGCATCATTAATACTTAATTTTATTTTGTAAGAAACTTTTGCAAAAGAAGATAGTGCACCTTCTAAATATGTGCAGGGTTTTCTTTTGCCCAAATACACGTGTATGTTAATTATGTGTGTGTGTGTGTGTGTGTGTGTGTGTGTGTGTGTGTGTGTGTGTGTGGGACTGAGGAGCAGAGGCTGGGGTGAAGTCTGCGTTCAGCAGCCTGAGTGGATGGATGGAGAACATCCGCGTTAGTCGTGACTGCTCAGGCATCTGTAGGAGGATCTGACTAGCACTCGCTGCTCCCTTATATAACACAGTGCAGCACACTGAGCGCTGATTAGAAGGCCACAGGTCAACTCTCTCAACACCTCTGCAATAACGTGTGTGTGTCTGTGTGTGTGTGTGTGTGTGTGTGTGTGTGTGTGTGTGTGAGTTGGCCATGATTTAAGGTTATACGATTTTAGTGTGGGTGTAGCCAGTTTATAAGCAAACAGCGATTACATATGTGGACGCTTTGTATCTTCAAAACAACGCAAATTAACATGACCGAAAATATGTTAACCACATTCTCTGCCCCCTGGTTTTATTCAGAGGTTTTTTGGATTATTTATATTTATATAAAACATTTTTCAAGATGCACAAAATCCTTCATGTTTGTCATTGGTTTGTTTGTTTGTGAGCAAAATCAATAAATAATAAATAAATAAAAGACATACTGCACAGATCTCCATGAAATCTTATGAAATATATAATGATAATAATAGACTTTTACTGTTGACGTTTTTCAAGAGATTTACTAAATTCAATGAGAATAATCTGATTAAATAAAGACAAAAATATAATAGTGATGATAGACTTTATTGATATTGCATCTATTCAGAATAGATTGATAAAATTGAACATATATTTTTTCTGTATATAGTCTATTGGACATTGATGATTTTTTCATTCCTACAGAAATATTATTCTATTTTCTTCACTTTGGCGATTGAATTATTTTGAAACCTGTGCTTTTATCACTTATTGGATAAAATGACCAAATCTTTGAATATGTTTCCTCTGGGCCTGTTGCTGTCCTTCCCTCAGTCAGCAGCAGACAAACAACCTGGACTGAGTCTGAACGGAGACTAACATCGGTCGAGAGGACAGGTTTGATTTTTACCATCCTCACGTCACCTTCTCTCTCTCAGTCTGAGTCTCGTTCTTCTCGTTTCACGCTGGTTTTCACAGTGAATGTGTGTCCAGATGGTGAGTGTACCGGCTCTCAGACGGCCTTCTGTCCCATCGTCCCCCGTACACCTCCGTCTTTCACCCCGATGCAAACACACTCTTCTTTCTCTCACACACTCACACGGACAGATATGACAGGACAAACATTTTTGCTTTCTTATCCATCAATCACAGAGTCGCTGTAGCCTTCGAGCTCCGAGCTTCAGCTGCAGCACATTACATAAAGAGTATATGCACATACACAGGGTTTTTCATTCATGATCACGTTAATATAATTAATATGACGTGCAATCTATTATAGCTTAGTTTGTCATGTTTTTGTCTGTAGAGTGTAACTTTCCTTTTTGTATTTGCACATGGAGTTCTTAGAAACACAATTTCTTTCTGCTGTGCACATCTTGTTGTCTGAATGACAGTAAAGTTCACCTTGACCTTGACTTTGACAAACATGTGTTGATTCTTTTCCTTTTGAATGCAATCACATGTATTTCTTGTTGTCAGCATTGTTGCTCTAAAGCGGAATCGTGTGTCTTTATTAAGTAATTATTATATTTACACATTTCAGCAGAGGAAACATTTCTGCTTTCTCCAGCGATGAGTCAGCCTTGCAGTTTAAAACCATCTTTAGCCTTTCAGGGTCTTTATTTGAAAGCACACACAGACAGTAAGTTACATCAAATCCCCAACAGGAAACACTGGATGCAAAATGTTCTATTAAAAAGAGCCATTAAAGTGGACCTGCGTGTCAGCCACGGTGCACATGGCTTCGTGGCCAAGGCTACCCCAGCGATGAAGAGGCAAAGGAGAGGGAGGGAGATTTGCTCTCATAAAGGCTTTCGATTACAGTGGGCTGTGATTGTGAGTCGGAGGGGAGGGTAAATCCAGACGTATTCAGGGAGGTCAGGCAGGTCAAATTCCTCAGGAAGAGAATGTGGAGACGAAGGCAGAAACATGGGAACTCAGGAACCCACCCTGCAGCTCTTGCTGCACCCAGCGTTAACTGTTGCTTGGAAACCAAACAGCGCTCCTCACTTTTCTCCTCCCGCCCTTTCTCTTCTGGCTCCTAAACCTGAAATTTTCATTATGCTTTGCTTTTGAGAGAAACGGCATTGAACTCTTGAGGTGAATTGGTCTGTATTCAGGTACAACAGCGGCCGCTCCAACAATCGTGCACTGATTGTGAACACTCTGCAAAAATGACAGAACTGAAACGCAGGGTGTGGTTGGAAAAGGAGGGAGTTGTGTGTGTGCAGCAGAGACAAAGATAAGGAGAAGGAGGAATGAATAGATTTGGAGGAGAGGGGATTCCTCCTCTCTGAGCTCTGGTTTCCTCTGGTCCTCAGAAAGCAGGGTTAGCTAACCCTAACACAACGTAAATCAGTCAGTCGTCGTCTCAGCGCATGTTTCTGAGATTGTTTCCTTTAAAACGACCAGTCGACGTGACATGGTCCGAACATCCCGAAGCTGTGTTTTACCTTCAGTGAACAGGTTTTCAGCGTCGTGTCCGTCTCTTATCACGAAAACAGACTCAGGGAAGTGATGCTCGTTCTGCTTGATGCCGTTTTTATTAGTAAAATGTCAGGGGAGCTCAAATCGAAGTTTTGTGGAGGAATATTTCAGCAGCAGAAGGTCAAGCTCCTCTCAAACGTTCTTACAGCTACAGATGGAATTACGTAACGTTACGTAATCGTAAAAAAAAATTGAAAAGGGATTTGAAACTAAAAACCTCCAAAAGCTCGAACTCACTAAATTTGCTCCACATTTAAAAGACGGCGTGTTGGTGTGTTTTCTCTTTTTGATGTGAAGTGGAGAGGACGGAGGGAGGAGGAGGAGGAGGAGGAGAGCAACGGGACAGGGAAGGGAGGACGAGGGTGGAGGAAGACGTAGGTGTAGAAGCAGCTGGGGAGAGGAGGCAGAACTGACACACAAAGGTGGACGATGCCTCATTTCCAGGGAGAAGTCGTCTCAGGAGTCCGCTGCCTCCTCCGCGCACGTCCAGAGCGACTGAACCCTGAAGCATCTGGCCGCCGAGGCAGGGATTTCACTGCCTGTTATCTGTGTTGACTCACAGAAAACACACAGGTGAGATACAAGGTTAAGTACATGGGAGGAGGAGAAGAATCCAACATTGTACTGTGTAATATGTAGCCCTGGGGATGTGTGTGTGTGTGTGTGTGTGTGTGTGTGTGTGTGGTTGTGTGTGGTTGTGCATCAACAGTTGATCAGAGGACGTGTTTTTCTCCTGATGGGAACAAAAGAACAGTTTTATCCTCCAAACTCCCACAATCTTACCTGTGTTTACGTCTTTCTTTATATTGTTATATATGATCAGTGGAGGAGAAATTAGGAAAACAAAGGATGGTTTTTACGATGTATTAAAAAATGAGCTGTTTTCATCTGAAGAACTGATCTCACATCGTGTGAGTCCATCACAGGTAGAAAAACAGCCAAAGAGCCCAGGGAGTGTTTCAGGGTTCCTGCATTTAGTATTACCCTGTCTTCTCTCCTCTCTTTGTCCACACCGACACATGGACAGTGTCCTTGGGTCTCTTGAAAGGCGCTAAATAAATTCAAGCTATTCTAAATGATGAATGTTAGTTTAGTCACAGGTGAAGTAATAATCTGCATGAGACATTGGAACTTGATGCAAAGTGTCACAAATCCGTCCTGCATCAAATCAAGAGAACCAGCCTGGACCCTGCAACCGGCTTGTCTACACAAAGTGGTCTTCTCCAAACAGTTTCCAATGAAGCCTTCCCAGATGGTTTCTGGGTAACAAACCATCTGGTGCGTCAGGTTAGGACCATTTAATACGACAGTCTGAAATCCCCTGGTCCAGACTCACTGTCCTCAGAGCTGCCTGTTCATCTCCAGCTGCAGCCAAAGGGTCTCAAAGACAGATCGTTGAAGTTAAATTGAATTGAAGGTGTAAATCCTCCCAAGATGCATTGATGAGTGATTGTGATCAGATCAGACAACCGAAGAATAATTATTATTATGACTTTCTGAGAGTAACTATTACATTCTTCTTTCTATCTCAGGTTAATGCCGTTTGAGATCCAAGGATTATTAAAATCTGAAGCGGTAGTGGGACCTGATGGGACCTGATGGGACCTGATGGGACCTGATGGGACCTGATGGGACCTGATGGGAGTTCTGTCGTGGTTTATCAGTTACTGTTGAAGAGACAGTTGCGTCTTGGCTCCAGATAAAAACTGTTGCATCCTGGGCAGCTGTCAGGACACAAGTCAGGGGAATTCCAAACAACAGCAACACAAACACACCTGTCCACCTGCACACATGCACGCGTGTGTTTGTTTGACTCACACACAGAAACACTGTTCGCACAAAGGACGACACACACTGTGATGGGTCATGTGACGGGACAGGTGAGGTCTGAATGAGCCAGACTCACCTCAGACAGGATGGAAAATAAAACACAAACACAAGAGTTTATCAAATGAAATGTTCTAAATATCTGATACTTCAATGACGTCTGCATCTTCTTTAAATGTCCACATGTTCTCCACCTTCATGATCCGTCCAAACCAAGCTTCTAAACACAATAATATTAGTGCTTATAGTTTTTATTATTGAGTTTGAAAGTTGGGAACATTTTGGATACTGTCAGTAAACACGTCAACAACATATAAAACACATGTTTAGTTGTTTTTACACATTTTTAAGAACATATTTTAACGTTAAATGTAAAAAGGAGCGTTTGGGGAAGAAACCACGTCGGGTTTTAATGAAAAAAGTTTCTTGATTCATGAGACACCAGCAGAGAGTCCCTGAGACAGCCAAGAAACTGAGGGGACTTCCCTGTCTGGGGTGAAGGGAAATCACACACACACACACACACACACACACACACACACACACACACACACACACACACACACACACACACACATGCACATGCACATGCACATGCACATGCACACACAAATGTTATTTTCGATTTTCTTCTCATATTCAGAATTCATTTTCCCCGTCACTGTCATGGCTGCTTATAGATGAATAAGTGCGGTGGATATAAGGTTGTGTGTGTGTGTGTGTGTGTGTGTGTGTGTGTTTGCTCTGGGTGGGAGAAGACGTTTGTTTGTGGTTTCCTGTCAGTGACAAGTTGGGACCACCCTACTCTCGGAAGAGGAGGTCTGTGTGTGTGTGTGTGTGTGTGTGTGTGTGTGTGTGTCTCCTGATAATAAAGTACACACTCTGCTGCTTCCTCTCATTACACCTCCATGTGGAATCATTGCCTGTTTTCTGTTTGTCTCTGACTTGTAACATTTCCACTTGAGGAGCTGCACAGTAGAATATTGATCTGTGGCTCCTTCTCTGCTGAACGTTCTTCAAACACACTCAAGGTCATTTTAATTTGCAAAGTTTCCGAACGTATTAAATATGAAAACTTTTCCCTCAATGATGCAAAGATCATCTAGAATATTTAATCTCATGTCAAAGGATAAAAACACATTATTACAAATGCGGATTTGTCTTCTTTATCACTATGATGCATTATTGCTTGTACATGTGTTGCATCAGATACATAAAGCATATGGGGGGTTAAGGTTAATATGATACAGCTGAAAGATAAATCGGTTACTGAACATAAATCCACTCTGAAAATACAGATTCAAATCATTGACCACATCTGCACCAAATTTCACCTCCTCATAGAAATTAGCTCTGAACACATGTCGATTTTTAGATAAAGATTTCAAAGCAGAATGTGATGATTCTTCTCTGACACACATCACCTCCTTTCACCAGGTTTACTGAGGATCCAAACTAATTAATGTTGAACATGTTAATAACACAGACTAATAAACACAGATGCAAACATAACAATATAATATTATGACAATATAAGCCTCATGGATCTTTAATGAACAAATAGAAATTCGGTCTGATAAGGCTTTTTATTTTAAGAAACTAAAAGGGAGTTTTAAATTTTTACTAAAAGGTATTTTACCATTTACTATTTATGTACTATAATAACTTATTTACTTTTTAACCTTTTATTTAATTTTATTCTTGTACTACTCTCAGTTATTATCTGGTTGTAATAAATGTACTTTACAGATAAATGTGAATATTTAATTAGGTCGATGCTTCACAGTCACTTGGGTACATTTCACTTTTAGGGAAATTCTCTCTTGGGTTTTTCTTCACTCGGTCGAATACTGACATTAAAACGATGCGGAAATTAACATTCTGTGTCATTTACTGTCCACGGCACTTTCCCACAGACCATACTGTCATCCAACATCTCGTCTGTGCGACACCTCGGCATCAACGGGCAGAAGAACCACAGAAACCCTCAGAGAAACCAGTATCGGATTTCTCTGAAGAAGAAGAAGAAGAAGAAGAAGAAGAAGAAGAAGAAGAAGAAGAAGAAGAAGAAGAAGAAGAAGAAGAACATGGCTTTGTTTCCACTCAGAACTCAAAAGAGTGGAGGTCGTTATTTTCCGTTGAAGATAAACTGAGAATCCTCGTCTCACACGACGCAGATTCTTCTCCCTTTATTCTTTGTGCATAACGACGAGGGAGGAGAAATAATCATGATTAACACACAAAAAACTAGTGCAGAGGAAAATAAAGATAAAATCTGATGCTGACATGAAAGAAACGTCATAAATGTGCTCAGAAAAAGTCCTGATGAGACAGTTGAGACAAAATGAGGCTGTGCTGAGTTTTTTATTTCATTTAGTGCCTTTATAATGATTCAAGTGGTGAAACATGATTATTTTATATTCTACTATTGATGTTTTTTATTTCCCACAATTATTCATGTCATATTTTGATCTCGTCCATGTGCAAAAAGGAAATAAAAGACAATCGTCTATTTGAATTAAACAGAAGCAGACGACACGATATTAAATTTCAAGTTCTCTTCTAATTGTTAAATTCTCAGTGTAACTTCGAACACAACTGGCAGAGAAGCGTTTGGACCCTGTCGCTGAAACGCATGTTATTTAACAGATAGATTCACGGAGGCAGCTTGGCTGGACGACTGCCTCTCCCTCCACTCGACTGTCTTACTCTCCCACTGAGTGAATTCATTCTCCCATGTGTTTGGACGGCGCTCAAGCTCAGCCACTGACACGCTGCCGCCGCCAAGACACGAGAAGCTCTGATAACCAAATGATTGTTAATATGTGGGGAAGGAATTAGCATAGACAGACAATTCTATTAATTCTCCTTCGAGCAGCTTCAGACTTTAGACAAAGAGAAAATGTTCACGTCCAAGCGCTTTCAAGGATTTTTAATGTTTGCTGGAGTTTATTTTCCGAATGTCGGCGACAACACAACACAACACAACACACAACACAACACACAACACACAACAGCCTCTCAATGGAAGAAAAAGAGTTTGCATCGAGGAGGAAGGAGAGAGAGTGAAGAAAGAGAACGAGGACAAACTGAGAGGGAGAGAGAGAGAGAGAGAGAGAGAGGTGCAAGGCTTCATCATTGTTCGCCCACACATATTCCATCCACTTCTCCATCACTCCATTACCTCCATGTAAATGACAGCTCTCTGTGTCCCGCTGAGGGGAGAAAAAGGCCTATTAACACCACAGCAGTGAGAGCCCGAGCTCTGCTCAGCCCACGCAGAGTGGTCCTCCTTCACCCTCACTCTCCCACGCACACACACACACACATGCACACACACATGCACATGCACAGCTGGCTGGGGTGAAGCAGGGCGGATGCAGAGAGGAGGTGGGCACGCAGGATGGTCATTCAGCAGAAAGGCTGTTCCCGAAGAGTTTCTATTCTGCCGCACAAAAGCAAAGATGAAATCATTTGATTGTTGGCGGGGGTGGGAGCCGACAGGCAGCAGTGCCTTGTGGGTACATTAACTGTGAGGTATCAACCTGCTCAGTTTCTACCCGTCCTCACAGAGAACGCTGTGGAGGACGGAGAGGTGTGTCTGTTATTATGTGACATTACCGGAGGAAGTTTCCTCTGTCGAGACGTCACATCGGCCACAATGTGTGTCAAGGCAGGAAAAACCTGTTTTCTTATAAACGTATACATTCACGTGTCAGAGCGCCCAGAGGCCCCGTCCACTTCCCTCCCATAATATTATGGAGCCGGTGGAAACATGGGATAATATTTGGAGGGGGATGGAAAAGACAACGACAGATTATGGACTCAGACCACTGAGCTGCTGCTGGAACACATGTGTTTTCTATGTTTCTCTGCCTCCAGTGGACGGAAACTGTCGGATCCCAGGGATTCAGCCAGTCTGTGAACTGTACTGTCCACACGGGGACATTTGTCTCGGGCCCAGAGGTATGTTCGGTTGCTTTATATAAAAAGAATAAAAGAATAAGAGTGTGTGACACAGCAGCAGTAAAGATCCTTTGACCAGGTTGTTCTCAAGGCTACGGTCGTACAATAGTAGAATGTAGAATGTCTCTCAGTGGAGCTCATTCCTCTTCACACTCGGAAACATCGGTCCTCTGAATGTCTCTTATTTTCATCATGAATTAAAAAAAGTTCGATCTCAATGAGTTCTTCCCTGAACCAGAAACAAGTCCTTCCACCGAGTGTCGTAGAAATCTCTTCTGCTGTTTGTGTTTAATATAAAAAAGGATGAAATCAGAATATTCTCTGCAGAGGTAAAAAACGGATAAAGATAAAGAAATACGTGTTTGACGTGTTCATGGAAACAAAGAAAGAGCTGGGACTTTGCAAATTCACGTGATTAAAGGGCATGAAATTATGAATTTTGAAATGCTACTCACAATAAGTGCTACGTGATTTAGCACATTGGAAAAAGATAAAAGATGAAAACACCACATATTGACGGAGAGAGAACTTGTTGGTTCAGGAGCAGAAACTGGAGCCGAGCTGCTTCAGGACAGGATGTCCATCAAAAGCTTGAAGAAACTGCTGCTCCACGTTTTCATCGTAAGTTCACCACAGACGTTTGAGCAGCCGCATTTCAGTCAGGAGACTTATAGAGGAACTAATGAGAAAGATTGAATTAGAATTAAAAAGTATTTATTGTCTGTTAAATAATCTGTGGCTCTTAGGAGGCACCAGGGAGCAGCACTGTGAGGTAGGAGACGTTCTCTGGTGGTGAAGATGAGCGATGAAGCACAGAGCTGAAATGACGATGACAAGCTTCTGGATGAAGCACAGAGCTGATGACCAGGAATCCAGAACTGAGCTTGTGCAGGGTTGAGGTGCGTTAATCTCACAAAATAACAAGACTAATGTGCAAAGGCTTAAAAGATTAAACTGAAAATGAATGGTGCTCAAAAAAAGGACTTTTAATTTATAATGTTGGTAGAACAGTGTTTGATTGTTGTGCTGTTTTAAACTAGAAAGGCTAATATCTTATATCACCGTGGTAAAGAAAGTGAAACACTAATTCCTGGATCTGCCTGTTTATCTGAATTACTCTCTGAAAGGAAATGGCTTCTTCTTTGGATCGTGACTCATCAATGAACCTTCATGGAATCAGTTCTGTGTTGTTTGAGTTCTGCTGCTGAACGACACTCGGCTTCAGGGACTGAATGTTAACGTATAATCTGTATGTGAGGGTGAGGTTCAGCTCAGGAAGCTGTCAATCTTATTAGTTCAGTTGTTCAGTTCCGTTTGACTCAGTTTCTTTTTCCATATTGAAGCCAAACCTCCGTGTTTCAGCCCCAAAGTGTTTTCGTGGCCTGAACCTGACAACATGTGAGACGCAGGACGTGAACTCTGGTCTGTGGAGTCAAAGTCCTGAGCCGTGCTCGCTCTGCACTGTGTGCTGCAGTGACCAAGCACTTTCTGAGCACCGAGCGTTCAACTCAATCTATGCTGCAATTATTTTTCCTCTTGATTCTGCAAAAGACATTCAGGTCAATTCTAGGTTAGAAATCTTTGCATTTAACTATTTTACTATTTATATATTGTTTAATTTAACTGATCCAACAAACAAATAATCCAGATGCACTTCAAAATGAATCTGTATATAAATGTAAAGAGACACTGACTGTGTTGTAAGAGGTGCACAGATAAGCTGCGGTCTGCACAAGGCCGTTTGACGAATTCTCCATCTCCGTCCTTTGTCCTCCGTTTGTTCGTCTCCCACAGTCTTTGTCTTTGTCTAGATGAACGTCTTCCATTCGAATCTGTGCAGCAGTTAGAAATATACAGATGTGAACTGTAGAGGCTGGATTTCATTATCAAGACGTATTGTGCCAATGCGGGAAAAAAAACACCCAACAACAGGGTATTGTGAACGGACATAAAGGACATTTGCATAAACGTGTGTGTGAATGAGGCAAATATGAGGAGAAAGTGAAGAAATGGAAGGAATTAAAGACACTGAGAAGATGTGAGGAGGTGAATGGCAGGCGGGGAAACAACACACACATTCATATATAAAAAGATACACACACTCACAGACACACACACGCCATGCGGTACGGGGGGAGGAGAGAGACATTCTAGCTCAGACTGACTCCATGGATCACTCTCACAACTTTACTGAGCGGGTGAGGTGCAGGAGCGAGGGACAGTTTCCTCCTCCAGTGGAGAAGTTTGAGGAGGGAAGAGGACTTGTAGAGCATGAGAGGGAGGAGGGAGGGAGGGAGGGAGAGAGAGAGAGAGAGAGAGAGAGAGAGAGGAGAGGGAGAGGGAGTGAGATAGAGAGAGGGCGAGGGAGTGAGATAGAGAGAGGGCGAGGGAGGAAGGGGGAGAAAGAGAAGAAGAGAGAGGCAGAGAGACAGACGATGGAGGAGAGGCATGCAGCAGCAGCAGAGAGGAAGAGGAGGAGGAGGAGGAGAAACAAAGCCTATTGACTGAGGAAGTGAGCGTGCCATGCGACCATGTGCTCAGGTAGGTCCCGTCTACATCTGCTCTCTCAACACATTCTCACATTTACTGCCTCTCTCTCCTCTCGTTTGTGATAGAACCAGGTGGACGCACTCTCCTCTCCTCAGGAGGCTGTTTTCAAACTGCTTTCACTGCTTCTTCACTCACTTCATCTTTAATGCAGAGCTGTTGTTCATGTTTAAGGGTCTGGAAGTTTGGTTTAAATGTTCCTGGATCAGATTGATGCCACAGATGTCGTGAGAATGATTCAGATCTGACTCTTAGTCTGTGAGTGAGTGTGTGTGTGTGTGTGTGTCCATGTGGGATATTTGCAGGATCCAGATCTCTTTGTTCCTTCTCTCTTTCTCCTTTTTTCTCTCTGGGGTTGCACACACATCACACACATGCAAACACACACACACACACACACACACACACACACACACAGTCTAATCCAACTCTTGCAGAAAACCAGTTGAAACTTCCCACCTGCAGGAAAGAAATGTCTGGAATGTGATTATCACGTATTTGTGTTTATTTTATCACTGCGGGTCGCAGAGGAAACCAGATCATGTGCATGCCCTGCACTTAGTGTGTGTGTGTGTGTGTGTGTGTGTGTGTGCGTGTACATGTAGTATATGTGTGTGCTCAGTGGTGGTGGGTGGAGAGGGGATTGGGTGGGAGGGTAAAGAGTGTGAGCTATTTGGCAGTGCACGTGAGTGTGTGGGTGGTTGTGTGGGTGTCAGGGTGAGTGGGTGCAGAGCTCTCTTTGAGTGAGAGCACATGTGACTTGAAGTGTGTGTGGGTGTTGAGTGTGTGTGTGTGTGTAGAAAGGTGAAAAGTATGTGTGTGCAAAGGTGAGGTGATTGTGTGATTCCGAGTCCGACCGAGCACCTTGGCATCAAACGGGGGTGGAAGGAAAAAAACGGAAAAATCAACTCCCCCTTCGCGAACCTCTCTGTCTTTCTTTCTGTTGTGTGCTCATTTACACGCATGTACATGCACGCACACACACACACACACACACACACACACACAGTTCTGTCAAACCCAGTGCATTCCTGAGTGCTCGAACACACAGAGTCTGAATGGTGGGATGAATGCAGGGAAATTCAGCTGAAACGTGAGGACAAAAGCCAGGGGGACATTTAAGAGGGTTTAACTCTGCAGAACCCTGGGAATCAGGGAGGAAACACACACACACACACACACACACACACAGATATACACATGCACGCTCACATTAACGCATGCACACGCACACTGAAATGCGACTAACTGAACTCTAAAGTGTGTATACATCCCGACACACACACATATGTGCATACAGCTGCGGCTCTAACAGGCTGTTAGAGCCTGGAACTGAGGGGAATTCCCAGGGAGGAGACAGTGAAAACACACACTACACCTCTGCCTCCACACACACACACACACACACACACACACACTGGGCCTGGAACATACCAGCACAGAAACACACTGGTGAAGGTGCTGTGACCTCACTACCACTGTGGGACACCAGTCACTTCAACGGTTTAACCATATTTCTTTGGGTTGAGTTTCTGAAACCACCAGTTGTTCTGAAAGTGACAAACTGTCAAAGCAGGACGGAGCGTCGAGGCTCATCAGTCGACTTCACGAGTAAAAGATCAACCGGCACCGAGGCGTCAAATAGACTCGTAAAAAATGCAAATGGCCAAATCTTGCAAAGAGGATTGGAGGGTTTGAGATAAAGTCTTTTACCTCTCGAACGCTCTCGAGTGCCACTTTACAAACTGGAGACTGAGCTGAGATTTCCACTCGTGTCGAACTCTGCAGCGTCTCCAGAGTCGAACTGAGATGATTTGATTTGGTTTTCTGCTCACGAAACGTATGAAACGCAAAGACCTCTGCGAACGGCGAGTCTTGGACTTCAAAGCCAGCTCGGTATCTCCTAGTTGAGATCTCCTCTGGTGTTTGTCGTGTGCGTGGAGGGGCCGGCAGAGGAGGGGTCAGTGGATGCCGCAGGTCAACCTCTGATGTCCTGCTGATGGCGTGTGTGTCGGGGAGCTGGTGCATCTGTGTTGACCTGGAATCGATACAAGCAGATCGATACAGATACAGGATGGAAAACATGAAGGGGAACGACGGTCTGTCTCCTGCAGATTGTTCTGGTGTTTTGTTCACGTGAGGTTCTGAGTTAATGTTGAGTTTCTATGAAATATAATGAAATCCTAGCTTTATTTATACAATATATATATTATATTTATCCAGTTATTAGCCTGGTGTTTGGCTCATGGTGACACCGGAAAATCATCCAAGCCTCATTATCTGCCTAAATTCTGAGATTCTACAACGACTGAACTTTTAATGGTGAATTTAAAGGTGAAGTTGAGAAATTCAAGAAGCCGTTTTTTGGGTGATTTTCATTTCTTCTTATTTCTTGAGTAGAAACGATCGGTCGCAATTCTTTCTCTTTTCAAACGAGCAAGCAAAGGAGTGCATTTAATCAAGTTCAGCTGAAAAGAGCTCCTTAGACATGAAAGAATAATGCATCAGTCAAGTTGAAATCCTAAATGAAAGCTTCTGATGTCAAGTGAAGGGTTAAATTAATTTTGTCACCGGGTTTACACTCACAACAAAAAAAAGTGTTCATACAAAATATTTCTGGGAAGTTTGCGCAGAAGAAAAACCCATCCTGAGTTCCAGCAACCGAGGTCATAACTGTTCTCATAAGCAGAGAAAGAGTGGGCACAGTAATTTATTCAGGGAATTTTCTCGATATGAAGGCCAGTGGTGTTGCTGGTAATATTGTCGGGGTGGTTCAGAGACCTCCTCGACCGGCGCCAGTGAGAAAACAAGCCGCCGCTCGTTGATTTCCCAGATCTCAGACTGAGAGCGATGATGAGGCGAGAGAGCGAGGAGCATCAGGTGAGCAACACCTCGCAACTTCAACAGGGTTTTTATTTTAGAAAATGTAGACGCATAAATTTAAGTGGTACAATCCCAACGGCAGGTGTATTTCCCCACAGGGACAGACAGAATGAGTGTCAGGCGAGTCATGATTTTAAAATGTTTCACAATTGATTCAAAGTGAAAACGTGTAATTTATGCAGGGATTTGCTGCTTTGCTGAGGTAAATTGTCCGTGTCTCATCTAAGATTTCTGCACTTTGGTTAATTTGTGGAGACGCCGCGTTGAGCAAATGGCACGAAAGAAAGAAGAAGCTGCGCCGTCTTTAAAAGGTTTTTACCATAATGCCAAATTGTGACATTTCTCACCATCTTAAAAGCTGTGAGGCGTCTGCGAGGATCCGTCTGAGCCCAGAGCGATGAACGGAAACGTGCTCTCCATGAAATCCTCAGGTGAAACGACGCAGACACCTGCTGCGCCGCTTTAACATTTCAGAGAAATGTTTTGCTGCATGCGGCCTCCATACATGGATCTTTAAAGGACCCCTGGAGGCTCCTGGGAACTAGTTTGGGAACCAATTCTGTTCCCAACCTTTGGAAACCTGTATCTAATTCTGATTAAGGTAGAAATGTTATTTTTATCATCGGCTGCGGCAGTTTCAAGATTTATTTTATTGTTTTACTTTAAATAATATATTTACATGTGCAGGTTTTTCTTTTATTTGAATATTTGAATATTCTAATCTACAGGATTAATATAACAGCGCATGTGGGGTTTTTTTTTATTCGTCTGAGACTCTACTACAGAAATTTCCTCTTTCTTGTTCCCCTTCGTTTTTCGCTTCTGTTCTTCAGACGCACCTCGGGGTGATGTCGGTGTCACCGGGGACGGTCCCCGGGGCCTGAGGGGGCGGCGAGGCGGGTCTGGAGGGGAGGGATGGGGGGGATTTCTTGCGGTGCTGAGGTCGACTCTCGGCCGTGGTGCGGGAACCGAGGAGGCCGATATCAGTCCTGCGAGGCGGCGGAGACAGACGGAGCGAGAGGAGCCGCGAGGGCAGGGAGACAGAGAGGGGGGGGGGAGGAGAGAGAGAGAGTCAGAATAAGAACAGATGCACACACACACACTCTCTCTCTCTCTCTCTCTCTCTCTCTCTCTCTCTCTCTCGTCGCTCCGTCCTCCTCCTCCTCCTCACTCCGCCGCCACAGACGCGTGTTTCCCGGACACTTTGCGTCGAGCCCTCGCTGCGGCTGCTGGAGGGTTTCCTGCGGGAGAAGGTGTCTGCGAGCCGGCGTCTGTTCTCTGCTTCTGCACCTCCAGCTCCGGCTGCTGCTCCGGACTCAGGTACAACCACCGCTGCTCGTTACAGACACTTTAAATCATTACGCGTCATTAACTACAGGACTTTTACGCACGAGCTTATTTTAAAAGAATACTTTGTGCAGTTGTTTACATTTGACTTGATGATAAATATGAGTGTCGTCAGAATGAACGGTTGTGTGTGAGTTGTGTGAGAGGCTTCGTTTGTGTGGTCGTGCAGCAGCAGTGTGTGGTGGGACTGTTGAACATGGCACTGCAACAGTGTGTGGTCTCCTGGATCTGGCAAGACCATTGTGCACAGCTCGTGCGCGTGCGTGTGTGCATGTGCACGTGTGTGTATGTGTGAGAGAGAGAGGGAGGAGGAGGAGGAGGAGGAGGAGGAGGAGGTATGTGAGTGAGGCTGGAGGAAATTCTTGTATTTTGGAATGCGTTTACCCCGGGGGGAGACCCCGTGACTCTGGGACAGACAGGGGGGAGCAGAGGGAGAGAGGGGGGGTAGAGAGACATAGAGAGAGAGAGAGAGGGGGGGGGGGAGAGAGAGAGATAGAGAGAGAGAGAGAGAGAGAGAGGGGGGGGGGGGGGGGGAGAAGGAGAGAGAGAGAGAGATAGAGAGAGAGAGAGAGAGAGAGAGAAAGAAAGAAAAAGAGAGAGAGAGAAAGAGAGATAAAGGGTGAGAGAGAGAGAGAGAGAGAGAGAGAGAAAAAGGGTGAGAGAGAGAGAGAGAAAGAGAGAGAAAGGGTGAGAGAGAGAGAGAGAGAAAGAAAGAAAAAGAGAGAGGGAGAAAGAGAGAGAGAAAGAGAGATAAAGGGTGAGAGAGAGAGAGAGAAAGAGAGATAAAGGGTGAGAGAGAGAGAGAGAGAGAGAAAGAGAGATAAAGGGTGAGAGAGAGAGAGAGAGAGAGAGATTCTGATCTATTGTAATTTCATTGACTTTCTAAGAATTCACTGATGTGAAGCTTCATGGATTCAAGCATCTCTGAGATCAAACAGCGAAGTGGATTCATTTAAATTCAACATCATTATAAAGTATTTAAATAATTATTTGACTGTTTGATTTTCTTTATCGTGATTCGTCTCTATAATTAAAACCATGCGCTCTCACATGTAGGAACCACGTCGCTGTTCCAACAGGGGGCACTTGTGACACGTGCATTTCACTGGTTATTAATGCAGAGTTCGACCATTAATGTCAAATCCCCAGTTTCACATTTTTGTCCTAAATTAAAACCATTTTTATTTGTTTGATTTTGCAGAATCTGTTGTTAATCACGTATGAAAGCTCGTGATGTTAGTGTTTGTGTTTCCCCTGTGGTGCTTCGACAGAATAACTCTGTTTCTGGC
This sequence comes from Verasper variegatus, assembly GCA_026259375.1. Classification (NCBI taxonomy): domain Eukaryota; kingdom Metazoa; phylum Chordata; class Actinopteri; order Pleuronectiformes; family Pleuronectidae; genus Verasper; species Verasper variegatus. Next base: position 1,194,541 of record CM048052.1, on the reverse strand, counting down.
TTTGATTAAAAGTGTTTTTTTGATTTTAAAGATCAGAAAGAAAAATGTTCAGGGTCAAATTTTCTTACTTTTGATTACACATTAATAATAATAATAATAATAATAATAATAATAGTTGACATGATTCAGGAGAATATTTCATCCTGTAATTCAGCTGCAGATTTCAGAACGGTCCGATCGGCTCCTGATGCTCATTAAAACGAAGCTGTGACTTTTCACTATGATGTGATTGTGATGCTGGGACGAGCAGCCTGAGCATCAGCTGATGAGCTCATTAAAAAAGTTGACAATGCTCGTCCTCGTCTCCTTGGCTTGGACCGAGCGAGCGGGTGTTGGATTTGGTTTTGAGCGGACAGACTGAGGTTAGGCTGCCGGTTGGTGTTGGACAGACAACAGTGTTTCTGGAACGGCGCTCGGGACGACAGGGAGAGAGACCGCTAAACGCTCGCCCACACACAAATGTGAGATATTCTAATGAGCAATCTGGCCCTTCTGAATATTACTCCTCTTCGCACCGCAGGCGTCCCACGACGTGTGACACTGTGCGAGTCCGTCCGTCTTCTTGTGAGGAGCGTTGTGTGGAAGGAGGTGTCCCTGAGGAGGAGAATGTTTGACGAGGCTCAGAACCGTGTGAGTGACGTGCTCCTCTGCCTCCTGTTTTTCACAGCCTGAACTCTCCACGGTGCACATCAGTGAATCGGCAGCAAAGACTGGCGGCTCCTGTCCTGCTGGTAAGAATCACACATTCTCTCTGATTTGTGCAGAAATGCAGAAAGAGCCTGAGTTGGATGGTGAAACCCTGGCAGAGGGAACCAGGCTCTCTTTGTCACACAGTGTTTTTTGCTTTTGGACATTTGTTGATGCAGTTTTGCAAGAACAAAACTTTCCAACCCAGTGCATCGACTCTATCTGACGAGACCTCATCACACTCATCAGAGGAAAACACTCCTCTGATTTAAAGAATAACCACAGAGCTCAGCTTTGATAGAAGCTCTGAACATACCAACAGTGTGTGTACACACAAACATTAAAATGTGTAAAGAAAAGAAAACTAGCAGCATAATTCGGTCAGAAGCAGCCCACACACTCCCACGTGTTTCCCTGCTCCCTTCAAATGTACGGCACATGACATCATTAAAGAGGTGCTCCAAAAAAACTGAGTGGGTTCTGCATGTGGGTAGGCAGTGTGTGTGTGTGTGTGTGTGTGTGTGTGTGTGTGTGTGTGTGTGTGTGTGTGTGTGTGTGTGTGTGTGTGTGTTTTTGTTTCTGTGTGGGTGAGGGGAATGAAAGCCAAAGCTCCAGAGCCGTGGGCCCATACTGGTGTGTGTGTGTGTGTGTGTGTGTGTGTGTGTGTGTGTGTGTGTGCGTGTGCCCAGCCGGAGGCTCTGGTCCTGGGCTGCGCTGCCTCCCACGCTGGGGTAAGGCTGGGCTGAGTGGGAGGGAGGAGTGGGAGGGAGGAGTGGGCCGGGGCTGTGAGTCAGTCCTGCTGCGGAGCCCCCAGACAAGAGACGAGGGAGGAAGCACACATAGAGCTCTCACTGCCAGCGTCTGAAGACAACGGCTTCTTATGAGCAGGGGACTGGTCCTGGAGGAGGAAGGAGCTGAGCCTGCAGGGAGGGAGAGACAGAGCTGGAGTCTCAGGAGGTGAAGGACACTGGCTGAGACGCAGACGTGGTTAGAAAGAAGAGACAATAGCGGAGGAGGTGTAGTTTGCATCTCCCTCTGTTTCGAGAAGCAGGTGTATAATTATCTTAAGGTCGATGCTGTTGTATAGGATGATCTGTGATCGGGTGCATCACAGGAACCTGGCTCCTTGTTTTCTTGCCCTGGTGAGACAGATGGCTGCATCAGACCCATCTGCCGGAACCACTCGCTCTCCCACTGAAGGAAGGAGCTGAGAAAACAGAGCGGCACGCTGCACTTCCACAAACGACACATTCCTCTCTCGCTTGTGCACATATTCACATGCATCCGTCAGAGGTGATGATAGTCGCTGATTGAGTTTGAATGCGTTTCCTCGTGTGGAGCTCGTCCTGATCTGTGTGGAGAAAAAGACACGTTCGCTCAAATCACTGCAGGACCAGGATTCACCTCTGGATTCTGTAGTGAGAAGCTCTGGGATCATTCCTCCCGTCAATCAATCATCGATCACATGTCATCTGCATATAGGTCATATTCACAAATCACAATTTCCCTCAGAGAGAGAGAGAAAGAAAAAGAGAGAGAGGAAGAAAGAGAGTGAGCGAGAAAGGGTGAGAGAGTTAAACAAATTCAGGTGAAGTTTTTCATATTTAACTTATATATAATAAATATAATATAATGAATATTTAGAGAGTGTGTTGATTTGTAGGATGTAAAACTGGAATAATCTGGTCAATAGAGTAAAAAACGTCCGACTCTCTGAACGGTTTTGTGTTTTTTGTCCAGAAAACAAAAGCTGAGGATCCTAAAATATTCACTTCACTGTGACATGAAACAAAATGATGAAGTCAGGTGGACGAATGTTGACTTAAAGTTTGGGTTGGTAATCCTGGATCAGCTGGAAAGACCATACACTATAACTGAAACTGGAAACCCAACTGGTTCATAGTATAATAAAGAAGCTTTTTTAAATGGCCCCTTGGTAGTTTTTAGTAGATTTCATTCTAATTTGAATGGCTATGGATGAAAAAGAAGAACATGGACATATCGTTGGGTTGTGAACACGAGACGACTCTTGTCCCAGACGTGTGAAGCTCATATTGTTCACTGTTGCATCCAGAGGTTAAATTGTTGATATCAAGATTAATCGCCGTGTGACCGAGCTCATTCTGACCAGCGGATATTGAAGTGTGTTCTCAGAGATGGAGGAGCAGCAGCAGGGCTTCTGGGCCGGGCCGCTCGCTCTGATAATGGAAGGTGGTTTTCCAGGAAGCCCAGAGTCCACCAGTCTGGGGCGTGGGGACTGGAGCCGGGGGTGGAGGTGTGGTGGGGAAATGCTGGAGGAAAACTCAGTCGTGTGGAGGCGAGGTGGAGGTGGGGTGGGCGGAGAGGAAGGCAGACGTGGGGCGGGAGGGGCGGACGAGGAAGTGAGAACAGGAAACGCTGATCAGAGCGTCGGAGGTGGGGGTGGAGGGGATGTTCACAAGAAGCCTCTCCGCCCTGGTAGCGTCAGAACGAGGGTGTCGCTGCTCAGATGGCCTCCCGCCAGCGGGGGAGCTCACGTGTGACTCAGTCGTCCTCTCTCTCTCTCTCTCTCTCTCTCTCTCTCTCTCTCTCTCTTACACACACACACCCACACACACACACACACTTTCTCCACTCTATGACCCCTCACCGCCTTGGCAGCTCTCAGCTGCTCTGGACCTGCAGCTCAGTCACTGCCGTCACTTATAGCCCACGTTGTGTGGTTGTGGTGAAGAGAGAGAGAGAGAGAGAGAGGAGCTGTGGCTGTTTTTCCTGTGACACCTCTGAAGGGAAGAGGAAGAGGAAAGGAGGGAGGACGAAGGGGAAAGGAGGGAGGAGAGAGGCATAGAGACGACAGGATGGAGCAACGTTCCTTTAAAGGAGTCACAGTGATGTCACTCTAACAACACACGTCTCATTATTATATCGTACATTTGATTTATTTTACTGTCTCAGGAGCATCAATACGTTTTTTACTCATATATTTAATTAAGAGATAGTTCTGATCTATTCTAACTTGTTCCAGTAGTTTAGTTTATGATAGTAATTTATTGTAAATAACTGTAGCTGTACTTAAATACATGAACTTAACAAGGTAACTTTATTTATATTGTGCATGTGAACACAGAAGCAGTTAGAAGGACAAAGAAAAGCATTAGAATGATTCAAATAATTTACGATTGAATAATATGAAATATTTTAAAATGTAGATCAAATGGAGTAAAATACATAAAAGTTTCGTTAAAATTAAATCAAAATTTTCAGCCAATCAGTGTTATCAGGACTGTGTGGGTGGTGCTTAATGACATTTGATTGACAGTTGTATGCACAGTTAATTCTTTAATTCCTTATAGTTTAATGTTTTTTTACCCTTACATTTTATTTGAATGATATAAATACTAGATCAGGGTCAATCTGTCAAATCTTCACTTTAAATACACTTTACTTTGTATTCTTAATGAACATGGTGCAGATTTGACTTATGAAGCATCGTCATTAATAATTCATCTTTATGCTTCTTCTTCCATCGCTGGAACATCAACACTGTGCTCACAGAGTTAAACCAGTCCAACTTGAGCTGCTGCAAACAAACTGAAATGTTAAATCATGGCAGCGTTTGTAGAAATATGACAAAAATATGACAATTAAAAACTGCAATTATCCTTTAA